>OV049924.1:270790297-271315297 GCA_920104205.1 Eupeodes latifasciatus | reverse complement strand
ATGATGATGATGATGATGATGATGATGATGATGATGATGATGATGATGATGATGATGATGATGATGATGATGATGATGATGATGATGATGATGATGATGATGATGATGATGATGATGATGATGATGATGATGATGATGATGATGATGATGATGATGATGATGATGATGATGATGATGATGATGATGATGATGATGATGATGATGATGATGATGATGATGATGATGATGATGATGATGATGATGATGATGATGATGATGATGATGATGATGATGATGATGATGATGATGATGATGATGATGATGATGATGATGATGATGATGATGATGATGATGATGATGATGATGATGATGATGATGATGATGATGATGATGATGATGATGATGATGATGATGATGATGATGATGATGATGATGATGATGATGATGATGATGATGATGATGATGATGATGATGATGATGATGATGATGATGATGATGATGATGATGATGATGATGATGATGATGATGATGATGATGATGATGATGATGATGATGATGATGATGATGATGATGATGATGATGATGATGATGATGATGATGATGATGATGATGATGATGATGATGATGATGATGATGATGATGATGATGATGATGATGATGATGATGATGATGATGATGATGATGATGATGATGATGATGATGATGATGATGATGATGATGATGATGATGATGATGATGATGATGATGATGATGATGATGATGATGATGATGATGATGATGATGATGATGATGATGATGATGATGATGATGATGATGATGATGATGATGATGATGATGATGATGATGATGATGATGATGATGATGATGATGATGATGATGATGATGATGATGATGATGATGATGATGATGATGATGATGATGATGATGATGATGATGATGATGATGATGATGATGATGATGATGATGATGATGATGATGATGATGATGATGATGATGATGATGATGATGATGATGATGATGATGATGATGATGATGATGATGATGATGATGATGATGATGATGATGATGATGATGATGATGATGATGATGATGATGATGATGATGATGATGATGATGATGATGATGATGATGATGATGATGATGATGATGATGATGATGATGATGATGATGATGATGATGATGATGATGATGATGATGATGATGATGATGATGATGATGATGATGATGATGATGATGATGATGATGATGATGATGATGATGATGATGATGATGATGATGATGATGATGATGATGATGATGATGATGATGATGATGATGATGATGATGATGATGATGATGATGATGATGATGATGATGATGATGATGATGATGATGATGATGATGATGATGATGATGATGATGATGATGATGATGATGATGATGATGATGATGATGATGATGATGATGATGATGATGATGATGATGATGATGATGATGATGATGATGATGATGATGATGATGATGATGATGATGATGATGATGATGATGATGATGATGATGATGATGATGATGATGATGATGATGATGATGATGATGATGATGATGATGATGATGATGATGATGATGATGATGATGATGATGATGATGATGATGATGATGATGATGATGATGATGATGATGATGATGATGATGATGATGATGATGATGATGATGATGATGATGATGATGATGATGATGATGATGATGATGATGATGATGATGATGATGATGATGATGATGATGATGATGATGATGATGATGATGATGATGATGATGATGATGATGATGATGATGATGATGATGATGATGATGATGATGATGATGATGATGATGATGATGATGATGATGATGATGATGATGATGATGATGATGATGATGATGATGATGATGATGATGATGATGATGATGATGATGATGATGATGATGATGATGATGATGATGATGATGATGATGATGATGATGATGATGATGATGATGATGATGATGATGATGATGATGATGATGATGATGATGATGATGATGATGATGATGATGATGATGATGATGATGATGATGATGATGATGATGATGATGATGATGATGATGATGATGATGATGATGATGATGATGATGATGATGATGATGATGATGATGATGATGATGATGATGATGATGATGATGATGATGATGATGATGATGATGATGATGATGATGATGATGATGATGATGATGATGATGATGATGATGATGATGATGATGATGATGATGATGATGATGATGATGATGATGATGATGATGATGATGATGATGATGATGATGATGATGATGATGATGATGATGATGATGATGATGATGATGATGATGATGATGATGATGATGATGATGATGATGATGATGATGATGATGATGATGATGATGATGATGATGATGATGATGATGATGATGATGATGATGATGATGATGATGATGATGATGATGATGATGATGATGATGATGATGATGATGATGATGATGATGATGATGATGATGATGATGATGATGATGATGATGATGATGATGATGATGATGATGATGATGATGATGATGATGATGATGATGATGATGATGATGATGATGATGATGATGATGATGATGATGATGATGATGATGATGATGATGATGATGATGATGATGATGATGATGATGATGATGATGATGATGATGATGATGATGATGATGATGATGATGATGATGATGATGATGATGATGATGATGATGATGATGATGATGATGATGATGATGATGATGATGATGATGATGATGATGATGATGATGATGATGATGATGATGATGATGATGATGATGATGATGATGATGATGATGATGATGATGATGATGATGATGATGATGATGATGATGATGATGATGATGATGATGATGATGATGATGATGATGATGATGATGATGATGATGATGATGATGATGATGATGATGATGATGATGATGATGATGATGATGATGATGATGATGATGATGATGATGATGATGATGATGATGATGATGATGATGATGATGATGATGATGATGATGATGATGATGATGATGATGATGATGATGATGATGATGATGATGATGATGATGATGATGATGATGATGATGATGATGATGATGATGATGATGATGATGATGATGATGATGATGATGATGATGATGATGATGATGATGATGATGATGATGATGATGATGATGATGATGATGATGATGATGATGATGATGATGATGATGATGATGATGATGATGATGATGATGATGATGATGATGATGATGATGATGATGATGATGATGATGATGATGATGATGATGATGATGATGATGATGATGATGATGATGATGATGATGATGATGATGATGATGATGATGATGATGATGATGATGATGATGATGATGATGATGATGATGATGATGATGATGATGATGATGATGATGATGATGATGATGATGATGATGATGATGATGATGATGATGATGATGATGATGATGATGATGATGATGATGATGATGATGATGATGATGATGATGATGATGATGATGATGATGATGATGATGATGATGATGATGATGATGATGATGATGATGATGATGATGATGATGATGATGATGATGATGATGATGATGATGATGATGATGATGATGATGATGATGATGATGATGATGATGATGATGATGATGATGATGATGATGATGATGATGATGATGATGATGATGATGATGATGATGATGATGATGATGATGATGATGATGATGATGATGATGATGATGATGATGATGATGATGATGATGATGATGATGATGATGATGATGATGATGATGATGATGATGATGATGATGATGATGATGATGATGATGATGATGATGATGATGATGATGATGATGATGATGATGATGATGATGATGATGATGATGATGATGATGATGATGAATATTAGAATGTTTTTATTCAAATTAAATGTTAATTTATTAATTTCAAATGTTTTAAACTCGTTGAATAAACTTTGAAAAAGGACGACAAAATGTCGGCACACTGTCGACACACTGTCTTTTTATTTAATGAAAACTTCGCAGTGTCGCGAAGGGCCAAAATGTTCTGTGTTAAATTATAAAAGGTTTGTATAATTTTGAAATATAATTCTAAAATGAAAAACTGAAGAATGGAAAAATGAAACACACTCTTTTAACGTTTTAATAGAAGTAAATTTATATTTCATTAGTGACCTTTTTGTCACCTTCGCTTTCTTCACATTATTTACAAAACATATACATACATATAATTATATGACATAAAATATTTAACGAAATATATCGGGTAGCGTTCCAAGCTATTTGGGGCGGCAGCATCCAACAGCCATGTTTTTTTTGGAATCCGATTGTAAGTGTTTTTAAAGTAAAGTACTGTTTACAAAGTTGTCAATCTTAGAATATTTTTCTTCATTTAGACCTAAGCATAAGCTGAAACAGAGCTCACAGAATTGGACAGAAGGATTCGGTCACATCTCGATATTTCATAGCCGAGGACATCATATGGAATATGCTCAAACAGAAACAAGATGTTCTAAATAATAAGGCTGGACTGATTTCTGACGATCTGAAGTACGATTAAAACTTGGCCCTTGGCAGAATTTGATTTTGTTGTACGCTTTCCCCCTCCGTCGCTGCCAGATAAGCCTGTGTTGTGTGTGTGTTGTGTGTTTACAGTTCGCAAGCACTAAAATGATGCCTAGGGAGCGTAAATGTCAACTCCTCTGTCGTGGCCGATATATGAAATTCAATTTGATCTATGATCCTGGTACCAAATTTGGCCTGTGCTCACATGCAGCGAGATACGAGAGTATACTCATGTCGCTTCCCTTAACAGCAGTAAGTTTGGAAAGTGTCTGCACTTCCAGTTCACAAAATTTAGAATTTCTTGTAGTAGAAAGAAAGGATCCGGTGAAGCTAGGCCCACAGCCTTCAGCAATTCTACCGGATTCATCAGGTAAACGTTGGAACTATCGCTATAACCATATTGTAATAAGCACAGGATATTTTAACAATCGTTCAATTTCAATATTCAAAACAATTTGAATTATTTCTAATGATGCTGTTATTGATAAAAACATATGTTGCTACATTCGTAAACGTGTAAATTTAATATGCATAATATGTATGTGTGTATATTCTTGTTATTTTCTTAATCTATGATTTTGTATCATAAATACCCCCTGTTTCGATCTTTGAATAAACTATGCATGTATGTTATTTTGATGTAAAGCTTTTCAGATGTTTTGATGTAAAACTTTTCATGTACATACATATATACTATGCATTTATTTAAGTCATTAGACGAACCACGAACGTCATCTGCGAATAGTATTCAATATAAGTAAATAAAAACAATCAAAAGGCATTTTTTTGTATATGGTTAATTTTTTTTCCTCATTTAATTTCAAGTTTCCTTTTATATAAAAAATAAATATATACAATACATACAAGTAACAAAACAAACAAAATAAATATAAACAAAAATAAATATATACATACACACAAGTAACAAAACAAAATAGGTTATCTAAAACAAAATAGGATTATCTAAAGGTTGGGCTTTTAGTTTAGCTAAAACAAAATACTGTTTTTTAAAGGCTAGGCTTTTAGTTTAGCTAAAACAAAATAGGATTTTTTAAAGGTTGGGCTTTAAGTTTAGCTAAAACAAAATAGGATTTTTTTAGGGTTGGGCTTTAGTTTAGCTAAAACAAAATAAATAATAAATAAAAATAATTACTGGCCCATAAATTGCACAATTTTTGTCAGTTTACTGCGGACTAGATTCTGGTCGCACTCAATATTGTTCTTTTTTGCAACAAAATGCAAAAGTACTTTTGAAAATTGTTCGATAACTTTTTTAATAAACTCATACTTGTGATTATTTAAAGCATCGCCATCTTATATATGGTTATCCAGTTCCTTATAAATATTGCTTAAATATAAATTTCTAAGCGTACTTAAAACTATTAAACTATAGACATTTTTGTTTGTTAGTTTTTTTTTCTTTTCCTAATACAGTAGTAGTAGCAGTGTTGCCGATTCAAAAAAAAAATTATCATGATTTTTTGTCATGAGATCCTCACAAAAATCATGAGATTGCTTATTCTTCATTGGGCCCTTAATAATGAATATAAGCGTATAATTCACCACAAAAATTTTAAATAAAAAATACATATGAGATTTCATTTAATTTTTTTTAATTTTAAAATAACATTTAGTGATATTTTAGAGAAAAAAATATATAAATTACATATTATTATATCCACATATGTACATTACTATTGGTAAACTTTACTAAAATATTTGTCGATTAATGGTTTTGTGACTTTGAAATCAAAACAACTTTGATTTTAAGTAAAGTTATTGGAATGAATAAGTCCAATTATTGCACCCTCTTCAAGTCTGTTCCTGATGTTCGTTTTGGCTGAAGAATGTGGCAGTGAGAATACCTCAAAAACAATTTTAGACAAAAGTGAATATGCCAAGCTATCATCGGCCAGTTTGATTTGGGCAACATACTTCCAAAATTGTTCAATGTCGTTTTCGTTTGATTGGTCATTTGTTTTAATGTTTGAATTCCCTAGCATTCTCCATTCATTATCTATCTCTTGATAACAATCTTCAGCCACTAGATTTGGAAAATGTTTAATAGAGGAAAAATTGACTGAACATTTTTGTTTACAACATTTGTTATTGACAAAGATTCCATATCTATGAAGACACTGTTGTTGATATTTCCTTGGTACCTTCAATTAAGAAGGACAAACAACGGCATTGAAAGCCTTGAACAATTTGTTTGTCAATCAAAAATCTGTAAACGCAGAAAACAACACCAGCGCTGAGATCAAACGAAGAATAACTCTTGCTAACCGCTGTTTCTTTGGGTTAAGAAAGCAATTGAGTGGAAAAATTCTCTCTCGAAGGACCAAAGTGTCGCTATATAAGACCCTTATCATCCCCATCCTGCTATACGGTGCACAAGCATGGACTTTGACAAAAGCGGATGAAAGCACCTTGGGTCGTTTCGAGAGAAAGATTCTTCGTGTGATCTACGGTCCCGTATGCATCGAAGGGGAGTGGAGGAGAAGATGGAACGACGAGCTGTACGGGCTGTACAGCGACGTAGACTTAGCCAAAAGGGTAAAAGTCCAACGACTAAGATGGCTAGGTCACGTAGAGCGCATGGAAACCAATGCTCCGGCCCGAAAAGTCTTCGAATCCACACCCACAGGACAGCGCAGTAGAGGAAGACCGCGAATCAGGTGGCGCGCACAAGTGGAAGGTGACCTCACCCAACTCGGAGCGCGAAACTGGAGACATCTAGCTAGGGACCGAGCTAGATGGAGAAGTTTGTTGGGTGAGGCCCTAGTTCACACAGGACTGTAGCGCCACCTTAAGTAAGTAAGTAACTCAACAGTGACTTCCTTATATCGGGTGATTTTTTAAGAGCTTGAGAACTTTTTTTAAAAAAAAAACGCATAAAATTTGCAAAATCTCATCGATTCTTTATTTGAAACGTTAGATTGGTCCATGACATTTACTTTTTGAAGATAATTTCATTTAAATGTTGACCGCGGCTGCGTCTTAGGTGGTCCATTCGGAAAGTCCAATTTTTGGTAACTTTTTCGAGCATTTCGGCCGGAATAGCCCGAATTTCTTCGGAAATGTTGTCTTCCAAAGCTGGAATAGTTGCTGGCTTATTTGTGTAGACTTTAGACTTGACGTAGCCCCACAAAAAATAGTCTAAAGGCGTCAAATCGCATGATCTTGGTGGCCAACTTACCGGTCCATTCCTTGAGATGAATTGTTCTTCGAAGTTTTCCCTCAAAATGGCCATAGAATCGCGAGCTGTGTGGCATGTAGCGCCATCTTGTTGAAACCACATGTCAACCAAGTTCAGTTCTTCCATTTTTGGCAACAAAAAGTTTGTTAGCATTGAACGATAGCGATCGCCATTCACCGTAACGTTGCGTCCAACAGCATCTTTGAAAAAATACGATCCAATGATTCCACCAGCGTACAAACCACACCAAACAGTGCATTTTTCGGGATGCATGGGCAGTTCTTGAACGGCTTCTGGTTGCTCTTCACTCCAAATGCGGCAATTTTGCTTATTTACGTAGCCATTCAACCAGAAATGAGCCTCATCGCTGAACAAAATTTGTCGATAAACACATTTCGAACCGAACACTGATTTTGGTAATAAAATTCAATGATTTGTAAGCGTTGCTCGTTAGTAAGTCTATTCATGATGAAATGTCAAAGCATACTGAGCATCTTTCTCTTTGACACCATGTCTGAAATCCCGCGTGATCTGTCAAATACTAATGCATGAAAATCCTAACCTCAAAGAAATCACCCGATACATGTCTTGAATTTTGGGCTCTTCGGATTGCATGCATTTGTTAAGTTTAGTTAAAAACGGTAGCACAAAACTAAGAAAACATAAATACATGTATAACAGGGTCATTGAGCATATTTAGAATAGTTTGGCTTGACAGTAAGTTGTCACTTTTTGTTACGTCGTTAAAATATGCTTTTAAGGCATCATATTGCACAAGAATAAAATTAACAACTTCTAACCTCGAAAGCCACCGTGTCTGTGAATAATGTAAAATTTTATTTGGCTTTATCTCCAAAATAGCTTGAAAAGTTTTAAATGCTGCAATTCTCTTAGGACTGTTCTGAATATAATTATAAACATCTCAATATAAGTCTTCAATGCTTGAGGGTAACTGCTGGAACACAATGGTGTCGGAGCCGGAGTCGGAATCGTAACTGGAATAGCTGTCAAAGTATTCAATGTACGCAAATGCAAATGTACGAACACAACGCGACGGAACTGGAATCGGAGCCGCAGCCGGAGTCGGAAGAGTTCACCAACTTTTAACTTTGACGTACGACACATGTGACGTTTCCATTTTGTAAGTGAAAAACTTGGTGATTGTATTTTTTTTTAATAGTTTTTCATTAAAAAAGTGGAAAAATATTTAAATAAGAAATAAAAGTGAACAAAAAAATATTTTCTGACAAATTTGATTTGGTTGTAAACTGCAAATATACCAAATAACATCAAAAAGCCGTACGACACATTGTGTGCGTACTTTTTGTGAAACGTACGACAACTGTTCCGACTCCAGTTACGACTCCGGCTCCGATTTTGCATTGTGTTCCAGCAGTAAATTGGAACATGTAAATGAAGCGCAGAGATGAAAGGAGTGACAAATACACTTCATTATAAATAAGTTTGGGACATCAGCTTGTAAATAAGTGCGAACTGATAAGTTCACTCCCATCATCACTGCAGCTCCATCAGCACCAATACCTTTTTTGAAGGAAGATTTGGAAAATCATGAGATTTTCAATAAATTCATGAGATCATGAGATGGGGGTGAAAAATCATGAGAATCATGATAAATCATGAGATTCGGCAATACTGAGTAGTAGTACCCGTGGCATGATGGTTAGTGCGTTGGACTGTCATGCCAGAGGTCTTGGGTTCGATCCCTGCCTATGCCATCTAAGGTTTTGTTCACGGGTACTACCTCTTGCGAGGAATTGACAAATTCTCCAAGAGTAATTCTTGTCATGAAAAGTGCTTTCTCAAATTTGCCGTTCGGATTCGGCTTAAAACTGTAGTTCCCCTCCATCCCTGACAACAGTACTCGCACACAGGAATGGTTGAGAGTTGTAAGTCACTAGGCCCCAGTTCTCAACGGACTCTTGCGCCACTCAATTTATTTATTTAATACAGATATATATTAGTTCTTACAGTTTTACATATTTTTTTAGTATCCTTATGCGGATATGTAAGAAACTTCTTTGCTTTTAATGATATTAATTTCGAACTAACTTTTTCTGAATGCAGTAAAAACTGAACACATTTTTTACATTTAACAATTTTTTTTAGTTTGAATTCTACAAATCCACTTATCCACTTATATAGTTTATTTGCCAAATGAAGTCCTAATTCTCCTTGGTAATGGACAAGCTTTTCAATGTATTCCCACCTTACTGCTTGACCCCTTTCATCCGTAAATGTTTTTTTGTACCCCACGTATTACGTATTAATTTAAGGCAGTAGTAAGCGTCGAGAAATATCGAAATACTTGTACCATTACCAGGGTTTTCGAATTTCGGCTCAAAATGTTTTAAACTAGCACCCAAAGATCGCAGCATGCCCATTGCCCATATTGCCTGGATGACCATCGAAAGTAAGACCAACAATTTCAACATTTGTCTGACTCACAAAATCTACAACCTGTCTAGTGAAACTGGCCTTCTCAGACGAGGTTAAGCCGTTGCATAAAAAGTATGCAATAGGAAGTTTCCATGCCCCGTTCATTTCGACAAGTAGGTAAACAAGTGCCTCTTTAGCATGAGGAAGTTCTTCAGTTGACGAGAAATCTGTTCCATAATCTATGGTGCCAACATATTTTTTTTTTTGTAGCCATCCCATTGGATATGATTTTTTATGACCATTTCGTCCATCATCAGACATGCGACCAACTTTCTGTTCTTTTTTTCTTGAGCAATAGATTTAAAAATGAGGACATCTATAGATTTATGGGTATACGCAGGGCCAACTTCGGTCTGGCTATACCAGGATCTCAAGGTACTCTCTGCTGGTAAATTGTCTTTAGAGAGTGACCTTACGTACTTATGCGCCCGTGGGCTATAAAAATGTAAGGTCAATGCGAAGGGCAGGGCCGGACAAAGCATATGTGCAAGATGTGACAATGCACAGGGTGGGGGCGCATTACCAGGAACAAGAAAATGTAATCTGATCTTGCGCAAACAAATATGTACTACTAACCACAAAAATTCTTAAAATAATCTCAAAAAAACATCCATCACAACTGTCCTGAGTTATCTCTTGCGCACTAACTAACATCACTTTAATTGTTGCATTCAATGAAAATTTAACGCAAGATATCGCAGAACTAAAAATCCTACCTTACCTACCTCATTTTCAAATATTACAACCTATTCGTACAAGAGAAAAAAAGAAAAAATATCAACACAAAAAAGTTCCATGCAAGAAAAAAAAGAAAAAATCTCAACACAAAAAATTTCCACGCATATGTGTAAGATTTATTTCATGCACACCGAGTCCCAAAACTAACATAGAGAGTATGACGAAGCAAAATACTTATTCATATTGAATCGTATGGGCTAGAACGTGCAGGTTTTGTATCACGCACCGTACCTAAATGTGAGTTCTCATCTACAAAACAAAACAACAAAAAAATATATGGAGTATTGGAGTGTCTTTGATTTGTAGTAGAAGGTAGCACAGCAACCTACCTGCTGTCTTTTTTTCGGAGACATTTTTTTGTTGTTTTCTTTGTCGATGAGAACTCACATTCAGGTACGGTGCGTGATACAAAACCTGCACGTACTAGCCCATACGATTCAATATGAATAAGTATTTTGCTTTGTCATACTCTCTATGTTAATTTTGGGACTCGGTGTGCATGAAATAAATCTTGCACATATGAGGTCGAGGTGGCATGGAAATGTTTTGTGTTGAGATTTTTTCTTTTTTTCTCTTGCATGGAACTTTTTTGTGTTGAGATATTTTCTCTTGTATGAACATGAACAGGGTGAAATATTTGGAAACTAGGTAGGTAGGTGTCTTTGCTACAAATGGTCAATGGATGTGCAAGTTTTCTTTTTTGCACACTAAGTATCGAAAGCGAAAGGGAGATATTTCAAAAAAAACTTATTTATACGGAATCATATGGGGCAGAGCGTGCAGGTTTTCTTATTGCACACTGTGTAAGAGTTAAGTGCCTGCTTACAGGAGATGAAATTTTTAATAGAATGGAAAAGGAGCATAGAGTGAAAAAATTAAAGGGGGATGAATCTATGTGGAGTCGAATCGTTCTTGCGCAGGCAGTTTGTTTTTTTTTTTTTTTTGTTGAAAGTTAATGACTGTTGTAACGGCTACTTTTTTTTTTTTTTTTTTTTCGCTTTGTTGGTTAATTAACATTAAATAAATAGCTATCAATTTTTAATAGAAGTGACGAATTTTGTGACAAGACCGGAATGTGACTGACTCAGTTGATTTTAGACAAAGTTATGATAATGGTTCGAATATGAAAGGAAAAGAATCGGGTGTTCAGAATCGAATTCGAACCCTGGAACCAAGAGCATTTTTCGTTCCATGTTGCCCGCATTCCTTAAATTTAGTGGTTAATGATGCGGCTCGGTGCTCATTTTATGCAGTTAAATTTTTCGATACAATTCAATGTTTGTATCACTTTTTTTTAAGTTCCACAACGAGGTGGGATATTTATAAGAAAAAATTCCAAGTCATACTTTGAAACCCCCTTCTGAGACTAGATGAGAGAGCAGGTTAGACGCTATTATATTTACGGAAAGGAATAAAACACGCTTTATCTTTTCTCATTGCACTCTTTATTACGACTAACTTAACACTAAGTCTTAACCTAAGTTTTAGATAAATTCACCACACAGGATATGCGCTAAGTGATTTAACGAAAGATTACAATCAGGGATGTCTATTATTTATGAACACAACATTCTCCTCTGCTTATTTTAAAACCTAAAAGGTTTAAACAATATCTACGATATTCAAAAGTAATTCAAAAATTAAGATTAATTTAGTTTTAACATAGTTACAAAAAATTCAAAATTAAATTCATTCTCTTGTATTGAAACTAAATTAAATACATTATTTTTTATGGAAATTCAAAATAAATAAAATGTATTAAATTCATTTGTATTGTTTATACTTATAATAATTTTTATTTTTCGATTGAAGTCTACCACTTCTTCTTACACCATCTAATATTTCAAATTTGTTTCTTAATTTCTTTTTTCTTTGAATAGTTTCTACTTGTTTATCTTTACAATTTGTATCTTGTATTTTTATTTCATTTTCAATTGTATTTTTAGGAATTTTAGAATGCATATAATTATAATTAGGTTTTAAATTAAGTTTTCTTAATTGATTAACATGTACAATTTTAGTTTGATTTCCAATTCTTATTATGTATCGAATACAAGTTATTTTCTTAATAATAATACAATCAATCCATTTTTTATAATTTTTTATATGGTTTCTGTACATACAACTCTCCCCCACTTTATATGAAGGTAATTTATAATAACTTTGATTTTCTATATTTTTTTCTTTTTTATATACAAAATTTGCTTTAGAATTATTTTTTAAATTAAATGAAACCTGTTTTTTATTATTAATTAAATCAAGTAAAACTTTAGGCTTAAATGAAAATAACATTTCTGATGGAGATGCTGTTGTAACAGAGTTCGGAGTGTTTCGGTGATGCATCAAAAATTTGGTGATATGTTCGCGCAAATCTACATTTTGTTTATAACACAACATATGTTTTTTTAAATTATTTTTAACAATCTGGACATGCCTTTCGGCCAAACCATTTGACTGCGGATGGTATGCAGGACTGTGAAGTAATTCAATTTTGTTTTTGTTACAAAATTGTTTAAATTCCCAAGAAGCAAAGGGCGGACCATTGTCCGTAACTATGGTTGCAGGTAAACCAAACACCGAAAAAATTGAGTTTAATTTTTGTATTACGCTTTTAGCATTCGTTGAACCCATCTGTACAACGTCAAGATACTTGCTGTATGAATCTATTAAAAGGAGAAACGTTTTACTTTGAAAGTAAAAGAAATCTAA
Source organism: Eupeodes latifasciatus (assembly GCA_920104205.1). Lineage (NCBI taxonomy): Eukaryota > Metazoa > Arthropoda > Insecta > Diptera > Syrphidae > Eupeodes > Eupeodes latifasciatus. The sequence continues at coordinate 271,301,577 of OV049924.1, read as the reverse complement.
ATGGATTCTCTGAAACGGATACATAGTACTAGGCCATTTAGTTTTAACAATTTCTCTTGGAACGTTTCTAGTAGCTTGACATTCTTTACAAGACTCAATAAAGTCCTTAATTGATATGTCCAACTTTGGCCACCATAAATATGACCTAGCTGCTTTTTTCATTAAAACTATACCATCATGATTTTCATGCAACAATTCTAAAACATGCATTTGTAAATCATTTGGAATTAATACTCTATCATTATAAAAAATGCATCCATTCTCGATGCTAAGACAATTTCTAAATTTATGATAAAGTTTAAGCTCGTTATCAACTTCTTTTGGCCAACCATTTTTTACAAAATTGAACACTTTACGAAGTATAGGGCTTTTCTTAGTCTGTACTTCAACTTTTTTTAAATCTATAGGCACCTTATTTATACAGTTAATTAAATTTATATTAATTGTTTCAATATTTGTAGACTCACTTACTGGCAACCTTGATAAAGCATCAACATTTGCTAAATATTTTGCAGGGCGATGAACTATTTTATATTGATACATGGACAATGTTACTGCCCATCTTTGTAACCGTGCCGCTGCAACGGCTGTTGTACATTTATTAGGGTTAAAAATCTCCTTTAATGCTTGATTGTCAGTCTGAATCGTAAACTCTTTTCCATAGAGATATTTAAAAAACTTTTTTACAGCAAACATGACCCCCAAGGCTTCGCGGTGAAGTTGCGAATAACCTCTTTCAGCATCTGATAAAGTGCTGCTAGCGAATAGAACGGGTTTCTGAACACCGTCTATTAAATGGGCAAGTACTGCTCCTACGCCGTAGGGACTTGCATCTGTAGAAACTATTATTGGTTTGAGGGGATCAAAGAGAGTTAAAACATTATTGTTTATAATTAATTTTTTAGAATTTTCAAATTCCTTATCGCAATCTTGAGTCCACTTAAAAGGATTCTTTTTCTGTAGTAACTTATACATCAATTTCAATTCAGTCGATAAATTAGGAATAAACCTCCTATAATAATTAATTAATCCTAAGTACGACTGAAGTTCTTTCAAATTCTTAGGTGCTGGCGCATTTTTTATGGCATCGACTTTTTTCGGATTAGGCTTTACTATATTATGACTTAAAACATGCCCTAAATACTCAACTGAGGTTTGTAGAAATTTACATTTTCGCAGATTAATTTTAACTTTATGTTTGTTTAATCTATCCAAAACTAAATACAGTTTTTGTTGACAATCTTCTAAGGTTTTCCCTCCAATAATTATATCGTCTACGTATGCGAAGACGTTTTCAATTCCTGATATAATTTGATCAATGGTTGATTGAAAAATTGCTGGTGCGCAGGCAACACCATAACCTAAACGCATGAATTGAAATAAACCCTTCATTGTGTTTATAGTAAGGAGCTCTCTTGAATCTTCTGTGAGTTCTAACTGCTGGTAAGCACCAGCTAAATCTAATACACAAAAAAATGCGCAGTTTGAAAGGCTACCAAAAATATCCTCTATATTTGCAAAAGCACAATGCTGCGTTTTTAAATGCTTATTAATTGTGACCTTGCAATCTATGCAAAGCCGAACGCTACCGTCAGGTTTTGGGACGCACACCACTGGAGATGCCCATTTGCTGTGCTTTATTGGGATTAAAACTTTTTCCTGAACCAATCTATCTATTTCTTTGGACACAGCGTCCTTCAAACGAAACGGAACAGTATACGCTTTGTGGAAGATTGGTTTACATTCATTTAAATGAATCTCTGCCTTATATCCAACAATCATCTGGTTTGGGTCATTAGAAACTACATTTGGATAACACTCTACAATTTTATTACTTACAGTATCATTGTGCGCCATATTAACTACGTTGACAAACCCTTTATCAAGTGCAATATTGGATTTCCAATCTGGAAACAATGACGAAAACCAGGTTCTTCCAAATAATGGCTTAAAATATGCACCGTCCACCACAATCAACTCCAGCTCTCTTGTAACACCAGCAAACTCCACAGCAACAACAACTTTCCCTAAAACTGACAACTTGTGGCCTGAAATAGTACTTAAATCGATATTACAATTTTTTAATTTTAAATGAATAAACTTAGCTCTATAATCTCTAGAATTTATTAAAGAAACACTTGCTCCTGTATCCAGCTCCATTCTCAGCAACACACCTTCCACCTTGACCACCAGCTCTGCAGCATCTTCTCCACGAATCGCATGTATACTATGCACTGGCTTAAATTGACGTCGTCGTCTCGATATTTTGTGATCGTTCTTATTAAAAAAACATATATTTGCCATGTGGCCTTTTTTGCCACACTTGAAGCACGATAAAGACTTAACTGGACAGTCTTTATCATGATGAAACTTTCCACAGTGAGTACAATTCCTCGTTATCTGGCTTTTACCAGAATCATTACTTCGACTGCGAACACGTGCTTCAATATTTTTCGATGATCTGTGCTTAATCGCGTTTACATATTTTTCTGCCGGCTGCATCGATCGCTGTTCTTTCTGTGACATTTCCATCGTCAGAGCTCTCTCACAACTTTTTTCGAATGATGATGTTTCGTCTACGAGCAGAACTTGTTGGATTCTCTCATTTCGTAGCCCCACGATGAATTTGTCTGTCAGAGCATCTTCCAAAGCAAGGTTTTTTAATTTTCCTGCGTCGACTACTGAATCCATAATAAAATCACCGAATTTACAGGTTTCAGCCAGGTTTCGAAGTTTGATAATAAAATCGCTGACTGATTCTCCTTCTTCCTGCTTAGCCCTTTGAAATTTGAAGCGCTCCGCTCTTTTATTAAACTTTGGAGCGTAGTGTTGCTCCAATAAGCGTATTAAAACATCAAACGATTTTGTGCTCGGTAAGGCAGGTGCAGTCATGGACTTCAAGACTTTGTACACCTCACAGCCCACGAGGGTGATGAACACGGGTGTGTGTCGCTCTGAAGCAATTTCATTTGCAATGAAATATTGCTGTACCCGATCTTTGTAAGCATCGAAGTCTTCTCCGGGCACGAATTCACTTATACTTCCTACGTAAGACATTATTTTTTCAGGTTTTATATCCTTAACCTTTTTATCCTCTGTCATCTACAGGCTTTTTAAAATCACAATTGACCAATTGCTTGAATAATAATCGAAATTTATTCGATGAATCGTAATCTATTTTTATTTTAAATGTATGTTGTGCAAGTTTTAAAATTTTAACTTTTTAAGATAATTTATAAATTTTCTTTTATCCTCGTCGCCATTTATTATATTTACGGAAAGGAATAAAACACGCTTTATCTTTTCTCATTGCACTCTTTATTACGACTAACTTAACACTAAGTCTTAACCTAAGTTTTAGATAAATTCACCACACAGGATATGCGCTAAGTGATTTAACGAAAGATTACAATCAGGGATGTCTATTATTTATGAACACAACAGACGCATTAAGGCCTTTAAAAACAAATTAAGAAGAAATATATGAAGCCCTTATAGAATTAAAAAATCTGGAGGCAAAAAACATTGCAGAATCGTTAGGAAATAAAATTTTTGATTTTACTTTTAGAAAATAAAAAATTAAACTAGTAAATATTTGCAAAGTCCGTCCGTTAATCTGTCAACTGGCATAACAGTTTTAGAAAATACAAAAAACAGTTTGATTTTAATGCTTTCCGATGAAAAATTTAATGAGTAGGTATGTTCAATTAACCGAGCGTATTGCTAGTTCCCTAGAAATACCAAATATGTTTCCTGTAGCTTCATCATTGCGATCTCAACGGAGAAAAATACTTTATGCTGATGAATGTAGAGGAAGACCGCGAATCAGGTGGCGCGCACAAGTGGAAGGTGACCTCACCCAACTCGGAGCGCGAAACTGGAGACATCTAGCTAGGGACCGAGCTAGATGGAGAAGTTTGTTGGGTGAGGCCCTAGTTCACACAGGACTGTAGCGCCACCTTAAGTAAGTAAGTAACTCAACAGTGACTTCCTTATACATGTCTTGAATTTTGGGCTTTTCGGATTGCATGCATTTGTTAAGTTTAGTAAAAAACGGTAGCACAAAACTAAGAAAACATAAATACATGTATAACAGGGTCATTGAGCATATTTAGAATAGTTTGGCTTGACAGTAAGTTGTCACTTTTTGTTACGTCGTTAAAATATGCTTTTAAGGCATCATATTGCACAAGAATAAAATTAACAACTTCTAACCTCGAAAGCCACCGTGTCTGTGAATAATGTAAAATTTTATTTGGCTTTATCTCCAAAATAGCTTGAAAAGTTTTAAATGCTGCAATTCTCTTAGGACTGTTCTGAATATAATTATAAACATCTCAATATAAGTCTTCAATGCTTGAGGGTAAATTGGAACATGTAAATGAAGCGCAGAGATGAAAGGAGTGACAAATACACTTCATTATAAATAAGTTGGGACATCAGCTTGTAAATAAGTGCGAACTGATAAGTTCACTCCCATCATCACTGCAGCTCCATCAGCACCAATACCTTTTTTGAAGGAAGATTTGGAAAATCATGAGATTTTCAATAAATTCATGAGATCATGAGATGGGGGTGAAAAATCATGAGAATCATGATAAATCATGAGATTCGGCAATACTGAGTAGTAGTACCCGTGGCATGATGGTTAGTGCGTTGGACTGTCATGCCAGAGGTCTTGGGTTCGATCCCTGCCTATGCCATCTAAGGTTTTGTTCACGGGTACTACCTCTTGCGAGGAATTGACAAATTCTCCAAGAGTAATTCTTGTCATGAAAAGTGCTTTCTCAAATTTGCCGTTCGGATTCGGCTTAAAACTGTAGTTCCCCTCCATCCCTGACAACAGTACTCGCACACAGGAATGGTTGAGAGTTGTAAGTCACTAGGCCCCAGTTCTCAACGGACTCTTGCGCCACTCAATTTATTTATTTAATACAGATATATATTAGTTCTTACAGTTTTACATATTTTTTTAGTATCCTTATGCGGATATGTAAGAAACTTCTTTGCTTTTAATGATATTAATTTCGAACTAACTTTTTCTGAATGCAGTAAAAACTGAACACATTTTTTACATTTAACAATTTTTTTTAGTTTGAATTCTACAAATCCACTTATCCACTTATATAGTTTATTTGCCAAATGAAGTCCTAATTCTCCTTGGTAATGGACAAGCTTTTCAATGTATTCCCACCTTACTGCTTGACCCCTTTCATCCGTAAATGTTTTTTTGTACCCCACGTATTACGTATCAATTTAAGGCAGTAGTAAGCGTCGAGAAATATCGAAATACTTGTACCATTACCAGGATTTTCGAATTTCGGCTCAAAATGTTTTAAACTAGCACCCAAAGATCGCAGCATGCCCATTGCCCATATTGCCTGGATGAACATCGAAAGTAAGACCAACAATTTCAACATTTGTCTGACTCACAAAATCTACAACCTGTCTAGTGAAACTGGCCTTCTCAGAAGAGGTTAAGCCATTGCATAAAAAGTATGCAATAGGAAGTTTCCATGCCCCGTTCATTTCGACAAGTAGGTAAACAAGTGCCTCTTTAGCATGAGGAAGTTCTTCAGTTGACGAGAAATCTGTTCCATAATCTATGGTGCCAACATATTTTTTTTTGTAGCCATCCCATTGGATATGATTTTTTATGGCCATTTCGTCCATCATCAGACATGCGACCAACTTTCTGTTCTTTTTTTCTTGAGCAATAGATTTAAAAATGAGGACATCTATAGATTTATGGGTATACGCAGGGCCAACTTCGGTCTGGCTATACCAGGATCTCAAGGTACTCTCTGCTGGTAAATTGTCTTTAGAGAGTGACCTTACGTACTTATGCGCCCGTGGGCTATACAAATGTAAGGTCAATGCAAAGGGCAGGGCCGGACAAAGCATATGTGCAAGATGTGACAATGCACAGGGTGGGGGCGCATTACCAGGAACAAGAAAATGTAATCTGATCTTGCGCAAACAAATATGTACTACTAACCACAAAAATTCTTAAAATAATCTCAAAAAAACATCCATCACAACTGTCCTGAGTTATCTCTTGCGCACTAACTAACATCACTTTAATGGTTGCATTCAATGAAAATTTAACGCAAGATATCGCAGAACTAAAAATCCTACCTACCTCATTTCCAAATACTTCACCCTGTTCGTACAAGAGAAAAAAAGAAAAAATCTCAACACAAAAAAGTTCCATGCAAGAGAAAAAAAGAAAAAATCTCAACACAAAACATTTCCATGCCACCTCATATGTGCAAGATTTATTTCATGCACACCGAGTCCCAAAATTAACATAGAGAATATGACAAAGCAAAATACTTATTCATATTGAATCGTATGGGCTAGTAAGTGCAGGTTTTGTATCACGTACCGTACCTGAATGTGAGTTCTCATCTACAAAACAAAACAACAAAAAAAAATATATGGAGTTTCTTTGATTTGTAGTAGAAGGTAGCACACAGAACAGCAACCTACCTGCTGTCTTTTTTTCGGAGACATTTTTTTGTTGTTTTCTTTGTCGATGAGAACTCACATTCAGGTACGGTGCGTGATACAAAACCTGCACGTACTAGCCCATACGATTCAATATATATAAGTATTTTGCTTTGTCATACTCTCTATGTTAATTTTGGGACTCGGTGTGCATGAAATAAATCTTGCACATATGAGGTCGAGGTGGCATGGAAATGTTTTGTGTTGAGATTTTTTCTTTTTTTCTCTTGCATGGAACTTTTTTGTGTTGAGATATTTTCTCTTGTATGAACAGGGTGAAATATTTGGAAACTAGGTAGGTAGGTGTCTTTGCTACAAATGGTCAATGGATGTGCAAGTTTTCTTTTTTGCACACTAAGTATCGAAAGCGAAAGGGAGATATTTCAAAAAAAAACTTATTTATACGGAATCATATGGGGCAGAGCGTGCAGGTTTTCTTATTGCACACTGTGTAAGAGTTAAGTGCCTGCTTACAGGAGATGAAATTTTTAATAGAATGGAAAAGGAGCATAGAGTGAAAAAATTAAAGGGGGATGAATCTATGTGGAGTCGATTCGTTCTTGCGCAGGCAGTTTGTTTTTTTTTTTTTTTGTTGAAAGTTAATGACTGTTGTAACGGCTACTTTTAATGCATATCTAGTCTGGTGCAGAATGCAGATTGTTTTATTTGTTTTTTCGCTTTGTTGGTTAATTAACATTAAATAAATAGCTATCAATTTTTAATAGAAGTGACGAATTTTGTGACAAGACCGGAATGTGACTGACTCAGTTGATTTTAGACAAAGTTATGATAATGGTTCGAATATGAAAGGAAAAGAATCGGGTGTTCAGAATCGAATTCGAACCCTGGAACCAAGAGCATTTTTCGTTCCATGTTGCCCGCATTCCTTAAATTTAGTGGTTAATGATGCGGCTCGGTGCTCATTTTATGCAGTTAAATTTTTCGATACAATTCAATGTTTGTATAATTTTTTTTCAAGTTCCACAACGAGGTGGGATATTTATAAGAAAAAATTCCAAGTCATACTTTGAAACCCCCTTCTGAGACTAGATGAGAGAGCAGGTTAGACGCATTAAGGCCTTTAAAAACAAATTAAGAAGAAATATATGAAGCCCTTATAGAATTAAAAAATCTGGAGGCAAAAAACATTGCAGAATCGTTAGGAAATAAAATTTTTGATTTTACTTTTATTTGCTGCCTGCTAATTTGGTTTGATATTTTAGAAAATAAAAAATTAAACTAGTAAATATTTGCAAAGTCCGTCCGTTAATCTGTCAACTGGCATAACAGTTTTAGAAAATACAAAAAACAGTTTGATTTTAATGCTTTCCCATGAAAAATTTAATGAGTAGGTATGTTCAATTAACCGAGCGTATTGCTAGTTCCCTAGAAATACCAAATATGTTTCCTGTAGCTTCATCATTGCGATCTCAACGGAGAAAAATACTTTATGCTGATGAATGTCCTGAAACTATATTAGACCCAAAACAAAGATTTAAAGTTGAATTTTTTTTTTAAATACTTGAAAGGTTTGATACGTATAGTATCAATTTTTCATTTTTAAGTAACATAAGCGAATGTTTAAAAAATAAAAATGTACATGCTTCATGCCTTAATTTGCAGAATGTTTTAACATAAAGTAGTTTTAAAGATTTAGATGGAGAAGAATTGTTTCAAGAGGTAACCGTAACATCCCAGCTTGTTACACCACAAAGCTCAAGTTTAGATGTGTTAAATTTTATTTTTAGTTCAAACCTTGAAGATTTTGCTCCGAATTTAGTAATTGTTCTTCAAATCTTTAATACAATCCCGGTCACGGTAGCTTCAAGAGAACGTAGTTTTTCTAAACTTTAAATTATTAAAAAATATCTTAGGACAACCATGACTCAAGAGAGATTGGTAGGTTTATCTATAATGTCCATTGAAAAGGAATTAATAAATTCTTTTGACTTTGATGATCTTATTTCTGAATTTGCAAAATGTAAGGCCAGAAAAGTAAGCTTCCAAGTTTAAACGTTTTCCCTCTGCTCATTTCTTCACTGCGTTTTAGTTTATGGTTTAGGCCTACTGGGCATACCTCAATAAACAAAACGCATTGAAAGTCTACCTCCTGGGTATTGTGGGAAAGGCTTATGCTTGTGTATCAGTTTATGTGTGAAAATATAAAAAAGGGGCGCTTTCTACAAATCTTTCACAGGGCGCAAGTTTGGCTGGGGCCGGCCCTGGCGAAGGGCCTCAGTTCTACCGGGCATTTTTCAGCTATCTTGTTACCTTGCAATATCTTCATTAAATTGCTATCGTATGTCTAAAAATCAACAAAAAAAATGTTTATTTGTTATTTTAAATATGTATATATTTATTTGAAACGTTTTTATATTTATTGAAATATTATTGAACTTAAGACATAGACCTACGAAGAAAACTCCTTCTTCGTTTTCATATTGTAATAAGAAACTTAAACATTTAAGTTTTAATTAATTTTTTATTCATTTTAACTTATTACTACTTAATACTAGAAAAAAGGATTAAAACTAGTGTATGATCTATAACTTACATATATTAAACTTACTGGCCCCATCGAGGCGCTCGAAGAAATTCATGAATTACTTAAAACTAATGCCTTTCGGCTCATAAACTATATATTTTTATCATTTTAATTGCTTATTCAAAACATTCAATTTTTCGATCCTGATTTGTGCAGTACGATTGGGTGGAATGTCTTCTGAATACAATATATGTAAATGCAGGTATATATATATATGTATATACATACATAGAAAATATTTAATTAAAAAAATATTGAAATAAAAAAATCTAAATTTTTTTGGTCGAATAGTTCTTCGAAATGAAGTTTCTTTTTTGAAGGTCGTCAAGCAAGGATTCTAAAGATTGAATTTTAATCTCTTTCCTCTTTAGCTTGCACCTTGATGCCTTAAGCATGTTGGTTTTTTTAACATATAATTGTTTGTAACGCAACCATTTACGTTTCAACGTTCTGGGTGTAGCCGTCTCTTCCTCAAACCTCCGTTTACGGCTACAAACAGGTGGTATGCTACAGCAAAAAATAGAATATAATATTATTTTTTTTAACTACAATTAAATTATTACCTTTCAGCCAACACAGCTTCATTTAAAATTACATCGTCTTGTTCGGGCGAATAAGCGATCATATCGCTATATCTATAAAAAAAATAAAAAGCGTTTAATTACATTTTTAAAAACAAAGGAGTATTTTTAAAACAGTTTATACAAAAAGAGTTTCGTTTTTTTACAAAATTGATAAAAATTGATTTCATACTTTTTGTATGGAATTTTTTTAAATTGTTTGAGCTCGCGATCAAGGAAGCATGCAAGTTACTAAAACTAGATCCAAATCAAAACCGCAATACAGCTATTTTTTCGGACAGTCAGGCGGCTATTCAAGCGATTGGCTCGTCCACTTCATCCTCCAAACTGGTTCAACAATGCCGAAGTGAGTTAGCGAGCATGAACATTGGACTCAGGGTCACTCTCATCTGGATTCTGGGTCATAGAGGCTTTGAGAGCAATGAACGAGCTGACGAGCTGGCTAGGCAAGGATCAGCCCTTCATAGCTCACTCGCGGAAAGAGTCAACATTCCTCTTGGTGCTATGAAGGGCAAGATCTTCTCTATTTTCCTCGCTTAATCAAACCACAGGTGGAACAGCCTAACCAACTGTATCATATCTAGAAGGATATGGCCCACCTACAACAAATCCTTTACTAATAATCTCGTTTGCAGACCCAGGCAAGACATAGCCAGGGTCGTTGCTACATGCACCGGACACTGGCCTGTTGGAGAACACGCATCTAAGCTGAGCATCCCCCACAATACTTTCTGTCGTAGTTGTGAGGACCAGCGAGAAAAAGAAACTGTTCTTCACTTCTTATGCAAGTGTCCCGCCTTAGCCAAAACGAGAGCCAAAACATTGGGAAAGTCCTTTTTCAACGACCTCAATGAGCTCTCAGAACTGGAGATCAAAGATTTGATCTCCTTTCTAAACGCAACAAAGTGGATTTGAGGCGTATTTTTCTCTTTATAATCCCCCTTTTATCTTTATAGGTCAACCGAGTATTTTATGGTATCAAAACGGCGCAACGCAGCGCTAATTGTGTCACCGAGCTAGACTGCTCGTGGCCACCATTTCTACTACTACTACTACTACTTGAACTCTCTTCGCATACATGCATACATACATATGTACAATTTTCTTTCTCTCTTTCTTTTTATCATTAGTAGTTAGTTCCCTTCTGAATTTCAATGCGACAAGACCTCTTTTTTCTTTTGTAAGCCTCGGTTTCGGGCATAGAAGCAAAAATAAAAGTGAATAAATTGAAATAATAAATCCTTATCTTTTCTTAAAAAAAAAGCTCGCGAAATAAACATGGTCCTAATCGAGCACGGATATTTTGTTCTAGTGAAATTCAATTCAGTGGCTGCAATAGAATTGTTGGTGGTAATTTCTTAGAGGTTCTTGTGATAACGGTGCTGTATTTCGTTGTTGCTAGTTGTTGCGGTACATTCTCCTTACATAAAAAAACTTTTATTCGGTGGTTAGATTCCCCTCAGCAGTGCGCAAGCTGCTTATATACTTCGGTTGTTGCTGCCTTTCGTTGTTGCGGTACATTCTCCTAACATAAAAAAAAACTCTCATTCGGTGATGAGATTCTCCTTAGCAGTGCGCAAGCTGCTTATATACTACGGTTGTTGCTGCCTTTTGTTCTTTCTCGTTTTTGCCGGTTCATACTCCTAACATAAAAAAAACACATTAATTCGGTGGAGAGTTTCTACTTAGTAGTGGGCAAGTTATATTATACATATAGTAGTCCAGTCAAATTGTCATAAATGGTTACATAAATTAGGGTAGTTTCGATTTTTTGATATGTTGTTTGGGTTGGTAAGCTGTTGAAAAATCCAAGTTTTCTTATTCCCCCCACAACCGCGGGCGCCACCATCTTGAAAAAACTGCTCAATTTTTTGACTTTTTCCTGTGTTTTCAAAATATCTTCTAAAGTATTCGTTTGATCTTTTTTACTTGATTAAATTACCTACAATTCGAGACCAAAACGAAATTTCTAGCTCTAATAGTTCCCGAGAAGGAGCTCTGAATTTTGAGAATTTTTCTCAAAAATGTGAAAAGTACAGATTTTTAGTCGGTTTTTGCTTGATAGCAAGTAAATGGTAAATACTACGCCAATGTTTGATATGATAACATTTGTAGTAGAGATAAATAGCTAAAGTTTAAGATCAAACTGGTTCTGCTAGGTCGTATAGACTCTGAGATATAATCTTTTAAATATTTTTATAGCTTTTAGGATTTTTTTTTTACCAATGTATTTATTGAGAAACAAGAAGGTTCAAATTGTATTAATATATATTGTGCAACGTTCATGTAAAAAAGTGTTTGCTGAACCAAAACTTTACACTTTTATTCGTTTGGAAGGGTTCCTCGTTGTTTCGGCTCCCATTGCGGACAGATGTTAACTTTGTTTTTCTTAAACGAATACTTAAGAAGATATTTTGAAAACACAGGAAAAAGTCAAAAAATTGAGCAGTTTTTTTTAAGATGGTGGCGCCCGCGGTAGTGGGGGGAATTAGAAAACTTGGAATTTTCAACAACTTACCAACCCAAACAACATATCAAAAAATCGAAACTACCCTAATTTATGTAACCATTCGGGTTTTATGGTGACAATTTGACTGGACTATAGTGCTGTGTCGGCTATGCGGTTTTGATTTTTCCTTACGGTCAGTGGTTGTCAACTTCTTTTTTTTCGTTAAAATTTGTATAGCTCGATTAAAAGAATGAAAGGTAATGGAAGCTCTCCGTCGACAAAGAGCGACCATAAAGGTCAAATCACGCGTATCGAATCGGCGTCAAAGATCGATACCCAAGTGGCAAAATTAAAGTCATTTAAAGAAAGACTGGACTACAATATGAGCGCGTACAGTCTGAAATTGACCAGATATGTGACACCGCTTAGGGTTTGGAGGCCGAGACGCATTATTGAGCCGAGCTCGAAGAGTTATATTTTAATGCGTCCGCGGCATTGTCTGAAAAAATTGATGCGTCCATGCCGCAGAGCAGCATGAGCACCACCAATGATTTAAGCGACACCATTAAATCGTTAATAAATGGTCAAGCGGCTCTAACTGACATAGTGAAGTGCATGGGGGAATCTACGAAAAGACCCATCAACATCACGAAAGTAGAACCTCATCATACTCGTTTTTCAGAAATAAAACTTCCTGAGTTTACAGGAAAATTGTGTGATTGGGTCAGATTTCGTGATCTCTTCACAGCTTTGCTTGCGTCGAAGGAGTCACTCAGCGGGATTGAAAAATTTGAACATCTCCAAACGCGATTGAAAGGAGATGCTCTATCAATCATAAAACATCTTACGCCCAGCAATGCAAATTTTTCTGTAGCCTGGAATTTAATACAATAGCACTTTGATAAGCCGCATTTTATCAAAGTTGCTCATCTTGATAACATTTTGAATTTTCCTGTTTTGAAATCGAACTCACTCGACGAATTAAAAACATTTTTCAACACAGTTTTTGAAAATATAAACGCATTGCGCGCGATAAAACAACCGGTTGATTCGTTGGAGGATCCTCATTTACATTTTAGTAAAAAATTAAAAGAAGCAAACAACGTTTTGTGGATTAGAAAACAAAAAACGTACGAAAATCCCAGTTTACAAAATTTTACAGACTTTTTAAAGGAAAGGATCGATGAGCTCGAGAGCCTTAATGTGTCGCACGTAAAAAAATAATGCGCCGATAAAATTTCAAAATAAACGTTCTCTTGCGTCAACAGTCCAAGTCCAATCGTGCATTAAATGTGGCCGCAACCATTATCTATATCAATGCGAACAATTTCGAGAATTAAGAGTTCCATCGCGATTGGAGTTTATTCGGAATAAGAAAATATGTGTTAATTGTCTGCGCGCCAATCACAATTTGTCGGAATGTAAATTCTCAGCGTGTCGTCAATGCGGTCAACGGCATAATTCGCTTTTGCATGAAAACCCAACAGATCAATCGAACCGCGATAATTCAAATTCAGTGTCAGTCAATAGCTCGCAGCGCATGGCTCAAGATACAATTACCCTTCTGCCAACTGCAGTAATACTGGTAGAGGATGGAACTGGTAAGTTTCAAAAATTTAGAGCCTTTTAGATTCTGGGTCGCAGACAAGTCTTATTAGTGAATCGTGCGTTCAAAGATTGCTCCTAAGAAGGTCTCATGCTAGGGTTCCGATAACTGGAATAGGTTCCGGTGTGCACGGCACAAGAGGCTTGGTGAATTTGGTTTTGCAGTAGGTTACTACCAAAACTCTATCTATAAAGACTAAAGCTTTCATCATGTCAAAATTAACCAGCGATTTGCCTAGCGTCCTTATTCCAAGAAACAAAATTAAATTCTTCGAAAATTTAGCACTTGCCGACCCAAATTATAATACTCCTGGAAAAATAGACATCTTAATCGGCTCCGACGTATTTTTCGATATACTAGCCGATGGTAAAATAATTCATCCCTCGGTTGCGCCGACACAGCGCAAAACACGGCCTTCGGTTGGGTCGTCGCCGGCAATGTCTCTGTGAAAAACGAGCCAAGTTTAGAGTGCGGTCACACTTCAATTGATCTCGACGTACTTTTACAGAGGTTTTGGGAGTCCGAAGACTGTCCGGAAATCCAACAGCCTGCCCGCGATGCAGACATGCAAATCGAAGAGCATTTGGTCTCAACTCACATTATTCAACCCGATGGTAGGTACGTCGTCGTGCGGTTGCCCTTTAAATCTGAAACAGTTGAGTTCTCTAAAAAGACTGTACGCTATGGAGCGACGATTCTCTCGAGACATTGAAATGAAACGCGAATACGTACAGTTTATTCGCGATTACGAAGATTTAAAGCATATGAAAGCGATGCCGGTAAGCGAAACAATGTCAAGCGTATTTTACCTGCCCCATCACACGTTAATAAAGTCGTCTAGCACGACAACGAAATTAAGAGTCGTATTCGACGCCTCAAATAAAAGTGATAACGATATTTCCCTTAATGACTGTCTCGTTGTCGGGCCTACAATTCAAAACGACTTGTTTGCACATTTAATCAAATTTCGAAGTTTTCGCGTTGCCATTGTGTGGAGGGAAGATCCTGAACAAGAGCCTCGCGACTATCAACTTTTAACGGTTACTTATGGTACCGCCTCAGCATCATTTCCCGCCACCAGGGTACTTAAGCAGGTTGGTATTCGCAGCCTATACTTATATCCCAATGCTGGTAATAGTATTATAAACGACTTTTACGTAGACGATTACATGTCCGGTTATGATTCTTACGAAGATGCTTTGTTGATTAAAAACGAAATATGTCATATACTAAGTCAGGCGGGAATGGAGCTACGAAAATGGGCATCAAATTCAGTAGAATTCTTGGCAGAAATAGATCCTGATATACTAGAACTCTCAACTGATTTGCCGATTGGGGAAAATAGCGTTAAAACCTTAGGTCTGTTTTGGGATACAAAGGCCGATAGCTTCAAGTTCAGTTTCTGCCTACCCGAGTTAGCCTCTCAGATTACAAAAGGAGAAGTACTATCCGGTATTGCGCGCGTGTTTGATCCTTTGGGATGGAATTCGGAAACCAGTGCTAGAATTCGAGATCCTTATGGATTTGAAGGAGATTCCGGAGAACGAAATAATCGCGCTCGCCACCTGTCCAACAGAGTCCAACTGGATCCTAGCAGAAAACTTTTCCTCCTTCATTCGATTACTGCGTTTCGTAGTGCGCTGCATTCGTCTACTCAGGTGCTTCAGTGCTTAATACAAGAGTCAATACTGCCAAAGGTTCAATAATTTTTCAGTTCGGGATATTAATTCGGATAAAATAACGCTCTATAAACTCGCGCAATCAACTTCCTTCGTAGACGAGCTGACCTGTTTACAGCAAAACAAACCTGTTTCCATTAGAAGCAGAATTTTTCAAATGAACCCCTTCATCGACGAGGACGGCTTATTACGAGTTGGAGGTAGAATCAATAACGCCAGGCATCCAATTATCTTGTACAAGGATCATCACCTTACTAAGCTCATCGTTTTGGATTTTCATTTGAGAAACATGCACGCTGGAATTCGACTTATGACATATCTTCTTTCTTTAGAGTATTCCATAGTTGGCCTTCATCAAGTCATCAAGCGATGCGTTCATAAGTGCGTCACATGTATCAGGCAAAGAGCCATTCCTTACAAACAACAAATGGGAAATCTACCTCGCCAGCGTTTAGAGCCTACTGTTTAAAACCTACGTGACACTTTTCGTCTGCATGGCCACCAAGGCACTTCACTTAGAAACTGTAACCGAGTTGTCTTCAGCAGCGTTCATCGGGGCCCTTCGTCGATTCGTAGCTAGGCGAGGGCAATGTAATACGATGTTCAGCGACAATGGCACTAATTTCGTTGGTGCTAATCAGCAATTGCGTGAGTGGTCAGATCTTCTTGGCTCAACGGAATTTCAAGAAAATATTAATAATCATTTGAGCTCAGAAGGTATCGAATGGCGTTTCATCCCCCCCCCATGCCCATCATTTCGGTGGACTCTGGCAGGCGGGCGTCAAAACAATTAAGTACCACCTGCGCCAAGTCTTAGGGAATGCTTCAGTTACTTACGAGGAATTTTGCACCATATTGTGCCACATCGAGGCATGTGCAAATTCCAGACCTATCTGTTCTAAATTCGAAGGAAATGTCTACCCTCTCACGCCGGCTCACTTTTTAATATTGCGACCTATGAAATCTGTTCCCGATGAAGATCTTTCTAGTGTGCGCATTTCATCACTTAAGCGTTGGCAGTTTGTGCAGCGCACGGTTCAGGACTTCTGGAGTAGATGGTCTAACGAGTATCTTAATCAAATGCAAAAGCGTACAAAGTGGATGAATCCTAATAAGAACATCGAAGTCAACGACGTTGTAGTCATAAAGCAAGATAATCAACCTCCGTGTCAATGGTTGATGGGAAAAATTATAAAAACCTTTCCAGGACGAAATGGACTGACCAGAGTAGCACTAGTAAAAACCTCAAAGGGTGAAATCAAGCAATTGTTTAATAAGCTGTTTCCTTTGCTTGTGGATTGTTGAAATCAAATTTCAACCAGGGGGAGTATGTTTGAGCTCTCTTCGCATACATGCATACATACATATGTACAATTTTCTTTCTCTCTTTCTTTTTATCATTAGTAGTTAGTTTCCTTCTGAATTTCAATGCGACAAGACCTCTTTTTTCTTTTATAAGCCTCGGTATCGGGCATAGAAGCCAAAATAAAAGTGAATAAATTGAAATAATAAATCCTTATCTTTTCTTTAAAACAAGCCCACGAAATAAACATCAATAATTGATTGAAATTAAAATAGCTTCCGGAGTAAGTTGATAAACCTATATGTGAACTTATAACCGTTTAAACATTTTTCCCTATGCATTCCGCTCTACCATTACTCATACTATGTTACTACTAAGCTCGCAAACGCTACCGTGAACAGGCGTGTCTTAATACTGCGCGTAGTGATATCTCTTTCCTAATTTCTTAATCAATTTTGCAATTTCTTTCACCTAAAGCGGGAATAAGTCGAAACCATCAAGCATAGAAGAACCTTATACACGGATGATCCTATATACACTCCTTGTACAACCCTTAACTATATTCGGAGTGTTTTATAAAACAGCGTCAACATTGTTCCAGCCTGGATTCCAAGTCATGTTGGTATAAAAGGTAACGAGGTGGCACCTAAGGAAGCGATTCATTTTCCATTCGTTAATGTTAAAGAACGCACATCGAAGCGCAACAAATATGAAGAAATTTTAAAACTTATTTATCTCTATATTTTTCTATTAACGGAATCCAATGGTCTTGCCTTCTTTTTAAATAATTTATAAATTTATTTTGAAAATTATTTTTGATAAATAAATAAATACAAAAAAAATCAAATGAAGAGTTTCCTGATATAAAAAGTACCTTTCATCAAAGTTATGTATTTGCAGTTTGCTCGTTTTCGATGGATCAAAGTCATCAGTTGTATCTGTTCCATTGGTGTGAAATGCATCCCAGAATTGAACATTTTTTCATTTATGTTTCTTATTTAAATCACTATTTCTTGTTTAAATCACCATTTCTTTTCTTTTTATTTTAATTGTATTTATTCACTCTACTCAACTTGTTTTCACAAATCACAACACAAAATAAACAAACATGTGAGAAAAAAAGAGAGAAGCTCCAATGTCAAGTGTCATAAATGTTACACAATTTTTCCGCATAGCCCTCTTTGCGCTAGTGTTTTGTCCGTTAAAAGTGGAACCATCGTGAAGTTGGCTACTAGCAGTCCATGTATAGTATATCAATGGGTTTAAACATACCATTAAGTTTAAGCTTGGCATAAACTTCATCACTGTTTAAAACAATCGTTACTTATGCCCAAAAATACTCCATTTACCAAGATCGGAATCTTTCGTACGTTTCACTCTCCAAAACCCGTTTGTTTACATTGTTGTATTTGTAATTTTCACAATTAATCCATGAATAGATGTGAAAACAAACAAAAAAAACGATGCCGTGGGCTAGCGGCACTTTGCAAAGCAAAAACAAAATGGGGAGGTTAATAAGTTCTTTTTCAGATTTTTCTTTTTACTTTTTTCGATGAACAACTCAGTTTTAAGCTTTAGTTTTGCAGTCATTTTGTTGATAGCGAACCAATGTACATTTTGTCTTGAAAAATGTATGTTCAACATCAGTTTAATATAATTAATTCACTCATTTACAGCAATCACTACGAAATTCTTTAAATTTCATAATTAACTTCGGATTATTGTATCAAAGGTGCGTTCGAAGAACCATCAAGTTAAGGGTGCGAGCGCAATTTATTGAATTCAAATATTTTTTTTGCAAGTAATTAAAATCTGTATCAATTTAATTAATCCAAGTATATTTAAAGTTTGTTTTTAATGATTTAAGCTTGAAACTATTTTTCAATGCCATTTTGATTAATAAAAAATATTAAATTTAAAAAAGAGTTATAATCGAAAAATACCTCATCCATAACATTCTTGATTGATGGAAGCATGTATTTGCTATCAAAAATAATTGTGCTTCAAAGGAACACCAATATTTAAAAAAAAAAATCAGAACGATTATAGTGAACTTGTTGAATAAATGCAGAGCAAATAAAATGCAAATTTTTACGTTTATCACAAAATGAAAACGTCAAAAAAACGTTTTGAATTCATGCACAACTCATTCAATAGATAATATAATCGACATGAATGTTTATTGTTGACGTTCAGAACTTTCTTTTAGTGAATTCCCACAGTTTAACGCAAAATACAATTTTCATTTATTCCTTAAAAGTGTTTAGTTACCAAAGTTCAAGTTTACTTATTATTGTTTGAAAAGTATGTTTAGTAAGAATGCTGCTAATAATAAAAAAAAATTAATGAGTTTTACGTATATGTTTTTGTTTTTCGTAATATAATAAATACTACCGTTGATTACATTTTATAAATGCAGAACATAGAAGAAAATATACATAAACGTAGAAAAATATTTTTGAGAAAGCCAATAATATTTTAAATATGTTCATTAAAGAAATTTCCGCTTCGGCTAACCTTCATCAACTTTTTAAAAAAAAATGTAGCATTAATTGCAGCCAATTATTGGGTGTTCAGTTTCCTTATATTGGAATAAGAAAAGTTACTTAAATCTATTTATTGCACTCATTTAGTTGGTATTGTGTGTAACCATATTGCCTATTTCTATTCCTTAAAGATGCTTTACAAGAGCAACTTATTTTTAAAAAACATGGTTCCCTCAAATTTGTATTCCAAAATCTAACTACAAACAAAATTCTAACTCTAACATAGTCCCTTTAAAAAGAAATTTTCAGGAATATTTCTGCAACAAACAAAACTAAAATTTGGTCTTGCAATTATCGAACTGCTTAAATGATGAAAATACTAATCTAATTGAGGAATCTGAACTAGCCAAATTTGGCAATGGAACTTCACAAGTATGCTTCTCGTACAAAAAAAATACTTCTAACGTCGCCAAAAAAATGCTCTAAGCAAACAACAGCTGAAAAAATTGTCTGTTTTGTTGTTTTACAAAGTATTGAGTTACACTTTTGTCCATTTCCAATTATACTTAACCAGTTGCAGCGCATGTTGCGTTCGCAAATAATTTAAGTAAACAAAATACAGCACTAATAAATCATTAAATATGTATTTGGTCAATTTTATTTTATTTAATATACATTAACAACATTTATTTGGATTGAAATTAAAAAGCTATACAAATCTTCCAATTTAAGACCATGTCAGCACTTCAGATTTTGTTGGTTAGGATTGTTTAGTTTTTGAACGAGGCCATGAAACATTCTAAATGAAGCATTTAGATGGGGCTGATTACTATAATGAAGCATTTTGATGGGCCTGAGGACTAAATGTGAGAATTTATTTGGTTTTTTGCATCATTTCACGCACACTTTCTCACATTTAGTCCTCAGTAGCTTGTAGGCAAACCGAAATGTCAGTCTGAGATTCCGATCTTGGCAATGGAGTATTTTTGCTTATGCCTATTACCGATGTCGTCTCGTTCTTCAACGATTCTCGTTTTCTTTGTCGTGTCGTTTTTTAAGTGGCATGCTATAACTTTTTCGATGCGACGATTTTGTAGCAGATTTTTAAACGATGAAAATGTGATGGAGATCTGCCAAACTGAAATAAAAGTAAATAATTTCATTACTCGATATTCAACAAATGTGTTTTTATTAAATTATTCGCAAATAAATAAATTATTAAAATGATAAGTGTTGAATGTATTACAACACAAGCAGCGAAAGTGACAATGATAAAGAAGATGTAGAGCGAAATATTGCAAAAGCACAATTAATTGTAAACAGAAAGCTGATAAAACAAAACTCAAATTCAGTTGATTTGCCTGGTTCAAAGTGAGTTCATCTTCTGATTTTAATCTTAATTGTTAAGAAATTTTTTTACGCTAACAGATTCAAGCAGTATTTTAGATTGTCCAAAGAAGCGTTTGGATGAAATGAGTGCCAAGCTACCAATTCGACAAACGTTCAACATCGGTTCCTAATATATTGCGACTTTATTTATACCTTTTAAAAATCCCCTAGCCAACTGCTCGTTGCTTTCCATCAGCTGGAAAAACGCCTGGAATTGGTTTTGGTTTGTTAATTTCAACTAAAAATGTGCCAAAATATTTATTTATTATTTAATAAGGAAACTTACAGTTTTCCGAGCCTCCATTTCCTAGTCGTGACCAAATTTGTGAACGAGAGAAACCGTAGTTTTTTTCCATCATCGTCGTTTCTTTTCGTCTTACAGAATGCTGAATAAAAGCGTTCAACCAAAGACCATATAACAAGTAAAGATGTCGCACGTAGAACAAAAATCTGTGCCTGCTTTTTTCCACCATCCCTTTTTTACAATGGGTCCAAAACATGAGTCTAGGAATTTGAATGTATAGAAACATTTCAAATGTTCTGGGTACACACTGTACGAAAAAGAGCGTTGCTATTTATACTGAAAAGTTAGAGGGAGAAACAAGGTATTTCATGTTTATGAGTAGAAAAAACAAAAACAAAACGTATGTCTTTTCAATGGGTCCAAAACATGTTGCAAGATTTGTAATAAATTTATGAAGCAGAAGAGAGAAAAAATATTTTTTTGTCCTATTTGTACAAGCAAGCTAGGTTGATGATCGAGTTAAAAGAAAGAAGGGTGAGTTGATGTCCTTCACGTGTATGTGTATTTATATTGTCTTAGGGATTTTTTTTTCGTTGGCTGCGTAAATGCAAACCAGTTTTATTTATTTTTTTTTCTTGAAAGATAAAACAACCTTGAAAAGTGAGTTTTGATAATGTTCGTAAATAATGAGTTGTGGTAGTTTCAATATTGGGCTTTGCTTTGCTTTGCTTTTGTTTTGTTTTTACTTCTTGGGGTTGGTTGTGATTTGAAAATTGTATTCATTCACATGTTTAAATGTAGGTCAAAAAAAGATTGAATTTTTGATGTGAGGATTTATTTATGCGTATGTTAAGTATGTTAGGTAAATTTTTGATCTCTTAGTAAGGTCTTTTATTTTTCCTTTTTTTTTGGTTCGTTATCGTTACTATTGAAGTCGGTAATGGATCAATTAAATGAGGAGTACAGGTGATGCGTACATTTCATTTTATTTCGTTGATCGAGTACAAATAGGGGTGAGTTGGCGTCTACCTCAACCTTACCATACAGTATACACCTGTAATAATATGTGCGTGTGAGATGATTTTTTTGTTGTTAGCGTTAGCTTTTTTTTCCTTAAAATATTATAAAAAATGTTAAAAGTGAGCTTAGAAGGTAATTGAATGTTCCTTCATATCGAACATATGTTTTATACTTTTTGTTACTCGTAGGGCTTTAATTTGTTTTCATTTATATCTATAGGTCAATTTACGAACAAATTTGTAAATTTTTTTTCACAAAACTTTATTTCAAGATTTAATAGGTAGGTAAGTTAGTGTAGGTTAGGTACCACCTATATCAAGGCAAAGTACTTTTTTCACTCTTTACCATTAGTTGATGAAAGATTTTCTAATTTCTAATAACGTAATGTATGAACATATGTAGCGAATTCAATCCTTTATGATTTTAGCTTTATCAATCGAAGGTTTTTTAAATTTTCTTGTATACCACAAGCAGTGTTTTCTCAGTAAAACATGTGTCATGAACTCGAGAGCGTTTAGTCTGTGATGGTAGCACACACTTTCCCTTTCAAACCAGAACACATTTTCTTCTCTTTGATTGTTTATGCACTTTTCAACTATTTTTTCTTTTATTGTATCCATATTTTTTTCGTAATCGAAAACTTGCCTAAATATTAATATGTGTATCCTGCACACATTAAAAAATTCATCTGTCGGAGCAAACAAATTTCCAAAATCCGAATTTTTTAAATAGTTTTTGGCAAAAATAAACATCTCACTGCCACAAGTTAATACTTCATCATTTTTTCGACATCCTTGTAAACATTCTTCGCAGCCTAAATTTGAAAATACTTTGAATGCAACATATCCAACGAAGTATCTCATTGAAGTTACTTCAGTGGATACGTATGACCCGGACCCGATCTCGTCCAGCATTAAGTCGTTTTCCATTGTTTCGTAAATAGCTTCAATGTAATTATCATCAAATTTTTCATTGAGTTGAACATCTTTTTCAATTACAACTTCTTCGTTGTGAAATTCTGAGTTATTGTCTGCTTCAGTCATTAATGATGTGAGCGATATCATTTGTTCTTCATCGTTCGAACAGTTTGCGAATTTTGAAAAACAGTACAAGTTCGTGGTCATTATTTTTGAAATCAAGAAATTTAATTTATGCACGGATGGATTCTTCGTATTTCCACCTTTTGCACGTATTTGTGAAAACAAATTTTCAATGATGTCTTGATTTAACCTCTTGGTTAAAACTAAATCAATACCTTCATTTTCATTAAACATTTGTTCAGCCATCATCAATGTGGCTCTTAAAGTTAATTCCAATCCTGCAATCCAATATACTTTCGTTTTTTTCACGAGTCTTATATTTTTAACATATTCTATAAAGTCTTCAATATAGTTATATACGAGATTTTTCATTTTTAAAGCAGATTTATATGCATTCCTGTCATATAGGCTTCCGCTGTTCATGCAATCAAATATTCTGTCAATTTTTTTGAAACATTTAGCTGTTGATTGAACAACTACTTTATCGTTTTCAACAAAATTGCCTGTTTCCACTGCCGTTAACAAAGCTGCTGATGTTGTCCTGCTGAAAACTTGAACAGCGTAAACGACACGCATTTTGTCGATAGATGACGGATCAATATGCTTTTGAGTGAGTTTTGGGCACATTTTCGTGGTGCTGTTCTTTTCAAGATCATACAGCTTTCTTACTGGAGTGAAACTTACTATTCCATCAGGTGTAACCAGATCTGAGTTCAATAAGGTATTTCTCATACTTTTTATAATATGGGGAATATCGTAGAACGAAAAAATTTGCTGCTCCTTGAACATAAAGTAAGGTTTTTCTTTTGTTACTCCTAATATCCCCAAACATTTCCTGTTATTTGGTCCCTGGTCACAAATAATAGCTTTCACATTCAAAGCCAAGTTACTTGCTATTTCAAGATTTTTTAATAAGATTTTACTTAAGTTTTCACCTGAAATATTTGTTTCACTAACAAAGTAGTTCAAAATGCATTTCCAGTTAGATATCAATCCCCGTACCATAAAAACACAAACTTGTTTCCCAATATTGTTGGTACGAACAAAACCTGTATCTTCTAAGCCATCAATTATATCAACTGCAGAATTGTAAGTAAGATCTCTTCTTATAGCAATCTCATCGAAAACAATAGCACATATACGACTTTGTACACTCATTTCATTGAATTTTCGCAAAAGTTCTTGATGAGCAGAATTTTTGAATCCTGGCTGCATATTTTTAACAGGATCCCATCTATGCAGACTTGATACATGCGGAAAATTGAGGTCCAAACCATCTCTTAAAAATATATAAGCCGATTGACTTCTGTAGAAAATATTCTGGGCTAATACTTTTTGCTCTTCATTCCATTTTCCGTTTCTTTTTTTGTTTAATAACATGCTGCATAAAGTTTTTGCGTTGGCATATACTTCTAATTTCTGTATCTCCTCTAAAACGAATTTGGATTTGTTTTTTTTTGTTTTTTGAAGTTTTTATTCCTACTCTTTTTTTCTGCATTTTTAAAGCTTTCACTTCCGCTTTAAGAGAATTAACCTTTCTTTGTAAGAAATTACATTTTTTTGAAAAACCTTCGCTTTTCCTCATATAAAAGTGAACATTCTTTATGTTTTTTAAGCAAGAACTACATAACCCTTCTACTAATTCCGGTGAGTTTACATAATTTCTATTCCCAGGTGGGGTTCTTAAAAGAGCCAATTCATTCAGAGTGAAATCATCATCCGCTTGCACTAGTTGAAAAGGTAGAGTCCTTAAAAGGACAAAGTCATTCTGATCGAAATCATCATCCACCCTTTCAACTAGCTGAGACGGAGTTCTTAAAAGAACTAATTCATTCACAATGAAATCATTATCCACCCTTGGAACTTGCGGAGGCGGAGTTCTAAGAAGAACTAAATCATTCGTAAAGAAATCATCATCCACCTCCCCAACTTCTTCAGGCGAAATCAAAGATTGTGTTGGTAAAAGCAATGTGGGTACAGATCCTTTCTTCAAAAATTTTTTACCAATGCAATCCTCTGTGAAATGAAGACTGCAAATGTAAAACTTTTTCGAAGAATCACGCGAAGAAATGCCACATTTTTCTCTCCAAATTGCCTGTAAACTAAGGTTTTCAGGAAACTTGAAAAGCTTTATGTGACAATTCTTCCGGTAAGATCTCCCACATTGTTCAACGCAACACCTTTTCCCATTAAAAGAATTTTTTTTGTAAACAGTTATCATTCTTACTTCTTTAGATATCTTCAAAAAACAACCAAACGCAAAAAGATTCGAAATAGAAGTGAGCAATTTAATTTGTATAGGTATATTTATTTTTAGGGAGGAGGTTAATTCAAAACTCGAATTTTTCAGCGGTCTTGAGCTTTAGAAAGCTGAAATTTAGCATATAGTTAGATCAACTAACAAAAAACACCTCAGACAAATCTTAGCTCTCAAGACCTCAAGACCGCTGAGAAACCCGAATTTGAAACTACTTACCGCTCTTTTTGAAAAAAAATTATTTCTCTGCGGTCTGTTAGTCTAGATATGGAGAAGGGTAAGGGAGGAATTACCACGGAAAGTGAATTCTCAGACTACGCCGAGTCTGAGAATACCGAATACATTTTCGAAGGTGGAGAGGGGCTCCTCAGGTCTCCGAATATGTTTCCAATACTATCGGAGCCAGAGCCAGTCTCGTCGACAAGGAAGGCTTTGGAGGTAGAGGCGGACCTCCAAGAGCAAACAAAACTGGTCCAGGCCCTGCAAGCTAAACAGGCAGCCATCAGCCAGTTTGAGAAAAACCTCAAAAATCTCAAGGAGGAAATAGAGCCCCTCCTCAGTGCACTAAAGCTGAAACAAGAGGCGCGCTGACAGCAAGAGTCAGCGCAAAGGCAACTGCAACAAAAACAACAGCAGCAAAAACAACAGCAGCAAAAACAACAGCAACAACAACCACAACCCAAGCCCGCCACCAAAAACACAGGAGCGGAGCAAAATAAAAATAAGAGGCCCATCGACCTCAGCTAAAGCAATGCAGCAGCAACAACAGCAGCAGAAACAGCAGCCGCAGAAACAGCAGCAGCAGAACCAGCAGCAGCAGAAACAACCACAGCCCAAGAAAGAGAAGATGCCACCAATTAGGACCTACCGGGTTGACCTACAGGACTTAAAACAGGTATGTAAGTCGGCTACTAAGGGCAAGTTTCTAATTAACATACTAAATGAAAAAGAAAAGCGATATTCGGTTTAGTGCTTCTCACTGGCCGAACACAAGCTACTTAAAGAAGTGCTTAAGCAGGCCACCGCTGAGTTCTTCAGCTTTAGGTTTAAAAGCGAAAAATTGAAGACGGTCCTACTGAAGGTCATAAGTTCCTGCACGGAACCGGAGGCACTCTTAGCGGAGCTCCGTGAAAAAGCCACTGATGATCTCGATTTTATCGGGGTCAAGCCTTTCACCACGGTGAAGTCCAGGCGAGGGGGTTATAGGCTGCCAATGTTCCTCGTAACATTATCGCCCCAAAGTAGTTTTGAGAGTGTGAGGAAAATCGAATCCCTCGACTATCAATCCGTACACTGGGATACACTAAAAATGCACGACGATATTTTACAATGTACGAAGTGCCAGAGGTTTGGCCATGTCAGAGCCAACTGCAATATGCAGTTGCGCTGTGTCAGGTGCTCAGAAACCCACATCGAAGGAGAATCCAAGCTGGGAAATGAGCGGTTTGAGGATTTAACCCAGCTCAAGTGTGTCCTTTGTGGAAACCAAGGGCACCCGGCTAACTATAGGCGTTGCCCTAAGGTCCAAGAAATAAAACAAAAACAGGCCAGTCAAAAAGCCGAAGGAAGTCGAACAGTTCGACAGGCTCCAACACAAAAATTCGTAGATCCCAAATTTTCCTACGCCCAAATGGTGTCAGGGAATGGGAACACGAGACAGGCTCCACTAACGGTTGCCCCAAAGGCCCCTGTCCCTAAGGCACCAGAGGTGCAGCCTGACATTGTAGCCTTGTTGTTGAGCATTCAAGGTCAACCAATAGGGCTGCAAAGTCAGATAAAGGAGCAAGGCAAAGGGGTAGATCATCTCTACTCTTTGTTGCCTGGCCTGGCGCAATTTAGACCATAATGGGCGCGCTGCCGGAGACGCGCCTAAAAGTCCTAGCTGTGAATGTAAATTCACTGATTAGGATTGAACGAAGAGCCAATATGTTCCAATTGTTGAAAGACTACAGTCCCGATGTGTTTATGGCTAGCGAAACTAAGCTAAACCACAAACACAAATTGACTCATACAAATTACAATATCGTAAGAAGAGATCGGCCCGACTCCACTCAAGGGGGCGGTGTCGCTCTCTTTATACGAAAAGGCATTAATGATAAAGTCGTATACAACAATGAATTGCGAAAGCTCAAGACGCTAGAAGTTTGCGTTGTATGCATCTCTCTCACTCAAGGGAAGCGGATGTATATGATTGCGGCTTATGCGGCTGGAGCTCCGCAGGTTACTTACTTTGCTTCAGAGCTCGAGATTCTTTTTAGGGAACTGAAACTGAGCTTGGAAGAAAACTATTTCATCTTGGCCGGTGATTTGAACGCAAAACATGAAGATTAGGAAAATCAACATAGTAATCCCAGAGGTAACCATCTTTTTAATTTGATGAATCTTTACAGCGTTGAATATGGCTACTGAAAAGCCATCGTATCCAAGAAGCGGCTCCTTTCTGGATCTTTTGCTGTACGACACTAGTCTGACAGTTACAGACAAAGTGGGTAATCACCCTCGAAACTGCTTACAGACAGTCGAGTACGACAGTGATCACTGCGGACTGGCTGCTGTAATGCAGATTCCGAACGAAAGTGTGGAGTTGGAGGAATAAGTTGCAACGCACTCTTACAATTACAGTAAGATGCGTTGGCCTCGTTTCACCAACGCCTTAGCGAGAGAACTTCGTTCGAGTGACATAGCCCCACCATACAACAGAAACCTGACAAATACAGAAATTGACCAATACGAACGATGGAACGGACAATACCAAAGTACAAAGAACGGGACCAAATGGACGCTTACAGAAACGCGACTATTGACGCACTACGTAGGCACAAGAGTGGCTTACTGACAAGACTCAAAAACTTGTACAGACGACTGACAGACCCACACGACTTGGAGGTTAGGACACTGAAGTCGTCAATAAAAAATGTCAATCTGTTGATTAAGGAGAGCTGCAGGATATCAATTAACAAGTACTGGGACCGCAAGATCCGGTAAGTTAATTCCAGTGACCGTAGTATGTTCCCGAAAATCAACAAGATATTCAGGAAAAAGAACGACAATGACCTTCCGTGTCTGAAACTCCAAAGAACTGAAGAGAACAGAGACGTACTCATGACAGCGCAAATAGATCCAGAAGAAGCCATCTTTGACGATGACTTTTATGTAATTGAAGATCCGAAGGAAAAAGTGGAGGCAGTGGGAGCTGCTTTCCAGCAAGTGTACAAGGTGAATGTTAGCATTCGCCCCAACCACGACCTGGAAAACAGAGCACTACTTAATCACTTTTACCTTCGAAATGATATAACACAATGGCGATCTGAGAACCGCGGTTGCATGCGGTTCAATGACGATTCCTTGGCAAATGCCATAATCGCCGAGCAAACGGGACCAAGTCCCTTGTTAATAACGAAGGTTGAGCTTCAGCTCATCTTCAACTCAATAAAAAACAAGAAGTCAGCAGGTGTCGATGGTATATCCAACGTTGTACTAATACATTTACCAATGGAGGCAATTGACATTTACACCACACTCTTCAATAATGCACTGAATAATGCATATTATCCAGTGCATTGGAAGACCGCTGTGGTTCATCTTCTTCCGAAAAAGGGAAAGGACAACTCCAACCCGTCAAACCTTCGGTCGATAAGTCTTCTTCCAAGCATCAGCAAAGTTTTCGAAAAGATCATCAATAGGGCTCTGACTAAGTGGGCTGCGGACAACAAAATAATTCCGGATAAACAGTTCGGGTTCAAGGCGGGTCATGACACAATTCATGCTGCGTCTAAACTCGTTTCTGATATCCAGTGGAATAAATCAAAACAACAATGCGAAGGTGCTGTTCTGGTTGATTTGGAAAAGGCCTTTGACACCGTATGGTTAGAGGGTCTTTACCTAAAACTGAGCAGGCTTGGTATAAGCAAGCCATTGTTGTATATACTTTATGATATGCTTAACGGTAGAAAGTTTGTTGTCAAAAGTGGCAATGTAACTTCTACCACAAGATTCTTAATTGAAAATGGTCTTCAACAGGGAGCGGTGAATTCGCCGATTCTCTTCAGCATTTACACCAGCGATCTGATAGGTAGTCTTACAAAGGCAATTGCGTACGCCGACGATCTTATTGCGTACAGAACGGCCCGAAAGGTTGAGGTTATTAGAATTCTCTTGCAGCGTGATTTCGACAAGATTCAGCGATATTGCGACGACTGGAAACTGAAAATAAATGTCCAGAAGTCGGAGACAATTCTGTTCCGGACTCCGTTGGCTAGGGCCACGAGGGATACGTGCAAGAATTGGCGCAAGATGGTCATCGTTGATCTTCACGGGCAGCCATTGGCGAGCAAAAGTGTAGTGAAGTACCTCGGTATCTGGTAAGATCAGTATTTATATTTCGACAGACATATAAATGCTGCTCTGACCAGGGCCAGAGGAGCCTTCGCTCTGACGAAACGGCTGTTTTTTAGCAGACGGCTTGACCCCAGAGTGAAGGTAATTTGCTACATGGCCCTTATACCGCCGATGATCGTTTATGGTTGTCCTGTGTGGTTCACCGTTGCCCCTTCCCAGATGGAGAAGTTTCGAGTGTTTGAGCGGCAGTGTTTACGACGCTGTACCGGCTTATATCGAACATCCGAATCTTCTTACGTGCACTACTATTCCAATGAGGTCCTATACAGCTCGAATCAACAGAATTGACAATTTCGTGATAAGACTCGTTCGAGGTCACATTGCAAGAGCTATGTCTTCGACCAACAACTTAATTTTTGGGGCGTTCTATCCGAATGACGAGTATTTTGAAAGTGCACGCTTGAGCGGCTTCATTCCACCAGAAGCATTCCTCTTCTTAGATAAATGCGGTCTGATACAGGATAGATTGGCAGTTCCGCTAATCTACCACGTCAGACGACGTACCGTGGATAGGCGACTCCTGTATAATCGGGACGTCGTGGCACAAGACGGAGCAGAGCTCCTTCGGTTCAGTAGGGCTGTTTCCAAACGGGACCGAACTGATAGGGTGAAGCAGGAGAACCAGTTTTGATGGCTTCAATCGGCACTGGATAGGGGGTAGTCGGGATGGGGTTTTAGGCCTTGGCCGGCTTACATACTTGTTTTATAGTTTTAGGGTTTAGTTTTAAGTAGAATAGGCATGGTGGCACAAAAAAAATATACACAAAAAAAATACAAAAAAAAAAAATACAAAAAATACAAACAAAATAACATGGAATAAAAAAAAAAATATTAAAAAAAAAGACAACAAAATATGAAAAACAAAAAACGTTACATAGTTAGATTTGGTGCTGTGGTTGTTCTAGTTTTAAGTAGTTTATAGGTAGAATAGGTAGTTTTAGTTAGCTTTAAGTTTTATATTAAGGACCTTATCTTTAGTAGTTTTTAAGTAAAAATAAATAAGGATATTGATATTATTTCTTTGAAATCTTATAATGAAAAAAAAAAAATAAATAAAATGGAATTGAAGTTAAATAGATCTTAGGGCCGAAGGGCATTAGCATTAAGTATTATTGTTTAACTTAGAGTGTCCGTATGGGACCAGTAAGCTAGTTGTAAGTTATGGTTAATAAGGCTAGTTTTATGAATTTTTGTCTAGCTTTAATTAATTGAATTAATAAAAATGAATTTACAAAAAAAAAAAAAGTGGCGTCTGCATACAAAGCAAAGGGTCGTGGGTTCGAGTCCCAGGCAGAGTCAACGAGAAATATTATTGCTTTTTTTCACAATCGAGAAATTGTTGATTTCATCGATTGGGAAGAGAAACAAATGGTAAAGGAGAAGAAAGCGGGGGTATCGAAAGATACCTCTGCCAACACATCAGGCGATGTTACGGTGGTGCAAGCTAAACAGGCAGCCATCAGCCAGTTTGAGAAAAACCTCAAAAAGCTCAAGGAGGAAATAGAGCCCCTCCTCAGTGCACTAAAGCTGAAACAAGAGGCGCGCTGACAGCAAGAGTCAGCGCAAAGGCAACTGCAACAAAAACAACAGCAGCAAAAACAACAGCAGCAAAAACAACAGCAACAACAACCACAGCAGCAAAAACAACCACAACCCAAGCCCGCCACCAAAAACACAGGAGCGGAGCAAAATAAAAAGATGCCATCAGCAGTGACAGGCCCAAATGCTGAGGGCCCATCGACCTCAGCTAAAGCAATGCAGCAGCAACAACAGCAGCAGAAACAGCAGCCGCAGAAACAGCAGCAGCAGAACCAGCAGCAGCAGAAACAGCAGCAGCAGAAACAACCACAGCCCAAGAAAGAGAAGATGCCACCAATTAGGACCTACCGGGTTGACCTACAGGACTTAAAACAAGTATGTAAGTCGGCTACTAAGGGCAAGTTTCTAATTAACATACTAAATGAAAAAGAAAGGGATATTCGGTGCAGTGCTTCTCACTGGCCGAACACAAGCTACTTAAAGAAGTGCTTAAGCAGGCCACCGCTGAGTTCTTCAGCTTTACGTTTAAAAGCGAAAAATTGAAGACGGTCCTACTAAAGGTCATAAGTTCCTGCACGGAACCGGAGGCACTCTTAGCGGAGCTCCGTGAAAAAACCACTGATGATCTCGATTTTATCGGGGTCAAGCCTTTCACCACGGTGAAGTCCAGGCGAGGGGGTTATAGGCTGCCAATGTTCCTCGTAACATTATCGCCCCAAAGTAGTTTTGAGAGTGTGAGGAAAATCGAATCCCTCGACTATCAATCCGTACACTGGGATACACTAAAAATGCACGACGATATTTTACAATGTACGAAGTGCCAGAGGTTTGGCCATGTCAGAAACCCACTTCGAAGGAGAATCCAAGCTGGGAAATGAGCGGTTTGAGGATTTAACCCAGCTCAAGTGTGTCCTTTGTGGAAACCAAGGGCACCCGGCTAACTATAGGCGTTGCCCTAAGGTCCAAGAAATAAAACAAAAACAGGCCAGTCAAAAAGCCGAAGGAAGTCGAACAGTTCGACAGGCTCCAACACAAAAATTCGTAGATCCCAAATTTTCCTACGCCCAAATGGTGTCAGGGAATGGGAACACGAGACAGGCTCCACTAACGGTTGCCCCAAAGGCCCCTGTCCCTAACGCACCAGAGGTGGAGCCTGACATTGTAGCCTTGTTGTTGAGCATTCAAGGTCAACCAACAGGGCTGCAAAGTCAGATAAAGGAGCAAGGCAAAAGGGTAGATCATCTCTACTCTTTGTTGCCTGGCCTGGCGCAATTTAGACCATAATGGGCGCGCTACCGGAGACGCGCCTAAAAGCCCTAGCTGTGAATGTAAATTCACTGATTAGGATTGAACGAAGAGCCAATATGTTCCAATTGTTGAAAGACTACAGTCCCGATGTGTTTATGGCTAGCGAAACTAAGATAAACCACAAACACAAATTGACTCATACAAATTACAATATCGTAAGAAGAGATCAGCCCGACTCCACTCAAGGGGGCGGTGTCGCTCTCTTTATACGAAAAGGCATTAATGATAAAGTCGTATACAACAATGAATTGCGAAAGCTCAAGACGCTAGAAGTTTGCGTTGTATGCATCTCTCTCACTCAAGGGAAGCGGATGTATATGATTGCGGCTTATGCGGCTGGAGCTCCGCAGGTTACTTACTTTGCTTCAGAGCTCGAGATTCTTTTTAGGGAACTGAAACTGAGCTTGGAAGAAAACTATTTCATCTTGGCCGGTGATTTGAACGCAAAACATGAAGATTACGAAAATCAACATAGTAATCATAATCAGAGGTAACCATCTTTTTAATTTGATGAATCTTTACAGCGTTGAATATGGCTTCGACCTGCTGGCTACTGAAAAGCCATCGTATCCAAGAAGCGGCTCCTTTCTGGATCTTTTGCTGTACGACACTAGTCTGACAGTTACAGACAAAGTGGGTAATCACCCTCGAAACTGCTTACAGACAGTCGAGTACGACAGTGATCACTGCGGACTGGCTGCTGTAATGCAGATTCCGAACGAAAGTGTGGAGTTGGAGGAATACGTTGCAACGCACTCTTACAATTACAGTAAGATGCGTTGGCCTCGTTTCACCAACGCCTTAGCGAGAGAACTTCGTTCGAGTGACAAGCCCCACCAAACAACAGAAACCTGACAAATACAGAAATTGACCAATACGAACGATGGAACGGACAATACCAAAGTACAAAGAACGGGACCAAATGGACGCTTACAGAAACGCGACTATTGACGCACTACGTAGGCACAAGAGTGGCTTACTGACAAGACTCAAAAACTTGTACAGACGACTGACAGACCCACACGACTTGGAGGTTAGGACACTAAA
The DNA here is from genome assembly GCA_920104205.1 of Eupeodes latifasciatus. Lineage (NCBI taxonomy): Eukaryota > Metazoa > Arthropoda > Insecta > Diptera > Syrphidae > Eupeodes > Eupeodes latifasciatus. The sequence continues at coordinate 271,268,176 of OV049924.1, read as the reverse complement.
GTTGTCAATAAAAAATGTCAATCTGTTGATTAAGGAGAGCTGCAGGTTATCAATTAACAAGTACTGGGACCGCAAGATCCGGTCAGTTAATTCCAGTGACCGTAGTATGTTCCCGAAAATCAACAAGATATTCAGGAAAAAGAACGACAATGACCTTCCGTGTCTGAAACTCCAAAGAACTGAAGAGAACAGAGACGTACTCATGACAGCGCAAATAGATCCAGAAGAAGCCATCTTTGACGATGACTTTTATGTAATTGAAGATCCGAAGGAAAAAGTGGAGGCAGTGGGAGCTGCTTTCCAGCAAGTGTACAAGGTGAATGTTAGCATTCGCCCCAACCACGACCTGGAAAACAGAGCACTACTTAATCACTTTTACCTTCGAAATGATATAACACAATGGCGATCTGAGAACCGCGGTTGCATGCGGTTCAATGACGATTCCTTGGCAAATGCCATAATCGCCGAGCAAACGGGACCAAGTCCCTTGTTAATAACGAAGGTTGAGCTTCAGCTCATCTTCAACTCAATAAAAAACAAAAAGTCAGCAGGTGTCGATGGTATATCCAACGTTGTACTAATACATTTACCAATGGAGGCAATTGACATTTACACCACACACTTCAATAATGCACTGAATAATGCATATTATCCAGTGCATTGGAAGACCGCTGTGGTTCATCCTCTCCCGAAAAAGGGAAAGGACAACTCCAACCCGTCAAACCTTCGGTCGATAAGTCTTCTTCCAAGCATCAGCAAAGTTTTCGAAAAGATCATCAATAGGGCTCTGACTAAGTGGGCTGCGGACAACAAAATATTTACGGATAAACAGTTCGGGTTCAAAGCGGGTCATGACACAATTCATGCTGCGTCTAAACTCGTTTCTGATATCCAGTGGAATAAATCAAAACAACAATGCGATGGTGCTGTTCTGGTTGATTTGGAAAAGGCCTTTGACACCGTATGGTTAGAGGGTCTTTACCTAAAACTGAGCAGGCTTGGTATAAGCAAGCCATTGTTGTATATACTTTATGATATGCTTAACGGTAGAAAGTTTGTTGTCAAAAGTGGCAATGTAACTTCTACCACAAGATTCTTAATTAAAAATGGTCTTCAACAGGGAGCGGTGAATTCGCCGATTCTCTTCAGCATTTACACCAGCGATCTGATAGGTAGTCTTACAAAGGCAATTGCGTACGCCGACGATCTTATTGCGTACAGAACGGCCCGAAAGGTTGAGGTTATTAGAATTCTCTTGCAGCGTGATTTCGACAAGATTCAGCGATATTGCGACGACTGGAAACTGAAAATAAATGTCCAGAAGTCGGAGACAATTCTGTTCCGGACTCCGTTGGCTAGGGTCACGAAGGATACGTGCAAGAATTGGCGCAAGATGGTTATCGTTGATCTTCACGGGCAGCCATTAGCGACCAAAAGTGTAGTGAAGTACCTCGGTATCTGGTTAGATCAGTATTTATATTTCGACAGAAATATAAATGCTGCTCTGACCAGGGCCAGAGGAGCCTTCGCTCTGACGAAACGGCTGTTTTTTAGCAGTCGGCTTGACCCCAGAGTGAAGGTAATTTGCTACATGGCCCTTATACCGCCGATGATCGTTTATGGTTGTCCTGTGTGGTTCACCGTTGCCCCTTCCCAGATGGAGAAGTTTCGAGTGTTCGAGCGGCAGTGTTTACGACGCTGTACCGGCTTATATCGAACATCCGAATCTTCTTACGTGCACTACTATTCCAATGAGGTCCTATACAGCTCGAATCAACAGAATTGACAATTTCGTGATAAGACTCGTTCGAGGTCACATTGCAAGAGCTATGTCTTCGACCAACAACTTAATTTTTGGGGCGTTCTATCCGAATGATGAATATTTTGAAAGTGCACGCTTGAGCGGCTTCATTCCACCAGAAGCATTCCTCTTCTTAGATAAATGCGGTCTGATACAGGATAGATTGGCAGTTCCGCTAATCTACCACGTCAGACGACGTACCGTGGATAGGCGACTGCTGTACAATCGGGACGTCATGGCACAAGACGGAGCAGAGCTCCTTCGGTTCAGTAGGGCTGTGTCCGAACGGGACCGAACTGATAGGGTGAAGCAGGAGAACCAGTTTTGGTTGCTTCAATCGGCACTGGATAGTGGGTAGTCGGGATGGGGTTTTAAGCCTTGGCCGGCTTACATACTTGTTTTTTTTTTTTTTTTTTTATAATTAGCGAACACTAAAAGGGTTTTTTTATACCTTTAATATGCCAAAGACACAGTGTGAGCATTAGGAAAGGAGGGAAGGGTTGGATAGGAGGTGTCGGTGTACATTGATTTTGAACTCCTGAACATTGCAATGATAGGGAAAGATAGAGCGTGGCAAGGCGTTCCACATTCGCGTAGTACGGCTAAAAAATGAATCTCTGTACTTCATAGTACGGCCGAAGTTGGGCTCAAGGGTAAACTGATGGGCATTCCTAGAAGCGCGAGTATTACGGTTAAATTGTTTAAGGGGAGGAATGCAACTGGCTATTTCACTAGAGCATAGTCCGTTAAAATAACGGTAAAAAAGGGTTAGACAAGAAACCTTGCGTCGATGTTCGAGTGACGTAAACGAGTTGATGATGTTAATGTCACCAATCATTTTAAAAGCTCTACTTTGAATACTGTCCAAGAGGCTTAAATAAGTTACTAGAGCACCAGCCCAGAGATGAGAGTTATATTCAAGTTTCGGACGTATATAAGTTTTGTAGATTGTAGCCAGATCAGACGGAAAGAAAAATTTCTTGCAACGTCTCAAAAAACGTAGACATCTTGCGGCATTTTTGGCAACATCGCGTATGTAATCGCTCCACAAAAGGTGGTTGCTGATGCACATTCCGAGGATGTCGAGATTTTCCGTTTCGTTGATGCAAGTGCCACTCATAGATAGTGGCAAAGAGGGTTTATCTCGCTTTAACGATGCAAGACAGTATTGCGTTTTCGAAGCATTAAATTCCACACGATTTTTTATTCACCATTGTACAATGCTGTGTAGGTCGGAATTTAATGAGCTAATCATATTTTGTCGTTGCAGTTCCACATCCGAAGAGGAGGGTTGTGAGTCTGGAAACGAATATGAAAAGCTAAGAGTGCTATCGTCAGCGAAACAATGTATTGGATTAGAAGTAACAGACAGGAGATCATTTATAAAAATGAGGAAGAGGATCGGAGACAAAGCTGTTTTATAGTTTTAGGGTTTAGTTTTAAGTAGAATAGGCATGGTGGCACAAAAAAAAATACAAAAAATACAAACAAAATAACATGGAATAAAAAAAAATATAAAAAAAAGACAACAAAATATGAAAAACAAAAAACGTTACATAGTTAGATTTGCTGCTGTGGTTGTTCTAGTTTTAAGTAGTTTATAGGTAGAATAGGTAGTTTTAGTTAGCTTTAAGTTTTATATTAAGGACCTTATCTTTAGTAGTTTTTAAGTAAAAATAAATAAGGATATTGATATTATTTCTTTGAAATCTTATAATGAAAAAAAAAATAAATAAAATGGAATTGAAGTTAAATAGATCTTAGGGCCGAAGGGCATTAGCATTAAGTATTATTGTTTAACTTAGAGTGTCCGTATGGGACCAGTAAGCTAGTTGTAAGTTATGGTTAATAAGGCTAGTTTTATGAATTTTTGTCTAGCTTTAATTAATTGAATTAATAAAAATGAATTTACAAAAAAAAAAAAGTGGCGTCTGCATACAAAGCAAAGGGTCGTGGGTTCGAGTCCCAGGCAGAGTCAACGAGAAATATTATTGCTTTTTTTCACAATCGAGAAATTGTTGATTTTATCGATTGGGAAGAGAAACAAATGGTAAAGGAGAAGAAAGCGGGGGTATCGAAAGATACCTCTGCCAACACATCAGGCGATGTTACGGTGGTGCAAGCTAAGCAGGCAGCCATCAGCCAGTTTGAGAAAAACCTCAAAAATCTCAAGGAGGAAATAGAGCCCCTCCTCAGTGCACTAAAGCTGAAACAAGAGGCGCGCTGACAGCAAGAGTCAGCACAAAGGCAACTGCAACAAAAACAACAGCAGCAAAAACAACAGCAGCAAAAACAACAGCAACAACAACCACAGCAGCAAAAACAACCACAACCCAAGCCCGCCACCAAAAACACAGGAGCGGAGCAAAATAAAAAGATGCCATCAGCAGTGACAGGCCCAAATGCTGAGGCCCCATCGACCTCAGCTAAAGCAATGCAGCAGCAACAACAGCAGCAGAAACAGCAGCCGCAGAAACAGCAGCAGCAGAACCAGCAGCAGCAGAAACAGCAGCAGCAGAAACAACCACAGCCCAAGAAAGAGAAGATGCCACCAATTAGGACCTACCGGGTTGACCGACAGGACTTAAAACAGGTATGTAAGTCGGCTACTAAGGGCAAGTTTCTAATTAACATACTAAATGAAAAAGAAAAGCGATATTCAGTGCAGTGCTTCTCACTGGCCGAACACAAGCTACTTAAAGAAGTGCTTAAGCAGGCCACCGCTGAGTTCTTCAGCTTTACGTTTAAAAGCGAAAAATTGAAGACGGTCCTACTAAAGGTCATAAGTTCCTGCACGGAACCGGAGGCACTCTTAGCGGAGCTCCGTGAAAAAGCCACTGATGATCTCGATTTTATCGGGGTCAAGCCTTTCACCACGGTGAAGTCCAGGCGAGGGGGTTATAGGCTGCCAATGTTCCTCGTAACATTATCGCCCCAAAGTAGTTTTGAGAGTGTGAGAAAAATCGAATCCCTCGACTATCAATCCGTACACTGGGATACACTAAAAATGCACGACGATATTTTACAATGTACGAAGTGCCAGAGGTTTGGCCATGTCAGAAACCCACTTCGAAGGAGAATCCAAGCTGGGAAATGAGCGGTTTGAGGATTTAACCCAGCTCAAGTGTGTCCTTTGTGGAAACCAAGGGCACCCGGCTAACTATAGGCGTTGCCCTAAGGTCCAAGAAATAAAACAAAAACAGGCCAGTCAAAAAGCCGAAGGAAGTCGAACAGTTCGACAGGCTCCAACACAAAAATTCGTAGATCCCAAATTTTCCTACGCCCAAATGGTGTCAGGGAATGGGAACACGAGACAGGCTCCACTAACGGTTGCCCCAAAGGCCCCTGTCCCTAAGGCACCAGAGGTGCAGCCTGACATTGTAGCCTTGTTGTTGAGCATTCAAGGTCAACCAACAGGGCTGCAAAGTCAGATAAAGGAGCAAGGAAAAAGGGTAGATCATCTCTACTCTTTGTTGCCTGGCCTGGCGCAATTTAGACCATAATGGGCGCGCTGCCGGAGACGCGCCTAAAAGCCCTAGCTGTGAATGTAAATTCACTGATTAGGATTGAACGAAGAGCCAATATGTTCCAATTGTTGAAAGACTACAGTCCCGATGTGTTTATGGCTAGCGAAACTAAGCTAAACCACAAACACAAATTGACTCATACAAATTACAATATCGTAAGAAGAGATCGGCCCGACTCCACTCAAGGGGGCGGTGTCGCTCTCTTTATACGAAAAGGCATTAATGATAAAGTCGTATACAACAATGAATTGCGAAAGCTCAAGACGCTAGAAGTTTGCGTTGTATGCATCTCTCTCACTCAAGGGAAGCGGATGTATATGATTGCGGCTTATGCGGCTGGAGCTCCGCAGGTTACTTACTTTGCTTCAGAGCTCGAGATTCTTTTTAGGGAACTGAAACTGAGCTTGGAAGAAAACTATTTCATCTTGGCCGGTGATTTGAACGCAAAACATGAAGATTAGGAAAATCAACATAGTAATCATAATCAGAGGTAACCATCTTTTTAATTTGATGAATCTTTACAGCGTTGAATATGGCGTCGACCTGCTGGCTACTGAAAAGCCATCGTATCCAAGAAGCGGCTCCTTTCTGGATCTTTTGCTGTACGACACTAGTCTGACAGTTACAGACAAAGTGGGTAATCACCCTCGAAACTGCTTACAGACAGTCGAGTACGACAGTGATCACTGCGGACTGGCTGCTGTAATGCAGATTCCGAACGAAAGTGTGGAGTTGGAGGAATACGTTGCAACGCACTCTTACAATTACAGTAAGATGCGTTGGCCTCGTTTCACCAACGCCTTAGCGAGAGAACTTCGTTCGAGTGACAAGCCCCACCAAACAACAGAAACCTGACAAATACAGAAATTGACCAATACGAACGATGGAACGGACAATACCAAAGTACAAAGAACGGGACCAAATGGACGCTTACAGAAACGCGACTATTGACGCACTACGTAGGCACAAGAGTGCCGAACTGGCAAGACTCAAAAACTTGTACAGACGACTGACAGACCCACACGACTTGGAGGTTAGGACACTGAAGTCGTCAATAAAAAATGTCAATCTGTTGATTAAGGAGAACTGCAGAATATCAATTAACAAGTACTGGGACCGCAAGATCCGGTAAGTTAATTCCAGTGACCGTAGTATGTTCCCGAAAATCAACAAGATATTCAGGAAAAAGAACGACAATGACCTTCCGTGTCTGAAACTCCAAAGAACTGAAGAGAACAGAGACGTACTCATGACAGCGCAAATAGATCCAGAAGAAGCCATCTTTGACGATGACTTTTATGTAATTAAAGGTGAATGTTAGCATTCGCCCCAACCACAACCTGGAAAACAGAGCACTACTTAATCACTTTTACCTTCGAAATGATATAACACAATGGCGATCTGAGAACCGCGGTTGCATGCGGTTCAATGACGATTCCTTGGCAAATGCCATAATCGCCGAGCAAACGGAACCAAGTCCCTTGTTAGTAACGAAGGTTGAGCTTCAGCTCATCTTCAACTCAATAAAAAACAAAAAGTCAGCAGGTGCGATGGTATATCCAACGTTGTACTAATACATTTACCAATGGAGGCAATTGACATTTACACCACACACTTCAATAATGCACTGAATAATGCATATTATCCAGTGCATTGGAAGACCGCTGTGGTTCATCCTCTCCCGAAAAAGGGAAAGGACAACTCCAACCCGTCAAACCTTCGGTCGATAAGTCTTCTTCCAAGCATCAGCAAAGTTTTCGAAAAGATCATCAATAGGGCTCTGACTAAGTGGACTGCGGACAACAAAATATTTACGGATAAACAGTTCGGGTTCAAGGCGGGTCATGACACAATTCATGCTGCGTCTAAACTCGTTTCTGATATCCAGTGGAATAAATCAAAACAACAATGCGAAGGTGCTGTTCTGGTTGATTTGGAAAAGGCCTTTGACACCGTATGGTTAGAGGGTCTTTACGTAAAACTGAGCAGGCTTGGTATAAGCAAGCCATTGTTGTATATACTTTATGATATGCTTAACGGTAGAAAGTTTGTTGTCAAAAGTGGCAATGTAACTTCTACCACAACATTCTTAATTGAAAATGGTCTTCAACAGGGAGCGGTGAATTCGCCGATTCTCTTCAGCATTTACACCAGCGATCTGATAGGTAGACTTACAAAGGCAATTGCGTACGCCGACGATCTTATTGCGTACAGAACGGCCCGAAAGGTTGAGGTTATTAGAATTCTCTTGCAGCGTGATTTCGACAAGATTCAGCGATATTGCGACGACTGGAAACTGAAAATAAATGTCCAGAAGTCGGAGACAATTCTGTTCCGGACTCCGTTGGCTAGGGCCACGAAGGATACGTGCAAGAATTGGCGCAAGATGGTTATCGTTGATCTTCACGGGCAGCCATTAGCGACCAAAAGTGTAGTGAAGTACCTCGGTATCTGGTTAGATCAGTATTTATATTTCGACAGACATATAAATGCTGCTCTGACCAGGGCCAGAGGAGAATTCGCTCTGACGAAACGGCTGTTTTTTAGCAGTCGGCTTGACCCCAGAGTGAAGGTAATTTGGTACATGGCCCTTATACCGCCGATGATCGTTTATGGTTGTCCTGTGTGGTTCACCGTTGCCCCTTCCCAGATGGAGAAGTTTCGAGTGTTCGAGCGGCAGTGTTTACAACGCTGTACCGGCTTATATCGAACATCCGAATCTTCTTACGTGCACTACTATTCCAATGAGGTCCTATACAGCTCGAATCAACAGAATTGACAATTTCGTGATAAAACTCGTTCGAGGTCACATTGCAAGAGCTATGTCTTCGACCAACAACTTAATTTTTGGGGCGTTCTATCCGAATGATGAATATTTTGAAAGTGCACGCTTGAGCGGCTTCATTCCACCAGAAGCATTCCTCTTCTTAGATAAATGCGGTCTGATACAGGATAGATTGGCAGTTCCGCTAATCTACCACGTCAGACGACGTACCGTGGATAGGCGACTGCTGTACAATCGGGACGTCATGGCACAAGACGGAGCAGAGCTCCTTCGGTTCAGTAGGGCTGTGTCCGAACGGGACCGAACTGATAGGGTGAAGCGGTGCAGGGAATTAACTTCACGGGAACTACCTTCACATGGGAACTAACTTCACCACTAGTGGGAATTAATTTCACTTTTTTTTTGTGAAGTTATCTCTCACTGAAGGCGGGAGATAATTTCATCAGAAAATTATTTGAAGTAACTTCCCACCTACGATTGAAATATCTGAAAAAATATCAAGCGTTGAATTGTAAATCAAAACAAAAATATGTAAGTTTTAAGCAATAAAAGCTCCTGTGGGTGGCCCGCTTGGCGGGTTCTCAGGATTTTAACTCCATTTTTCGGGGTCACACCCGCTCACGCAACTCCGTTGCTCCGCTTAGGGTATGTAAAGTCGCCAGGCAGGCGCCTATATCAACAACTTCTTTCAATAAAAGCACCTGTGGGTGGCCCGCTTCGCGGGTTCTCAGGATTTTAACTCCCTTTTCCGGGGTCACACCCGCTCACGCAACTCCGTTGCTCCGCTTAGGGTATGTAAAGTCGCCAGGCAGGCGCCTATATCAACAACTTCTTTCAATAAAAGCACCTGTGGGTGGCCCGCTTCGCGGGTTCTCAGGATTTTAACTCCCTTTTTCGTGGTCACACCCGCTCACGCAACTCCGTTGCTCCGCTTAGGGTATGTAAAGTCGCCAGGCAGGCGCCTATATCAAGTGGACCGCTTCGCGGGTTCTCAGGATTTTAACTCCCTTTTTCGGGGTCCACCCGCTCACGCAACTCCGTTGCTCCGCTTGGGGTATGCAAAGTCGCCAGGCAGGCGCCAATATCAACAGCTTTTTTGAATAAAAGCACCTGTGGGTGGTCCGCTTCGCGGGATCTCAAGATTTAAACTCCATAAAACAAAGTCTTGTGGTATTGAAGTGCTCCAAGTTTTGTCATTTGGTGATTTTTATAAGATTTTCTTAGATTAGCGTATGCGAGAATAAAAATAACATAACATGTTAATTTACTTTAACTGTACTGAAGAGTGAAGTTAGTTCCCACCTTCCGTGGGAAACAGTTACACATGAAAGTGAAATTCATTCCCACAAAAAAGTGAAATTATCTCCCACCTTCAGTGGGAAATAACTTCACCAAAAAAAGGTTAAATTAATTCTCACTAGTGGTGAAGTTAGTTCCCATGTGAAGGTAGTTCCCGTGAAGTTAATTCCCTGCACCGGGTGAAGCAGGAAAACCAGTTTTGGTGGCTTCAATCGGCACTGGATAGTGGGTAGTCGGGATGGGGTTTAAGCCTTGGCCGGCTTACATACTTGTTTTTTTTTTTTTTTTTATAATTACCGAACACTAAAAGGGTTTTTTTATACCTTTAATATGCCAAAGACACAGTGTGAGCATTAGGAAAGGAGGGAAGGGTTGGATAGGAGGTGTCGGTGTACATTGATTTTGAACTCCTGAACATTGCAATGATAGGGAAAGATAGAGCGTGGCAAGGCGTTCCACATTCACGTAGTACGGCTAAAAAATGAATCTCTGTACTTCATAGTACGGCCGAAGTTGGGCTCAAGGGTAAACTGATGGGCATTCCTAGAAGCGCGAGTATTACGGTTAAATTGTTTAAGGGGAGGAATGCAACTGGCTATTTCACTAGAGCATAGTCCGTTAAAATAACGGTAAAAAATGGTTAGACAAGAAACCTTGGGTCGATGTTCGAGTGACGTAAACGAGTTGATGATGTTAATGTCACCAATCATTTTAAAAGCTCTACTTTGAATACTGTACAAGAGGCTTAAATAAGTTACTAGAGCACCAGCCCAGAGATGAGAGTTATATTCAAGTATCGGACGTATATAAGTTTTGTAGATTGTAGCCAGATCAAACGGAGAGAAAAATTTCTTGCAACGTCTCAAAAAACCTAGACATCTTGCGGCATTTTTGGCAACATCGCGTATGTGATCGCTTCACAAAAGGTGGTTGCTGATGCACATTCCGAGGATGTCGAGATTTTCCGTTTCGTTGATGCAAGTGCCACTCATAGATAGTGGCAAAGAGGGTTTATCTCGCTTTAACGATGCAAGACAGTATTGCGTTTTCGAAGCATTAAATTCCACACGATTTTTTATTCACCATTGTACAATGCTGTGTAGGTCGGAATTTAATGAGCTAATCATATTTTGTCGTTGCAGTTCCACATCCGAAGAGGAGGGTTGTGAGTCTGGAAACGAATATGAAAAGCTAAGAGTGCTATCGTCAGCGAAACAATGTATTGGATTAGAAGTAACAGACAGGAGATCATTTATAAAAATGAGGAAGAGGGTCGGAGACAAAACTGTTTTATAGTTTTAGGGTTTAGTTTTAAGTAGAATAGGCATGGTGGCACAAAAAAAAATACAAAAAATACAAACAAAATAACATGGAATAAAAAAAAATATAAAAAAAAGACAACAAAATATGAAAAACAAAAAACGTTACATAGTTAGATTTGCTGCTGTGGTTGTTCTAGTTTTAAGTAGTTTATAGGTAGAATAGGTAGTTTTAGTTAGCTTTAAGTTTTATATTAAGGACCTTATCTTTAGTAGTTTTTAAGTAAAAATAAAAAAGGATATTGATATTATTTCTTTGAAATCTTATAATGAAAAAAAAAATAAATAAAATGGAATTGAAGTTAAATAGATCTTAGGGCCGAAGGGCATTAGCATTAAGTATTATTGTTTAACTTAGAGTGTCCGTATGGGACCAGTAAGCTAGTTGTAAGTTATGGTTAATAAGGCTAGTCTTATGAATTTTTGTCTAGCTTTAATTAATTGAATTAACAAAAATGAATTTACAAAAAAAAAAAAGTGGCGTCTGCATACAAAGCAAAGGGTCGTGGGTTCGAGTCCCAGGCAGAGTCAACGAGAAATATTATTGCTTTTTTTCACAACCGAGAAATTGTTGATTTCATCGATTGGGAAGAGAAGCAAATGGTAAAGGAGAAGAAAGCGGGGGTATCGAAAGATACCTCTGCCAACACATCAGGCGATGTTACGGTGGTGCAAGCTAAACAGGCAGCCATCAGCCAGTTTGAGAAAAACCTCAAAAAGCTCAAGGAGGAAATAGAGCCCCTCCTCAGTGCACTAAAGCTGAAACAAGAGGCGCGCTGACAGCAAGAGTCAGCGCAAAGGCAACTGCAACAAAAACAACAGCAGCAAAAACAACAGCAACAACAACCACAGCAGAAAAAACAACCACAACCCAAACCCGCCACCAAAAACACAGGAGCGGAGCAAAATAAAAAGATGCCATCAGCAGTGATAGGCCCAAATGCTGAGGGCCCATCGACCTCAGCTAAAGCAATGCAGCAGCAACAACAGCAGCAGAAACAGCAGCCGCAGAAACAGCAGCAGCAGAACCAGCAGCAGCAGAAACAGCAGCAGCAGAAACAACCACAGCCCAAGAAAGAGAAGATGCCACCAATTAGGACCTACCGGGTTGACCTACAGGACTTAAAACAGGTATGTAAGTCGGCTACTAAGGGCAAGTTTCTAATTAACATACTAAATGTAAAAGAAAAGCGATATTCGGTGCAGTGCTTCTCACTGGCCGAACACAAGCTACTTAAAGAAGTGCTTAAGCAGGCCACCGCTGAGTTCTTCAGCTTTACGTTTAAAAGCGAAAAATTGAAGACGGTCCTAATGAAGGTCATAAGTTCCTGCACGGAACCGGAGGCACTCTTAGCGGAGCTCCGTGAAAAAGCCACTGATGATCTCGATTTTATCGGGGTCAAGCCTTTCACCACGGTGAAGTCCAGGCGAGGGGGTTATAGGCTGCCAATGTTCCTCGTAACATTATCGCCCCAAAGTAGTTTTGAGAGTGTGAGGAAAATCGAATCCCTCGACTATCAATCCGTACACTAGGGTACACTAAAAATGCACGACGATATTTTACAATGTACGAAGTGCCAGAGGTTTGGCCATGTCAGAGCCAACTGCAATATGCAGTTGCGCTGTGTCAGGTGCTCAGAAACCCACATCGAAGGAGAATCCAAGCTGGGAAATGAGCGGTTTGAGGATTTAACCCAGCTCAAGTGTGTCCTTTGTGGAAACCAAGGGCAACCGGCTAACTATAGGGGTTGCCCTAAGGTCCAAGAAATAAAACAAAAACAGGCCAGTCAAAAAGCCGAAGGAAGTCGAACAGTTCGACAGGCTCCAACACAAAAATTCGTAGATCCCAAATTTTCCTACGCCCAAATGGTGTCAGGGAATGGGAACACGAGACAGGCTCCACTAACGGTTGCCCCAAAGGCCCCTGTCCCTAAGGCACCAGAGGTGCAGCCTGACATTGTAGCCTTGTTGTTGAGCATTCAAGGTCAACTAACAGGGCTGCAAAGTGAGATAAAGGAGCAAGGCAAAAGGGTAGATCATCTCTACTCTTTGTTGCCTGGCCTGGCGCAATTTAGACCATAATGGTCGCGCTGCCGGAGACGCGCCTAAAAGCTATAGCTGTGAATGTAAATTCACTGATTAGGATTGAACGAAGAGCCAATATGTTCCAATTTTTGAAAGACTACAGTCCCGATGTGTTTATGGTTAGCGAAACTAAGCTAAACCACAAACACAAATTGAATCATACAAATTACAATATCGTAAGAAGAGACCGGCCCGACTCCACTCAAGGGGGCGGTGTCGCTCTCTTTATACGAAAAGGCATTAATGATAAAGTCGTATACAACAATGAATTGCGAAAGCTCAAGACGCTAGAAGTTTGCGTTGTATGCATCTCTCTCACTCAAGGGAAGCGGATGTATATGATTGCGGCTTATGCGGCTGGAGCTCCGCAGGTTACTTACTTTGCTTCAGAGCTCGAGATTCTTTTTAGGGAACTGAACTATTTCATCTTGGCCGGTGATTTGAACGCAAAACATGAAGATTAGGAAAATCAACATAGTAATCATAATCAGAGGTAACCATCTTTTTAATTTGATGAATCTTTACAGCGTTGAATATGGCGTCGACCTGCTGGCTACTGAAAAGCCATCGTATCCAAGAAGCGGCTCCTTTCTGGATCTTTTGCTGTACGACACTAGTCTGACAGTTACAGACAAAGTGGGTAATCACCCTCGAAACTGCTTACAGACAGTCGAGTACGACAGTGATCACTGCGGACTGGCTGCTGTAATGCAGATTCCGAACGAAAGTGTGGAGTTGGAGGAATACGTTGCAACGCACTCTTACAATTACAGTAAGATGCGCTGGCCTCGTTTCACCAACGCCTTAGCGAGAGAACTTCGTTCGAATGACAAACCCCACCAAACAACAGAAACCTGACAAATACAGAAATTGATCAATACGAACGATGGAACGGACAATACCAAAGTACAAAGAACGGGACCAAATGGACGCTTACAGAAACGCGACTATTGACGCACTACGTAGGCACAAGAGTGGCTTACTGACAAGACTCAAAAACTTGTACAGACGACTGACAGACCCACACGACTTGGAGGTTAGGACACTAAAGTCGTCAATAAAAAATGTCAATCTGTTGATTAAGGAGAACTGCAGGTTATCAATTAACAAGTACTGGGACCGCAAGATTCAATAAGATATTCAGGAAAAAGAACGACAATGACCTTCCGTGTCTGAAACTCCAAAGAACTGAAGAGAACAGAGACGTACTCATGACAGCGCAAATAGATCCAGAAGACGCCATCTTTGACGATGACTTTTATGTAATTGAAGATCCGAAGGAAAAAGTGGAGGCAGTGGGTGCTGCCTTCCAGCAAGTGTACAAGGTGAATGTTAGCATTCGCCCCAACCACAACCTGGAACACAACATTCTTAATTAAAAATGGTCTTCAACAGGGAGCGGTGAATTCGCCGATTCTCTTCAGCATTTACACCAGCGATCTGATAGGTAGTCTTACAAAGGCAATTGCGTACGCCGACGATCTTATTGCATACAGAACGGCCCGAAAGGTTGAGGTTATTAGAATTCTCTTGCAGCGTGATTTCGACAAGATTCAGCGATATTGCGACGACTGGAAACTGAAAATAAATGTCCAGAAGTCGGAGACAATTCTGTTCCGGACTCCATTGGCTAGGGCCACGAGGGATACGTGCAAGAATTGGCGCAAGATGGTTATCGTTGATCTTCACGGGCAGCCATTAGCGACCAAAAGTGTAGTGAAGTACCTCGGTATCTGGTTAGATCAGTATGTATATTTCGACAGACACATAAATGCTGCTCTGACCAGGGCCAGAGGAGCCTTCGCTCTGACGAAACGGCTGTTTTTTAGCAGTCGGCTTGACCCCAGAGTGAAGGTAATTTGCTACATGGCCCTTATACCGCCGATGATCGTTTATGGCTGTCCTGTGTGGTTCACCGTTGCCCCTTCCCAGATGGAGAAGTTTCGAGTGTTCGAGCGGCAGTGTTTACGACGCTGTACCGGCTTATATCGAACATCCGAATCTTCTTACGTGCACTACTATTCCAATGAGGTCCTATACAGCTCGAATCAACAGAATTGACAATTTCGTGATAAAACTCGTTCGAGGTCACATTGCAAGAGCTATGTCTTCGACCAACAACTTAATTTTTGGGGCGTTCTATACGAATGATGAATATTTTGAAAGTGCACGCTTGAGCGGCTTCATTCCACCAGAAGCATTCCTCTTCTTAGATAAATGCGGTCTGATACAGGATAGATTGGCAGTTCCGCTAATCTACCACGTCAGACGACGTACCGTGGATAGGCGACTCCTGTACAATCGGGACGTCATGGCACAAGACGGAGCAGAGCTCCTTTGGTTCAGTAGGGCTGTGTCCGAACGGGACCGAACTGATAGGGTGAAACAGGAGAACCAGTTTTGGTGGCTTCAATCGGCACTGGATAGTGGGTAGTCGGGATGGGGTTTTAAGCCTTGGTCGGCTTACATACTTGTTTTTTTTTTTTTTTTTTTTTTATAATTAGCGAACACTAAAAGGGTTTTTTTATACCTTTAATATGCCAGACACAGTGTGAGCATTAGGAAAGGAGGGAAGGGTTGGATAGGAGGTGTCGGTGTACATTGATTTTGAACTCCTGAACATTGCAATGATAGGGAAAGATAGAGCGTGGCAAGGCGTTCCACATTCGCGTAGTACGGCTAAAAAATGAATCTCTGTACTTCATAGTACGGCCGAAGTTGGGCTCAAGGGTAAACTGATGGGCATTCCTAGAAGCGCGAGTATTACGGTTAAATTGTTTAAGAGGAGGAATGCAACTGGCTATTTCACTAGAGCATAGTCCGTTAAAATAACGGTAAAAAAGGGTTAGACAAGAAACCTTGCGTCGATGTTCGAGTGACGTAAACGAGTTGATGATGTTAATGTCACCAATCATTTTAAAAGCTCTACTTTGAATACTGTCCAAGAGGCTTAAATAAGTTACTAGAGCACCAGCCCAGAAATGAGAGTTATATTCAAGTTTCGGACGTATATAAGTTTTGTAGATTGTAGCCAGATCAGACGGAGAGAAAAATTTCTTGCAACGTCTCAAAAAAACTTGACATCTTGCGGCATTTTTGGCAACATCGCGTATGTGATCGCTCCACAAAAGGTGGTTGCTGATGCACATTCCGAGGATGTCGAGATTTTCCGTTTCGTTGATGCAAGTGCCACTCATAGATAGTGGCAAAGAGGGTTTATCTCGCTTTAACGATGCAAGACAGCATTGCGTTTTCGAAGCATTAAATTCCACACGATTTTTTATTCCCCATTGTACAATGCTCTGTAGGTCAGAATTTAATGAGCTAATCATATTTTGTCGTTGCAGTTCCACATCCGAAGAGGAGGGTTGTGAGTCTGGAAACGAATATGAAAAGCTAAGAGTGCTATCGTCAGCGAAACAATGTATTGGATTAGAAGTAACAGACAGGAGATCATTTATAAAAATGAGGAAGAGGATCGGAGACAAAACTGTTTTATAGTTTTAGGGTTTAGTTTTAAGTAGAATAGGCATGGTGGCACAAAAAAAAATACAAAAAATACAAACAAAATAACATGGAATAAAAAAAAATATAAAAAAAAAGACAACAAAATATGAAAAACAAAAAACGTTACATAGTTAGATTTGCTGCTGTGGTTGTTCTAGTTTTAAGTAGTTTATAGGTAGAATAGGTAGTTTTAGTTAGCTTTAAGTTTTATATTAAGGACCTTATTTTAAGTAGTTTTTAAGTAAAAATAAAAAAGGATATTGATATTATTTCTTTGAGATCTTATAATGAAAAAAAAATAAATAAAATGGAATTGAAGTTAAATAGATCTTAGGGCCGAAGAGCATTAGCATTAAGTATTATTGTTTAACTTAGAGTGTCCGTATGGGACCAGTAAGCTAGTTGTAAGTTATGGTTAATAAGGCTAGTTTTAGGAATTTTTGTCTAGCTTTAATTAATTGAATTAATAAAAATGAATTTACAAAAAAAAAAAAAGTGGCGTCTGCATACAAAGCGAAGGGTCGTGGGTTCGAGTCCCAGGCAGAGTCAACGAGAAATATTATTGCTTTTTTTCACAATCGAGAAATTGTTGATTTCATCGATTGGGAAGAGAAGCAAATGGTAAAGGAGAAGAAAGCGGGGGTATCGAAAGATACCTCTGCCTCTCTGGTGCCAGCAACAGTACCACAAACAACAGCAACAACATCTGACCAGTCAACAGTAGCAACAACTAACCAAAAGAGGAAGCTAAAGAAGCATAGCCCAAACAAAGTGGAGAGAGCCAACTCCGCTAAGCGGCGCGATATGCGAACAGATATGGAGAAGGGTAAGGGAGGAATTACCACGGAAAGTGAATTCTCAGACTACGCCGAGTCTGAGAATACCGAATACATTTTCGAAGGGGGAGAGGGGATCTTCAGGTCTCCGAATATGTTTCCAATACTATCGGAGCCAGAGCCAGTCCTGTCGACAAGGAAGGCTTTGGAGGTAGAGGCGGACCTCCAAGAGGAAACAAAACTGGTCCAGGCCCTGCAAGCTAAACAGGCAGCCATCAGCCAGTATGGGAAAAACCTCAAAAAGCTCAAGGAGGAAATAGAGCCCCTCCTCAGTGCACTAAAGCTGAAACAAGAGGCGCGCTGACAGCAAGAGTCAGCGCAAAGGCAACTGCAACAAAAACAACAGCAGCAAAAACAACAGCAGCAAAAACAACAACCACAGCAGAAAAAACAACCACAACCCAAACCCGCCACCAAAAACACAGGAGCGGAGCAAAATAAAAATATGCCATCAGCAGTGACAGGCCCAAATGCTGAGGGCCCATCGACCTCAGCTAAAGCAATGCAGCAGCAACAACAGCAGCAGAAACAGCAGCCGCAGAAACAGCAGCAGCAGAACCAGCAGCAGCAGAAACAGCAGCAGCAGAAACAACCACAGCCCAAGAAAGAGAAGATGCCACCAATTAGGACCTACCGGGTTGACCTACAGGACTTAAAACAGGTATGTAAGTCGGCTACTAAGGGCAAGTTTCTAATTAACATACTAAATGTAAAAGAAAAGCGATATTCGGTGCAGTGCTTCTCACTGGCCGAACACAAGCTACTTAAAGAAGTGCTTAAGCAGGCCACCGCTGAGTTCTTCAGCTTTACGTTTAAAAGCGAAAAATTGAAGACGGTCCTACTGAAGGTCATAAGTTCCTGCACGGAACCGGAGGCACTCTTAGCGGAGCTCCGTGAAAAAGCCACTGATGATCTCGATTTTATCGGGGTCAAGCCTTTCACCACGGTGAAGTCCAGGCGAGGGGGTTATAGGCTGCTAATGTTCCTCGTAATATTATCGCCCCAAAGTAGTTTTGAGAGTGTGAGGAAAATCGAATCCCTCGACTATCAATCCGTACACTGGGATACACTAAAAATGCACGACGATATTTTACAATGTACGAAGTGCCAGAGGTTTGGCCATGTCAGAGCCAACTGCAATATGCAGTTGCGCTGTGTCAGGTGCTCAGAAACCCACATCGAAGGAGAATCCAAGCTGGGAAATGAGCGGTTTGAGGATTTAACCCAGCTCAAGTGTGTCCTTTGTGGAAACCAAGGGCACCCGGCTAACTATAGGCGTTGCCCTAAGGTCCAAGAAATAAAACAAAAACAGGCCAGTCAAAAAGCCGAAGGAAGTCGAACAGTTCGACAGGCTCCAACACAAAAATTCGTAGATCCCAAATTTTCCTACGCCCAAATGGTGTCAGGGAATGGGAACACGAGACAGGCTCCACTAACGGTTGCCCCAAAGGCCCCTGTCCCTAAGGCACCAGAGGTGCAGCCTGACATTGTAGCCTTGTTGTTGAGCATTCAAGGTCAACCAACAGGGCTGCAAAGTCAGATAAAGGAGCAAGGCAAAAGGGTAGATCATCTCCTGGCCTGGCGCAATTTAGACCATAATGGGCGCGCTGCCGGAGACGCTCCTAAAAGCCCTAGCTGTGAATGTAAATTCACTGATTAGGATTGAACGAAGAGCCAATATGTTCCAATTGTTGAAAGACTACAGTCCCGATGTGTTTATGGCTAGCGAAACTAAGATAAACCACAAACACAAATTGACTCATACAAATTACAATATCGTAAGAAGAGATCGGCCCGACTCCACTCAAGGGGGCGGTGTCGCTCTCTTTATACGAAAAGGCATTAATGATAAAGTCGTATACAACAATGAATTGCGAAAGCTCAAGACGCTAGAAGTTTGCGTTGTATGCATCTCTCTCACTCAAGGGAGGCGGTTGTATATGATTGCGGCTTATGCGGCTGGAGCTCCGCAGGTTACTTACTTTGCTTCAGAGCTCGAGATTCTTTTTAGGGAACTGAAACTGAGCTTGGAAGAAAACTATTTCATCTTGGCCGGTGATTTGAACGCAAACATGAAGATTAGGAAAATCAACATAGTAATCATAATCAGAGGTAACCATCTTTTTAATTTGATGAATCTTTACAGCGTTGAATATGGCGTCAACCTGCTGGCTACTGAAAAGCCATCGTATCCAAGAAGCGGCTCCTTTCTGGATCTTTTGCTGTACGACACTAGTCTGACAGTTACAGACAAAGTGGGTAATCACCCTCGAAACTGCTTACAGACAGTCGAGTACGACAGTGATCACTGCGGACTGGCTGCTGTAATGCAGATTCCGAACGAAAGTGTGGAGTTGGAGGAATACGTTGCAACGCACTCTTACAATTACAGTAAGATGCGTTGGCCTCGTTTCACCAACGCCTTAGCGAGAACTTCGTTCGAGTGACAAGCCCCACCAAACAACAGAAACCTGACAAATACAGAAATTGACCAATACGAACGATGGAACGGACAATACCAATGTACAAAGAACGGGACCAAATGGACGCTTACAGAAACGCGACTATTGACGCACTACATAGGCACAAGAGTGGCTTACTGACAAGACTCAAAAACTTGTACAGACGACTGACAGACCCACACGACTTGGAGGTTAGGACACTAAAGTCGTCAATAAAAAATGTCAATCTGTTGATTAAGGAGAACTGCAGGTTATCAATTAACAAGTACTGGGACCGCAAGATCCGGTCAGTTAATTCCAGTGACCCTAGTATGTTCCCGAAAATCAACAAGATATTCAGGAAAAAGAACGACAATGACCTTCCGTGTCTGAAACTCCAAAGAACTGAAGAGAACCGAGACGTACTCATGACAGCGCAAATAGATCCAGAAGAAGCCATCTTTGACGATGACTTTTATGTAATTGAAGATCCGAAGGAAAAATTGGAGGCAGTGGGAGCTGCTTTCCAGCAAGTGTACAAGGTGAATGTTAGAATTCGCCCCAACCACAACCTGGAAAACAGAGCACTACTTAATCACATTTACCTTCGAAATGATATAACACAATGGCGATCTGAGAACCGTGGTTGCATGCGGTTCAATGACGATTCCTTGGCAAATGCCATAATCGCCGAGCAAACGGGACCAAGTCCCTTGTTAGTAACGAAGGTTGAGCTTCAGCTCATCTTCAATTCAATAAAAAACAAAAAGTCAGCAGTTGTCGATGGTATATCCAACGTTGTACTAATACATTTACCAATGGAGGCAATTGACATTTACACCACACACTTCAATAATGCACTGAATAATGCATATTATCCAGTGCATTGGAAGACCGCTGTAGTTCATCCTCTCCCGAAAAAGGGAAAGGACAACTCCAACCCGTCAAACCTTCGGTCGATAAGTCTTCTTTCAAGCATCAGCAAAGTTTTCGAAAAGATCATCAATAGGGCTCTGACTAAGTGGGCTGCGGACAACAAAATAATTCCGGATAAACAGTTCGGGTTCAAGGCGGGTCATGACACAATTCATGCTGCGTCTAAACTCGTTTCTGATATCCAATGGAATAAATCAAAACAACAATGCACAGGAGCTGTTCTGGTTGATTTGGAAAAGGCCTTTGACATCGTATGGTAAGAGGGTCTTTACCTAAAACTGAGCAGGCTTGGTATAAGCAAGCCATTGTTGTATATACTTTATGATATGCTTAACGGTAGAAAGTTTGTTGTCAAAAGTGGCAATGTAACTTCTACCACAACATTCTTAATTAAAAATGGTCTTCAACAGGGAGCGGTGAATTCGCCGATTCTCTTCACCATTTACCGTGAAAAAGCCACTGATGATCTCGATTTTATCGGGGTCAAGCCTTTCACCACGGTGAAGTCCAGGCGAGGGGGTTATAGGCTGCTAATGTTCCTCGTAACATTATCGCCCCAAAGTAGTTTTGAGAGTGTGAGGAAAATCGAATCCCTCGACTATCAATCCGTACACTGGGATACACTAAAAATGCACGACGATATTTTACAATGTACGAAGTGCCAGAGGTTTGGCCATGTCAGAGCCAACTGCAATATGCAGTTGCGCTGTGTCAGGTGCTCAAAAATCCACATCGAAGGAGAATCCAAGCTAAGAAATGATCGGTTTGAGGATTTAACCCATCTCAAGTGTGTCCTTTGTGGAAACCAAGGGCACCCGGCTAACTATAGGGGTTGCCCTAAGGTCCAAGAAATAAAACAAAAACAGGCCAGTCAAAAAGCCGAAGGAAGTCGAACAGTTTGACAGGCTCCAACACAAAAATTCGTAGATCCCAAATTTTCCTACGCCCAAATGGTGTCAGGGAATGGGAACACGAGACAGGCTCCACTAACGGTTGCCCCAAAGGCCCCTGTCCCTAAGGCACCAGAGGTGCAGCCTGACATTGTAGCCTTGTTGTTGAGCATTCAAGGTCAACTAACAGGGCTGCAAAGTCAGATAAAGGAGCAAGCAAAAGGGTAGATCATCTCTACTCTTTGTTGCCTGGCCTGGCGCAATTTAGACCATAATGGGCGCGCTGTCGGAGACGCGCCTAAAAGTCCTAGCTGTGAATGTAAATTCACTGATTAGGATTGAACGAAGAGCCAATATGTTCCAATTGTTGAAAGACTACAGTTCCGATGTGTTTATGGCTAGCGAAACTAAGCTAAACCACAAACACAAATTGACTCATACAAATTACAATATCGTAAGAAGAGATCGGCCCGACTCCACTCAAGGGGGCGGTGTCGCTCTCTTTATACGAAAAGGCATTAATGATAAAGTCGTATACAACAATGAATTGCGAAAGCTCAAGACGCTAGAAGTTTGCGTTGTATGCATCTCTCTCACTCAAGGGAAGCGGTTGTATATGATTGCGGATTATGCGGCTGGAGCTCCGCAGGTTACTTACTTTGCTTCAGAGCTCGAGATTCTTTTTAGGGAACTGAAACTGAGCTTGGAAGAAAACTATTTCATCTTGGCCGGTGATTTTAACGCAAAACATGAAGATTAGGAAAATCAACATAGTAATCCCAGAGGTAACCATCTTTTTAATTTGATGAATCTTTACAGCGTTGAATATGGCGTCAACCTGCTGGCTACTGAAAAGCCATCGTATCCAAGAAGCGGCTCCTTTCTGGATCTTTTGCTGTACGACACTAGTCTGACAGTTACAGACAAAGTGGGTAATCACCCTCGAAACTGCTTACAGACAGTCGAGTACGACAGTGATCACTGCGGACTGGCTGCTGTAATGCAGATTCCGAACGAAAGTGTGGAGTTGGAGGAATACGTTGCAACGCACTCTTACAATTACAGTAAGATGCGTTGGCCTCGTTTCACCAACGCCTTAGCGAGAGAACTTCGTTCGAGTGACAAGCCCCACCAAACAACAGAAACCTGACAAATACAGAAATTGACCAATACGAACGATGGAACGGACAATACCAAAGTACAAAGAACGGGACCAAATGGACGCTTACAGAAACGCGACTATTGACGCACTACATAGGCACAAGAGTGGCTTACTGACAAGACTCAAAAACTTGTACAGACGACTGACAGACCCACACGACTTGGAGGTTAGGACACTGAAGTCGTCAATAAAAAATGTCAATCTGTTGATTAAGGAGAACTGCAGGTTATCAATTAACAAGTACTGGGACCGCAAGATCCGGTCAGTTAGTTTCAGTGACCCTAGTATGTTCCCGAAAATCAACAAGATATTCAGGAAAAAGAACGACAATGACCTTCCGTGTCTGAAACTCCAAAGAACTGAAGAGAACCGAGACGTACTCATGACAGCGCAAATAGATCCAGAAGAAGCCATCTTTGACGATGACTTTTATGTAATTGAAGATCCGAAGGAAAAAGTGGAGGCAGTGGGAGCTGCTTTTCAGCAAGTGTACAAAATGAATGTTAGCATTCGCCCCAACCACAACCTGGAAAACAGAGCACTACTTAATCACTTTTACCTTCGAAATGATATAACACAATGGCGATCTGAGAACCGCGGTTGCATGCGGTTCAATGACGATTCCTTGGCAAATGCCATAATCGCCGAGCAAACGGGACCAAGTCCCTTGTTAGTAACGAAGGTTGAGCTTCAGCTCATCTTCAATTCAATAAAAAACAAAAAGTCAGCAGGTGTCGATGGTATATCCAACGTTGTACTAATACATTTACCAATGGAGGCAATTGACATTTACACCACACACTTCAATAATGCACTGAATAATGCATATTATCCAGTGCATTGGAAGACCGCTGTAGTTCATCCTCTCCCGAAAAAGGGAAAGGACAACTCCAACCCGTCAAACCTTCGGTCGATAAGTCTTCTTTCAAGCATCAGCAAAGTTTTCGAAAAGATCATCAATAGGGCTCTGACTAAGTGGGCTGCGGACAACAAAATAATTCCGGATAAACAGTTCGGGTTCAAGGCGGGTCATGACACAATTCATGCTGCGTCTAAACTCGTTTCTGATATCCAATGGAATAAATCAAAACAACAATGCACAGGAGCTGTTCTGGTTGATTTGGAAAAGGCCTTTGACATCGTATGGTTAGAGGGTCTTTACCTAAAACTGAGCAGGCTTGGTATAAGCAAGCCATTGTTGTATATACTTTATGATATGCTTAACGGTAGAAAGTTTGTTGTCAAAAGTGGCAATGTAACTTCTACCACAACATTCTTAATTAAAAATGGTCTTCAACAGGGAGCGGTGAATTCGCCGATTCTCTTCAGCATTTACACCAGCGATCTGATAGGTAGTCTTACAAAGGCAATTGCGTAAGCCGACGATCTTATTGCGTACAGAACGGCCCGAAAGGTTGAGGTTATTAGTATTCTCTTGCAGCGTGATTTCGACAAGATTCAGCGATATTGCGACGACTGGAAACTGAAAATAAATGTCCAGAAGTCGGAGACAATTCTGTTCCGGACTCCGTTGGCTAGGGCCACGAGGGATACGTGCAAGAATTGGCGCAAGATGGTAATCGTTGATCTTCACGGGCAGCCATTAGCGACCAAAAGTGTAGTGAAGTACCTCGGTATCTGGTTAGATCAGTATTTATATTTCGACAGACATATAAATGCTGCTCTGACCAGGGCCAGAGGAGCCTTCGCTCTGACGAAACGGCTGTTTTTTAGCAGTCGGCTTGACCCCAGAGTGAAGGTAATTTGCTACATGGCCCTTATACCGCCGATGATCGTTTATGGCTGTCCTGTGTGGTTCACCGTTGCCCCTTCTCAGATGAAGAAGTTTCGAGTGTTCGAGCGGCAGTGTTTACGACGCTGTACCGGCTTATATCGAACATCCGAATCTTCTTACGTGCACTACTATTCCAATGAGGTCCTATACAGCTCGAATCAACAGAATTGAAAATTTCGTGATAAAACTCGTTCGAGGTCACATTGCAAGAGCTATGTCTTCGACCAACAACTTAATTTTTGGGGCGTTCTATACGAATGATGAATATTTTGAAAGTGCACGCTTGAGCGTCTTCATTCCACCAGAAGCATTCCTCTTCTTAGATAAATGCGGTCTGATACAGGATAGATTGGCAGTTCCGCTAATCTACCACGTCAGACGACGTACCGTGGATAGGCGACTCCTGTACAATCGGGACGTCATGGCACAAGACGGAGCAGAGCTCCTTCGGTTCAGTAGGGCTGTGTCCGAACGGGACCGAACTGATAGGGTGAAGCAGGAGAACCAGTTTTGGTGGCTTCAATCGACACTGGATAGTGGGTAGTCGGGATAGGGTTTTAAGCCTTGGCCGGCTTACATACTTGTTTTTTTTTTTTTTTTATAATTAGCGAACACTAAAAGGGTTTTATATACCTTTAATATGCCAAAGACACAGTGTGAGCATTAGGAAAGGAGGGAAGGGTTGGATAGGAGGTGTCTGTGTACATTGATTTTGAACTCCTGAACATTGCAATGATAGGGAAAGATAGAGCGTGGCAAGGCGTTCCACATTCGCGTAGTACGGCTAAAAACTGAATCTCTGTACTTCATAGTACGGCCGAAGTTGGGCTCAAGGGTAAACTGATGGGCATTCCTAGAAGCGCGAGTATTACGGTTAAATTGTTTAAGAGGAGGAATGCAACTGGCTATTTCACTAGAGCATAGTTCTTTAAAATAACGGTAAAAAAGGGTTAGACAAGAAACCTTGCGTCGATGTTCGAGTGACGTAAACGAGTTGATGATGTTAATGTCACCAATCATTTTAAAAGCACTACTTTGAATACTGTCCAAGAGGCTTAAATAAGTTACTAGAGCACCAGCCCAGAGATGAGAGTTATATTCAAGTTTCGGACGTATATAAGTTTTGTATATTGTAGCCAGATCAGACGGAGAGAAAAATTTCCTGCAACGTCTCAAAAAACCTAGACATCTTGCGGCATTTTGGGCAACATCGCGTATGTGATCGCTCCACAAAAGGTGGTTGCTGATACACATTCCGAGGATGTCGAGATTTTCCGTTTCGTTGATGCAAGTGCCACTCATAGATAGTGGCAAAGAGGGTTTATCTCGCTTTAACGATGCAAGACAGCATTGCGTTTTCGAAGCATCCACATCCGAAGAGGAGGGTTGTGAGTCTGGAAACGAATATGAAAAGCTAAGAGTGCTATCGTCAGCGAAACAATGTATTGGATTAGAAGTAAAAGACAGGAGATCATTTATAGAAATGAGGAAGAGAGACGGAGACAAAACTGTTTTATAGTTTTAGGGTTTAGTTTTAAGTAGAATAGGCATGGTGGCACAAAAAAAATATACACAAAAAAAAATACAAAAAATACAAACAAAATAACATGGAATAAAAAAAATATAAAAAAAAAGAAACAAAATATGAAAAACAAAAACCGTTACATAGTTAGATTTGCTGCTGTGGTTGTTCAAGTTTTAAGTAGTTTATAGGTAGAATAGGTAGTTTTAGTTAGCTTTAAGATTTATATTAAGGACATTATTTTAAGTAGTTTTTAAGTAAAAATAAAAAAGGATATTGATATTAATTTTTTGAAATTTTATAATGAAAAAAAAAATAAATAAAATGGAATTGAAGTTAAATAGATCTTAGGGCCGAAGGGCATTAGCATTAAGTATTATTGTTTAACTTAGAGTGTCCGTATGGGACCAGTAAGCTAGTTGTAAGTTATGGTTAATAAGGCTAGTTTTATGAATTTTTGTCTAGCTTTAATTAATTGAATTAATAAAAATGAATTTACAAAAAAAAAAAAAAGTGGCGTCTGCATACAAAGCGAAGGGTCGTGGGTTCGAGTCCCAGGCAGAGTCAACGAGAAATATTATTGCTTTTTTTCACAATCGAGAAATTGTTGATTTCATCGATTGGGAAGAGAAGCAAATGGTAAAGGAGAAGAAAGCGGGGGTATCGAAAGATACCTCTGCCAACACATCAGGCGATGTTACGGTGGTGCCAGCAACAGTACCACAAACAACAGCAACAACATCTGACCAGTCAACAGTAGCAACAACTAACCAAAAGAGGAAGCTAAAGAAGCATAGTCCAAACAAAGTGGAGAGGGCCAACTCCGCTAAGCGGCGCGATATGCGAACAGATATGGAGAAGGGTAAGGGAGGAATTACCACGGAAAGTGAATTCTCAGACTACGCCGAGTCTGAGAATACCGAATACATTTTCGAAGGGGGAGAGGGGATCTTCAGGTCTCCGAATATGTTTCCAATACTATCGGAGCCAGAGCCAGTCCTGTCGACAAGGAAGGCTTTGGAGGTAGAGGCGGACCTCCAAGAGGAAACAAAATTGGTCCAGGCCCTGCAAGCTAAACAGGCAGCCATCAGCCAGTTTGAGAAAAACCTCAAAAAGCTCAAGGAGGAAATAGAGCCCCTCCTCAGTGCACTAAAGCTGAAACAAGAGGCGCGCTGACAGCAAGAGTCAGCGCAAAGGCAACTGCAACAAAAACAACAGCAGCAAAAACAACAGCAGCAAAAACAACAGCAACAACAACCACAGCAGCAAAAACAACCACAACCCAAGCCCGCCACCAAAAACAAAGGAGTGGAGCAAAATAAAAAGACGCCATCAGCAGTGACAGGCCCAACTGCTGAGGGCCCATCGACCTCAGCTAAAGCAATGCAGCAGCAACAACAGCAGCAGAAACAGCAGCAGCAGCAACACCAGAAACAACCACAGCATAAGAAAGAGAAGGTGCCACCAATTAGGACCTACCGGGTTGACCTACAGGACTTAAAACAGGTATGTAAGTCGGCTACTAAGGGCAAGTTTCTAATTAACATACTAAATGAAAAAGAAAAGCGATATTCGGCGCAGTGCTTCTCACTGGCCGAACACAAGCTACTTAAAGAAGTGCTTAAGCAGGCCACCGCTGAGTTCTTCAGCTTTACGTTTAAAAGCGAAAAATTGAAGACGGTCCTACTGAAGGTCATAAGTTCCTGCACGGAACCGGAGGCATTCTTAGCGGAGCTCCGTGAAAAATCCACTGATGATCTCGATTTTATCGGGGTCAAGCCTTTCACCACGGTGAAGTCCAGGCGAGGGGGTTATAGGCTGCTAATGTTCCTCGTAACATTATCGCCCCAAAGTAGTTTTGAGAGTTTGAGGAAACTCGAATCCCTCGACTATCAATCCGTACACTGGGATACACAAAAATGCACGACGACATTTTACAATGTACGAAGTGCCAGAGGTTTGGCCATGCCAGAGCCAACTGCAATATGCAGTTGCGCTGTGTCAGGTGCTCAGAAACCCACATCGAAGGAGAATCCAAGCTGGGAAATGAGCGGTTGGAGGATTTAACCCAGCTCAAGTGTGTCCTTTGTGGAAACCAAGGACACCCGGCTAACTATAGGGGTTGCCCTAAGGTCCAAGAAATAAAATAAAAACAGGCCAGTCAAAAAGCCGAAGGAAGTCGAACAGTTCGAACAGGCTCCAACACAAAAATTCGCTGACATTGTAGCCTTGTTGTTGAGCATTCAAGGTCAACTAACAGGGCTGCAAAGTCAGATAAAGGAGCAAGGCAAAAGGGTAGATCATCTCCTGGCCTGGCGCAATTTAGACCATAATGGGCGCGCTGCCGGAGACGCGCCTAAAAGTCCTAGCTGTGAATGTAAATTCACTGGTTAGGATTGAACGAAGAGCCAATATGTTCCAATTGTTGAAAGACTACAGTCCCGATGTGTTTATGGCTAGCGAAACTAAGCTAAACCACAAACACAAATTGACTCATACAAATTACAATATCGTAAGAAGAGACCGGCCCGACCCCACTCAAGGGGGCGTCGTCGCTCTCTTTATACGAAAAGGCATTAATGATAAAGTCGTATACAACAATGAATTGTGAAAGCTCAAGACGCTAGAAGTTTGCGTTGTATGCATCTCTCTCACTCAAGGGAAGCGGATGTATATGATTGCGGCTTATGCGGCTGGAGCTCCGCAGGTTACTTACTTTGCTTCAGAGCTCGAGATTCTTTTTAGGGAACTGAAACTGAGCTTGGAAGAAAACTATTTCATCTTGGCCGGTGATTTGAACGCAAAACATGAAGATTAGGAAAATCAACATAGTAATCCCAGAGGTAACCATCTTTTTAATTTGATGAATCTTTACAGCGTTGAATATGGCGTCGACCTGCTGGCTACTGAAAAGCCATCGTATCCAAGAAGCGGCTCCTTTCTGGATCTTTTGCTGTAAGACACTAGTCTGACAGTTACAGACAAAGTGGGTAATCACCCTCGAAACTGCTTACAGACAGTCGAGTACGACAGTGATCACTGCGGACTGGCTGCTGTAATGCAGGAGCAAAATAAAAAGACGCCATCAGCAGTGACAGGCCCAACTGCTGAGGGCCCATCGACCTCAGCTAAAGCAATGCAGCAGCAACAACAGCAGCAGAAACAGCAGCAGCAGCAACACCAGAAACAACCACAGCATAAGAAAGAGAAGGTGCCACCAATTAGGACCTACCGGGTTGACCTACAGGACTTAAAACAGGTATGTAAGTCGGCTACTAAGGGCAAGTTTCTAATTAACATACTAAATGAAAAAGAAAAGCGATATTCGGCGCAGTGCTTCTCACTGGCCGAACACAAGCTACTTAAAGAAGTGCTTAAGCAGGCCACCGCTGAGTTCTTCAGCTTTACGTTTAAAAGCGAAAAATTGAAGACGGTCCTACTGAAGGTCATAAGTTCCTGCACGGAACCGGAGGCATTCTTAGCGGAGCTCCGTGAAAAATCCACTGATGATCTCGATTTTATCGGGGTCAAGCCTTTCACCACGGTGAAGTCCAGGCGAGGGGGTTATAGGCTGCTAATGTTCCTCGTAACATTATCGCCCCAAAGTAGTTTTGAGAGTTTGAGGAAACTCGAATCCCTCGACTATCAATCCGTACACTGGGATACACAAAAATGCACGACGACATTTTACAATGTACGAAGTGCCAGAGGTTTGGCCATGCCAGAGCCAACTGCAATATGCAGTTGCGCTGTGTCAGGTGCTCAGAAACCCACATCGAAGGAGAATCCAAGCTGGGAAATGAGCGGTTGGAGGATTTAACCCAGCTCAAGTGTGTCCTTTGTGGAAACCAAGGACACCCGGCTAACTATAGGGGTTGCCCTAAGGTCCAAGAAATAAAATAAAAACAGGCCAGTCAAAAAGCCGAAGGAAGTCGAACAGTTCGAACAGGCTCCAACACAAAAATTCGCTGACATTGTAGCCTTGTTGTTGAGCATTCAAGGTCAACTAACAGGGCTGCAAAGTCAGATAAAGGAGCAAGGCAAAAGGGTAGATCATCTCCTGGCCTGGCGCAATTTAGACCATAATGGGCGCGCTGCCGGAGACGCGCCTAAAAGTCCTAGCTGTGAATGTAAATTCACTGGTTAGGATTGAACGGAGAGCCAATATGTTCCAATTGTTGAAAGACTACAGTCCCGATGTGTTTATGGCTAGCGAAACTAAGCTAAACCACAAACACAAATTGACTCATACAAATTACAATATCGTAAGAAGAGACCGGCCCGACCCCACTCAAGGGGGCGTCGTCGCTCTCTTTATACGAAAAGGCATTAATGATAAAGTCGTATACAACAATGAATTGTGAAAGCTCAAGACGCTAGAAGTTTGCGTTGTATGCATCTCTCTCACTCAAGGGAAGCGGATGTATATGATTGCGGCTTATGCGGCTGGAGCTCCGCAGGTTACTTACTTTGCTTCAGAGCTCGAGATTCTTTTTAGGGAACTGAAACTGAGCTTGGAAGAAAACTATTTCATCTTGGCCGGTGATTTGAACGCAAAACATGAAGATTAGGAAAATCAACATAGTAATCCCAGAGGTAACCATCTTTTTAATTTGATGAATCTTTACAGCGTTGAATATGGCGTCGACCTGCTGGCTACTGAAAAGCCATCGTATCCAAGAAGCGGCTCCTTTCTGGATCTTTTGCTGTAAGACACTAGTCTGACAGTTACAGACAAAGTGGGTAATCACCCTCGAAACTGCTTACAGACAGTCGAGTACGACAGTGATCACTGCGGACTGGCTGCTGTAATGCAGATTCCGAACGAAAGTGTGGAGTTGGAGGAATACGTTGCAACGCACTCTTACAATTACAGTAAGATGCGTTGGCCTCGTTTCACCAACGCCTTAGCGAGAGAACTTCGTTCGAGTGACAAGCCCCACCAAACAACAGAAACCTGACAAATACAGAAATTGACCAATACGAACGATGGAACGGACAATACCAAAGTACAAAGAACGGGACCAAATGGACGCTTACAGAAACGCGACTATTGACGCACTACATAGGCACAAGAGTGGCTTACTGACAAGACTCAAAAACTTGTACAGACGACTGACAGACCCACACGACTTGGAGGTTAGGACACTGAAGTCGTCAATAAAAAATGTCAATCTGTTGATTAAGGAGAACTGCAGGTTATCAATTAACAAGAACTGGGACCGCAAGATCCGGTCAGTTAATTCCAGTGACCGTAGTATGTTCCCGAAAATCAACAAGATATTCAGGAAAAAGAACGACAATGACCTTCCGTGTCTGAAACTCCAAAGAACTGAAGAGAACAGAGACGTACTCATGACAGCGCAAATAGATCCAGAAGAAGCCATCTTTGACGATGACTTTTATGTAATTAAAGGTGAATGTTAGCATTCGCCCCAACCATAACCTGGAAAACAGAGCACTACTTAATCACTTTTACCTTCGAAATGATATAACACAATGGCGATCTGAGAACCGCGTTTGCATGCGGTTCAATGACGATTCCTTGGCAAATGCCATAATCGCCGAGCAAACGGGACCAAGTCCCTTGTTAGTAACGAAGGTTGAGCTTCAGCTCATCTTCAACTCAATAAAAAACAAAAAGTCAGCAGGTGTCGATGGTATATCCAACGTTGTACTAATACATTTACCAATGGAGGCAATTGACATTTACACCACACACTTCAATAATGCACTGAATAATGCATATTATCCAGTGCATTGGAAGACCGCTGTGGTTCATCCTCTCCCGAAAAAGGGAAAGGACAACTCCAACCCGTCAAACCTTCGGTCGATAAGTCTTCTTCCAAGCATCAGCAAAGTTTTCGAAAAGATCATCAATAGGGCTCTGACTAAGTGGGCTGCGGACAACAAAATAATTCCGGATAAACAGTTCGGGTTCAAGGCGGGTCATGACACAATTCATGTCTGCGTCTAAACTCGTTTCTGATATCCAATGGAAGAAATCAAAACAACAATGCACAGGTGCTGTTCTGGTTGATTTGGAAAAGGCCTTTGACACCGTATGGTTAGAGGGTCTTTACCTAAAACTGAGCAGGCTTGGTATAAGCAAGCCATTGTTGTATATACTTTATGATATGCTTAACGGTAGAAAGTTTGTTGTCAAAAGTGGCAATGTAACTTCTACCACAACATTCTTAATTAAAAATGGTCTTCAACAGGGAGCGGTGAATTCGCCGATTCTCTTCAGCATTTACACCAGCGATCTGATAGGTAGTCTTACAAAGGCAATTGCGTACGCCGACGATCTTATTGCGTACAGAACGGCCCGAAAGGTTGAGGTTATTAGAATTCTCTTGCAGCGTGATTTCGACAAGATTCAGCGATATTGCGACGACTGGAAACTGAAAATAAATGTCCAGAAGTCGGAGACAATTCTGTTCCGGACTCCGTTGGCTAGGGCCACGAAGGATACGTGCAAGAATTGGCGCAAGATGGTTATCGTTGATCTTCACGGGCAGCCATTAGCGACCAAAAGTGTAGTGAAGTACCTCGGTATCTGGTTAGATCAGTATTTATATTTCGACAGACATATAAATGCTGCTCTGACCAGGGCCAGAGGAGCCTTCGCTCTGACGAAACGGCTGTTTTATAGCAGTCAGCTTGACCCCAGAGTGAAGGTAATTTGCTACATGGCCCTTATACCGCCGATGATCGTTTATGGTTGTCCTGTGTGGTTCACCGTTGCCCCTTCCCAGATGGAGAAGTTTCGAGTGTTCGAGCGGCAGTGTTTACGACGCTGTACCGGCTTATATCGAACATCCAAATTTTTTTACGTGCACTACTATTCCAATGAGGTCCTATACAGCTCGAATCAACAGAATTGACAATTTCGTGATAAAACTCGTTCGAGGTCACATTGCAAGAGCTATGTCTTCGACCAACAACTTCATTTTTGGGGCGTTCTATCCGAATGATGAATATTTTAAAAGTGCACGCTTGAGTGGCTTCATTCCACACGAAGCATTCCTCTTCTTAGATAAATGCGGTCTGATACAGGATAGATTGGCAGTTCCGCTAATCTACCACGTCAGACGACGTACCGTGGATAGGCGACTCCTGTACAATCGGGACGTCATGGCACAAGACGGAGCAGAGCTCCTTCGGTTCAGTAGGGCTGTGTCCGAACGGGACCGAACTGATAAGGTGAAGCAGGAGAACCAGTTTCGGTGGCTTCAATCGGCACTGGATAGTGGGTAGTCGGGATGGGGTTTTAAGCCTTGGCCGGCTTACATACTTGTTTTTTTTTTTTTTTTTTTTATAATTAGCGAACACTAAAAGGGTTTTTTTATACCTTTAATATGCCAAAGACACAGTGTGAGCATTAGGAAAGGAGGGAAGGGTTGGATAGGAGGTGTCGGTGTACATTGATTTTGAACTCCTGAACATTGCAATGATAGGGAAAGATAGAGCGTGGCAAGGCGTTCCACATTCGCGTAGTACGGCTAAAAACTGAATCTCTGTACTTCATAGTACGGCCGAAGTTGGGCTCAAGGGTAAACTGATGGGCATTCCTAGAAGCGCGAGTATTACGGTTAAATTGTTTAAGGGGAGGAATGCAACTGGCTATTTCACTAGAGCATAGTTCTTTAAAATAACGGTAAAAAAGGGTTAGACAAGAAACCTTGCGTCGATGTTCGAGTGACGTAAACGAGTTGATGATGTTAATGTCACCAATCATTTTAAAAGCTCTACTTTGAATACTGTCCAAGAGGCTTAAATAAGTTACTAGAGCACCAGCCCAGAGATGAGAGTTATATTCAAGTTTCGGACGTATATAAGTTTTGTAGATTGTAGCCAGATCAGACGGAGAAAAAAATTTCCTGCAACGTCTCAAAAAACCTAGACATCTTGCGGCATTTTGGGCAACATCGCGTATGTGATCGCTCCACAAAAGGTGGTTGCTGATACACATTCCGAGGATGTCGAGATTTTCCGTTTCGTTGATGCAAGTGCCACTCATAGATAGTGGCAAAGAGGGTTTATCTCGCTTTAACGATGCAAGACAGCATTGCGTTTTCGAAGCATCCACATCCGAAGAGGAGGGTTGTGAGTCTGGAAACGAATATGAAAAGCTAAGAGTGCTATCGTCAGCGAAACAATGTATTGGATTATAAGTAACAGACAGGAGATCATTTATAAAAATGAGGAAGAGAGACGGAGACAAAACTGTTTTATAGTTTTAGGGTTTAGTTTTAAGTAGAATAGGCATGGTGGCACAAAAAAAATATACACAAAAAAAAATACAAAAAATACAAACAAAATAACATGGAATAAAAAAAATATAAAAAAAAGAAACAAAATATGAAAAACAAAAACCGTTACATAGTTAGATTTGCTGCTGTGGTTGTTCAAGTTTTAAGTAGTTTATAGGTAGAATAGGTAGTTTTAGTTAGCTTTAAGATTTATATTAAGGACATTATTTTAAGTAGTTTTTAAGTAAAAATAAAAAAGGATATTGATATTAATTTTTTGAAATTTTATAATGAAAAAAAAAATAAATAAAATGGAATTGAAGTTAAATAGATCTTAGGGCCGAAGGGCATTAGCATTAAGTATTATTGTTTAACTTAGAGTGTCCGTATGGGACCAGTAAGCTAGTTGTAAGTTATGGTTAATAAGGCTAGTTTTATGAATTTTTGTCTAGCTTTAATTAATTGAATTAATAAAAATGAATTTACAAAAAAAAAAAAAAAAGTGGCGTCTGCATACAAAGCGAAGGGTCGTGGGTTCGAGTCCCAGGCAGAGTCAACGAGAAATATTATTGCTTTTTTTCACAATCGAGAAATTGTTGATTTCATCGATTGGGAAGAGAAGCAAATGGTAAAGGAGAAGAAAGCGGGGGTATCGAAAGATACCTCTGCCAACACATCAGGCGATGTTACGGTGGTGCCAGCAACAGTACCACAAACAACAGCAACAACATCTGACCAGTCAACAGTAGCAACAACTAACCAAAAGAGGAAGCTAAAGAAGCATAGTCCAAACAAAGTGGAGAGGGCCAACTCCGCTAAGCGGCGCGATATGCGAACAGATATGGAGAAGGGTAAGGGAGGAATTACCACGGAAAGTGAATTCTCAGACTACGCCGAGTCTGAGAATACCGAATACATTTTCGAAGGGGGAGAGGGGATCTTCAGGTCTCCGAATATGTTTCCAATACTATCGGAGCCAGAGCCAGTCCTGTCGACAAGGAAGGCTTTGGAGGTAGAGGCGGACCTTCAAGAGGAAACAAAACTGGTCCAGGCCCTGCAAGCTAAACAGGCAGCCATCAGCCAGTTTGAGAAAAACCTCAAAAAGCTCAAGGAGGAAGTAGAGCCCCTCCTCAGTGCACTAAAGCTGAAACAAGAGGCGCGCTGACAGCAAGAGTCAGCGCAAAAGCAACTGCAACAAAAGCAACAGCAGCAAAAACAACAGCAGCAAAAACAACAGCAACAACAACCACAGCAGCAAAAACAACCACAACCCAAGCCCGCCACCAAAAACAAAGGAGCGGAGCAAAATAAAAAGACGCCATCAGCAGTGACAGGCACAACTGCTGAGGGCCCATCGACCTCAGCTAAAGCAATGCAGCAGCAACAACAGCAGCAGAAACAGCAGCAGCAGAAACAGCAGCAGCAGCAACACCAGAAACAACCACAGCATAAGAAAGAGAAGGTGCCACCAATTAGGACCTACCGGGTTGACCTACAGGACTTAAAACAGGTATGTAAGTCGGCTACTAAGGGCAAGTTTCTAATTAACATACTAAATGAAAAAGAAAAGCGATATTCGGCGCAGTGCTTCTCACTGGCCGAACACAAGCTACTTAAAGAAGTGCTTAAGCAGGCCACCGCTGAGTTCTTCAGCTTTACGTTTAAAAGCGAAAAATTGAAGACGGTCCTACTGAAGGTCATAAGTTCCTGCACGGAACCGGAGGCATTCTTAGCGGAGCTCCGTGAAAAAGCCACTGATGATCTCGATTTTATCGGGGTCAAGCCTTTCACCACGGTGAAGTCCAGGCGAGGGGGTTATAGGCTGCTAATTTTCCTCGTAACATTATCGCCCCAAAATAGTTTTGAGAGTTTGAGGAAACTCGAATCCCTCGACTATCAATCCGTACACTGGGATACACAAAAATGCACGATGACATTTTACAATGTACGAAGTGCCAGAGGTTTGGCCATGCCAGAGCCAACTGCAATATGCAGTTGCGCTGTGTCAGGTGCTCAGAAACCCACATCGAAGGAGAATCCAAGCTGGGAAATGAGCGGTTGGAGGATTTAACCCAGCTCAAGTGTGTCCTTTGTGGAAACCAAGGACACCCGGCTAACTATAGGGGTTGGCCTAAGGTCCAAGAAATAAAACAAAAACAGGCCAGTCAAAAAGCCGAAGGAAGTCGAACAGTTCGAACAGGCTCCAACACAAAAATTCGTAGACCCCAAATTTTCCTACGCCCAAATGGTGTCAGGGAATGGGAACACGAGACAGGCTCCACTAACGGTTGCCCCAAAGGCCCCTGTCCCTAAGGCACCAGAGGTGCAGCCTGACATTGTAGCCTTGTTGTTGAGCATTCAAGGTCAACTAACAGGGCTGCAAAGTCAGATAAAGGAGCAAGGCAAAAGGGTAGATCATCTTTACTCTTTGTTGCCTGGCCTGGCGCAATTTAGACCATAATGGGCGCGCTGCCGGAGACGCGCCTAAAAGTCCTAGCTGTGAATGTAAATTCACTGATTAGAATTGAACGAAGAGCCAATATGTTCCAATTGTTGAAAGACTACAGTCCCGATGTGTTTATGGCTAGCGAAACTAAGCTAAACCACAAACACAAATTGACTCATACAAATTACAATATCGTAAGAAGAGACCGGCCCGACCCCACTCAAGGGGGTGTCGTCGCTCTCTTTATACGAAAAGGCATTAATGATAAAGTTGTATACAACAATGAATTGCGAAAGCTCAAGACGCTAGAAGTTTGCGTTGTATGCATCTCTCTCACTCAAGGGAAGCGGATGTATATGATTGCAGCTTATGCGGCTGGAGCTCCGCAGGTTACTTACTTTGCTTCAGAGCTCGAGATTCTTTTTAGGGAACTGAAACTGAGCTTGGAAGAAAACTATTTCATCTTGGCCGGTGATTTGAA
The DNA here is from genome assembly GCA_920104205.1 of Eupeodes latifasciatus. Taxonomy (NCBI): domain Eukaryota; kingdom Metazoa; phylum Arthropoda; class Insecta; order Diptera; family Syrphidae; genus Eupeodes; species Eupeodes latifasciatus. The sequence goes on along the minus strand of OV049924.1, from coordinate 271,231,089 downwards.
CGCAAAACATGAAGATTAGGAAAATCAACATAGTAATCCCAGAGGTAACCATCTTTTTAATTTGATGAATCTTTACAGCGTTGAATATGGCGTCGACCTGCTGGCTACTGAAAAGCCATCGTATCCAAGAAGCGGCTCCTTTCTGGATCTTTTGCTGTAAGACACTAGTCTGACAGTTACAGACAAAGTGGGTAATCACCCTCGAAACTGCTTACAGACAGTCGAGTACGACAGTGATCACTGCGGACTGGCTGCTGTAATGCAGATTCCGAACGAAAGTGTGGAGTTGGAGGAATACGTTGCAACGCACTCTTATAATTACAGTAAGATGCGTTGGCCTCGTTTCACCAACGCCTTAGCGAGAGAACTTCGTTCGAGTGACAAGCCCCACCAAACAACAGAAACCTGACAAATACAGAAATTGACCAATACGAACGATGGAACGGACAATACCAAAGTACAAAGAACGGGACCAAATGGACGCTTACAGAAACGCGACTATTGACGCACTACGTAGGCACAAGAGTGGCTTACTGACAAGACTCAAAAACTTGTACAGACGACTGACAGACCCACACGACTTGGGGGTTAGGACACTGAAGTCGTCAATAAAAAATGTCAATCTGTTGATTAAGGAGAACTGCAGGTTATCAATTAACAAGTACTGGGACCGCAAGATCCGGTCAGTTAATTCCAGTGACCGTAGTATGTTCCCGAAAATCAACAAGATATTCAGGAAAAAGAACGACAATGACCTTCCGTGTCTGAAACTCCAAAGAACTGAAGAGAACAGAGACGTACTCATGACAGCGCAAATAGATCCAGAAGAAGCCATCTTTGACGATGACTTTTATGTAATTAAAGGTGAATGTTAGCATTCGCCCCAACCACAACCTGGAAAACAGAGCACTACTTAATCACTTTTACCTTCGAAATGATATAACACAATGGCGATCTGAGAACCGCGGTTGCATGCGGTTTAATGACGATTCCTTGGCAAATGCCATAATCGCCGAGCAAACGGGACCAAGTCCCTTGTTAGTAACGAAGGTTGAGCTTCAGCTCATCTTCAACTCAATAAAAAACAAAAAGTCAGCAGGTGTCGATGGTATATCCAACGTTGTACTAATACATTTACCAATGGAGGCAATTGACATTTACACCACACACTTCAATAATGCACTGAATAATGCATATTATCCAATGCATTGGAAGACCGCTGTGGTTCATCCTCTCCCGAAAAAGGGAAAGGACAACTCCAACCCGTCAAACCTTCGGTCGATAAGTCTTCTTCCAAGCATCAGCAAAGTTTTCGAAAAGATCATCAATAGGGCTCTAACTAAGTGGGCTGCGGACAACAAAATAATTCCGGATAAACAGTTCGGGTTCAAAGCGGGTCATGACACAATTCATGCTGCGTCTAAACTCGTTTCTGATATCCAATGGAATAAATCAAAACAACAATGCACAGGTGCTGTTCTGGTTGATTTGGAAAAGGCCTTTGACATCGTATGGTTAGAGGGTCTTTACCTAAAACTGAGCAGGCTTGGTATAAGCAAGCCATTGTTGTATATACTTTATGATATGCTTAACGGTAGAAAGTTTGTTGTCAAAAGTGGCAATGTAACTTCTACCACAACATTCTTAATTAAAAATGGTCTTCAACAGGGAGCGGTGAATTCGCCGATTCTCTTCAGCATTTACACCAGCGATCTGATAGGTAGTCTTACAAAGGCAATTGCGTACGCCGACGATCTTATTGCGTACAGAACGGCCCGAAAGGTTGAGGTTATTAGAATTCTCTTGCAGCGTGATTTCGACAAGATTCAGCGATATTGCGACGACTGGAAACTGAAAATAAATGTCCAGAAGTCGGAGACAATTCTGTTCCGGACTCCGTTGGCTAGGGCCACGAAGGATACGTGCAAGAATTGGCGCAAGATGGTTATCGTTGATCTTCACGGGCAGCCATTAGCGACCAAAAGTGTAGTGAAGTACCTCGGTATCTGGTTAGATCAGTATTTATATTTCGACAGACATATAAATGCTGCTCTGACCAGGGCCAGAGGAGCCTTCGCTCTGACGAAACGGCTGTTTTTTAGCAGTCGGCTTGACCCCAGAGTGAAGTTAATTTGCTACATGACCCTTATACCGCCGATGATCGTTTATGGCTGTCCTGTGTGGTTCACCGTTGCCCCTTCCCAGATGGAGAAGTTTCGGGTGTTCGAGCGGCAGTGTTTACGATGCGGTACCGGCTTATATAGAGCACCCGAATCTTCTTTCGTGCATTACTATTCCAACGAGGTCCTATACAACGGGGCTAATCTACCACGTCAGACGAACCGTGGATAGGCGACTCCTGTACAATCGGGACGTCCTTCGGTTCAGTAGGGCTGTGTCCGAACGGGACCGAACTGATAGGGTGAAGCAGGAGAACCAGTTTTGGTGGCTTTAATCGACACTTCATAGTGGGTAATCGGGATGGGGTTTTAAACCTTGGCAGGCTTACATACTTGTTTTATAGTTTTAGGGTTAGTTTTAAGTAGAATAGGCATGGTGGAACAACAAAGAAAATACAAAAAAAAAAAGAGGCTGGGTTGCGACCCACACTAATAACTTTCCATCCCGTCTGTCGATTTGTCTTGCTTAAAAATTTGTCTATATGTATCAATTTTTACCAAATTTGCGTACTATTTGTTGTAGATTTTATTTTTTTTTGAAAAAAACGGACTGTTGGATTTTTATAAAAAAAATTACTGAATATCGAAAACAATATTTTCTGTGAAATAAAATAAGTTTGAAGCCAATATTTTAACCTTTTGAAAAGCTATTTAAGTGGAAAGTAAATTTTTACCAAGTTTTGTTAATTTTTTTTTAGGTTTTTAATTTTTTGTAAAAAAACTGTCACTTCGATTTTTTTCAAAATTTTACTGAATGTTGACAACAATGTTTTTTGAAAGATGAATGTAGTTTAAAGCCAATATCGCAAAGTTTTGAAAAGATATTTGAGTCGAAAATCAATTTTTAACCACCTTTTAGACATTTTTTTTTAGGTTTTTATTTTTTGTAAAAAAAACTGTGAATTCGATTTTTCTCAAAATGTTTCCTAATGTTGAAAACAATATTTCTTATAAGTTAAAATTAGTAAGAAGCCATTATCTCAAATTTTTGAAAAGATATTTGAGTCGAAAATCAATTTTTACCAACTTTTGTTAATTTTTTTTTTCGGTTTTTATTTTTTTGTAGAAAAATTTTCAATTCGATTTTTTTCAAAATTTTACCGAATGTTTACAACAATATTTTTTGAAAGAAAAAATTAGTTTTATGCCAATATCTCAAAGTTTTGAAAAGATATTTGAGTCGAAAATCAATTTTTACCAACTTTTATTAATTTTTTTTTAGGTTTTTATTTTTTGTAAAAAAACTGTCAATTCGACTTTTTTCAAAATTTTACTGAATGTTGACAACAATATTACAATACAATATTTCTTATAAGATAAAATAAGTTTGAAGCCTAAGTCTCAAGTTTTTGAAAAGATATTTGAGTCGAAATTCAATTTTTCCCAACTTTGAGTAATGTTTTTTTTAGGTTTTTATTTTTTATAAAAAAAACTGTCAATTAGATTTTTCTCAAAATTTTATCAGATGTCAAAAACATTATTCTTCGTTGCACAAAATTGTTTTGGAGATGAAATCGTATTTTGGTCGTAAAATTTTCGAGGTGACAAATTTTTTTTTTCAGTTTTTTTGATTCATAAAAAAACCGTTAATTGGATTTTTTTCCAAAACTATACTTGTTTTGTATTACGTTACAATATATAATTTAATTCAAGTCTCTAGCGTCATTGGTTCATGAGATATTTAGGGTTAACCAAAATGTTCACCTTTTTTTAAACTGCTATGGTAAAAAAACCACCCACGCAATTTTCTTGAGAGCCCTTTCTGCATCTTTCTGCCTTATTATCTGTATAACAAAATTTATTTGCAGTCGATATCTCTTCTGGTTCATGAGCTATGGAAGACGAAAAAAACGTCGCGAACGTACAGACGTACGAACGTACGTACACACGCACGCACAGACATCTTTCTAAAAATCTTTTATTTCGACTCTAGGGACCTTAAAACGTCGAGAAATGTCAAAATTTTCAATTTGACAAATCGGACCCATTACAATAACTTCCTATGGGAAGTTAAAAAATTAAAAAAAAACTTAAATAAAAAAAACATGGAATAAGGAAAAAAAAGGACAACAAAATATGAAAAACAAAAAATGTTAGATAGTTACATTTGCTGCTGTGGTTGTTCTAGTTTTAATTAGTTTATAGGTAGAATAGGTAGTTTAAGTTAGCTTTAAATTTTATATTAAGGACCTTATTTTAAGTAGTTTTAGGTAAAAATAAAAAAGGATATTGATATTAGTTTTTTTTTTCAAATTTTCTTATAAATACAAAAATAAATAAAATTTAACTGAAGTAAAATAGATCTTAGGGCGGAAAGGCATTAGTATTAAGTGTTATAGTTTAACTTAGAGTGTCCGTATGGGACCAGTAAGTTAGTTGTGAGTTATGGTTAATTAGGCTAGTTTTATGAATTTTTGTCCAGCTTTAAGATAGTTTTAAGAAATAATGAATAAAAATGAATTAAAAAAAAAAGGAAAGTTTAGTCTTCCTGAATTTTTTAGGAAAGCTTCCTGTATTATGTATGTATTTAAACACACACCTTCTTTACTGTGATTTAACTTACTTTTTTAAAGGACTTATAGCTATAAATTTGATAAAGTAAAAACGGTTCTGCATAGTAAAGTTTCGATGCTTCGTCAGGGAAAATAGCGTGATTAAATGAAGAAAATCCATTTTTAGAGCAAAGTTTGTACTCTTTCAAATTTATTGAGGGTAGTTTTTTACTGTTCGCTGAAATATCACATTGGCGCTGGTGGTGTATGTTATTGAATTCTCCATAGCTGAAATAAAAATAGCTTAAATATTCTTTTGCTTAAGATTTAAACGAACTTGAAGTCCGAGATTGAAAACGAATCTCGTTTATTCATTCAAATGCACCTCTAGCTCTTGATTGTGAAGGATTTTGCTCTGAAAAAGATTAAATTCTTTTCAATATTCAAAACTAACTCACAGAAACTAACCCTTAAAATCCAAAATAGAATATTTTGTTTTGCAAAATTGAAATTATGGATTTGTCGTTTTTGACAAATCACAAAAATTCCGTAAGTTGTTTTTGTAGCCCAATCCGCCACTCACATGTATTCACCGATATCGAATTTAAAAGAGTTCACCTTTGTTGACGATGTTTCAGGCAGGACGGTTGCCTGCTGGTATTGGTTCTCTATGATGCTCACTTTGAAAAAAAAAATATAAGGTTGGTACATATTTAGGTGATCGAATTTTTTTTATCTAGGTGTGTATTATGGTATAAGAATGATAAACTTACATATTCACTTGGTTATAATAGTTAAATTTAATCCTCCAATCATCAATAATATAAAATCCTATCCAACAATTCAAAATTCCTATGCGAATTCGTAATTCACCTGCTGTTTTCACCTTTGTATAGAAAGACTACCGTTTTGCATTTTTAACCAAAATACCAAAATAAAGCAAAACAGATATTTTTATTTACATCACTCTTATAATTTACGATGTTATATGAATATTCCTTGAAACCAATATGTATTCCTTATTCACTTAAATCCACGTTAATTCATTCTTATCCTATTTTTGTCTGTTTCGAAGTATAACATTCGTAAGTCTACCACCTGAGAATAAATACCTCCACTAGACGTTAAAAAAAATATCTAGATGCCGCCCTATTCAACTTGCACTTCCACTACTGTCCTGTGTAAAATATGGCCTCACCCAACAAACTTCTCCATCTAGCTCGGTCCCTAGCTAGATGTCTGCAGTTTTGAGCTCTAAGTTGGGTGTCCCGTCGGTGTGAATTCGAAGACTTTCCGGGCCGGAGCATTGGTTGACAAGCGCTTTTCGCGACCCAGCCATCTTAGTCGTTGGACTTTTACCCTTCTGGCTAAGTCTATGTCACTGTAAAACCGGACAGCTTGTCGTTCCATCTCCTCCTGCACTCCCTTTCTATGCTTTCTAAGTCCAAAAAAACAGCATTTTGTTAGGTTAGGTGATAAGGGGTGTGCACAGTAAGAAGCTGTTGCGTACACGGGGGCCTACTGGTCCATTGTGATCCCCTGTAAAAAGTAAAAGTTAGCATCGATGCTCCTCAATTTTGCCGATTAACGTAGACTGGCTCGTTAACGAACCAGCCTGTGCTATCTATAAATTTCCTCATGTTTGCCATTGAGACCTGTGCTAGATCATCCAGTTCTCCAACAAACCTGTTTCCGAAATGACGGAGTCGGCTGGTTTGGAGGTTCGGACAGTCACAGAGCAGGTGTTTAATGGTTTCTATTTCCTCCTCATCCTGACAGCTCCTACAAAAATCGGGTGCAAATGCCCCTATCCTGTTAGCCATTGTGCCAATGGCGCAATGACCTGTTAGTACACCTATCAAGATTTTAATATTCTTTTTACTCAGCGATAGAATATACCTAGTTTCCTTTTCATTTGTGTTAGGCCATAAACTTCTAGAGATTACGCAACCGTCCCTGGATTTCCAGGAGTTATTGATTTTCTCTTTTAGTTTAAGGTTTATCTTCCTCTTGAGTACCCCAATCGAAACGAGTGGTCCCATAACTGAATGGTCGCTACTACTTGTGTCTGCTTCTGACCCTTTCCTGGCTAGTTCATCTACTATATCATTCCCTTCTATATTGCTATGTCCAGGAACCCAGCAGAGCTTTACCTGGTTAGTGTGGCAGATTTTATTTAATTCCTTCCTACAGTTTAAAACTGCTTTTGATCTTATGGTCTCACTGGCTAAGGCTTTGATAGCAGCCTGGCTGTCCACGAAAAAAGTAATCTCCGAAGAGTTTAGCTTTTCGTGATGTGCCAATTCAGCTGCTTTTCCAATGGCAAAGATCTCGGCCTGAAAGACACTACAGTCAGCTGGGAGTTTATATGACGCCCTGATGTTGAGAGATTGGCAAAACACTCCAGCACTTGTTCCTTATTCCATTTTTGAACCGTCAGTGTAGAAAGGGATACCCTGTTTACTTATAAGTGAATTAGGATCCCAACCCTGTCTTTCTGGTATGAAAATAGAAAATTTCCTATCGAAATCTAGTAAAGGGGGGATGTAATCGGTGGTCTCCATCAGTCCTGGAATCGTGTCATATCTTTGTAAGATTGACCCGTGTCCATAAGTGCTGTGCCTCCAAAAACTCAGTTCTCTTAAACGAATTGCAGTTTTGGCTGCCGTGCACCTTATGAACTCATCCAGAGCCGGGAGGTCCAAGATCATTTCCAACCCAGCTTGTGATGTGGATCTTTGAGCCCCTGTTATAAACCATACAATAGAGCCATAGGTAAGAATGGGTCTGACAATCGCTGTGTACATCCATTGGATGACTTGCGGTCGCATACCCCAACGTACACCGAAGGTCTTTTTGCATGTGTAGAATGCACATAGGCTTTTTCCAGAGCAGGGGTGAGATTACTCCTCCCTGTGGTGTGCCTCTAGTAACTGTTTTCTCGATAGTGCTAACTCCTATTTGAGAGTTGATAATTCTGCCATTTAACATGGTGAAGATCCAATCGACAATGACAGATTCAACCCCAACTTCAACTAAGGCAGATTTGATCGATTCCGTTTTAACGTTATTAAACGCACCCTCGATATCAATAAATGCTGCCAGGGTATATTCTTTATGTTCAAGACTTTTCTCAATATGTGAAACTACTTCATGCAGAGCAGTCTCCACTGATTTACCTTTAAGATAAGCGTGTTGGTAGTTGCACAAATTGTTTTCGTTGAGAAGTTCTCTAACATGTAGATCAATTATCCTCTCTAGTGTCTTAAGGAGAAACGAAGAGAGACTTATTGGTCTATAATCCTGAGCGGTCGAGTGAGTCGGTTTCCCTGCTTTTGGGATAAAGACTACCTTGACCTTTTTCCAGCTATTAGGGACGTATCTAAGTTTGATACAACTAATGAAGATTACCCTAAGCCACGGAGTTATTACTTTGAGAGCATTTTGAAGAAGAGCTGGAAAAATCTCGTCTGGTCCCGCTGATTTATAGGGTTCGAACGAGTTTATTGCCCAGATAATCTTCTGCTCAGTAATAACCTGATTTAGTTCTAAATTCGATTCCGTGTGAGTAAAATCCAGCGTGTTCAATTGCAAGCAATCAGAACTTTCTGGGTTTTCACAACCGGGGAAATGAGTTTCCATGAAGAGTTCAAGCGTTTCTAGGCTCGAGTTCGACCATGATCCATCGGGGTGTTTTATATACCCCGGGATCGTGGGATTAAGGGCCAGGGTTCTACGGAGCCTCGCCGCCTCGCTTGTTTTTTCAATGGATTCACAATGTTTAGCCCACGAATCCTTTTTGGCCTTCCTTAACTCTTTGGTGTAAATGTTAAGTACGGCTCTATAAGACTTTAAGTCCTCTTCTAATTTACTCAGTTTAGCTTTATTGAAAAGTTTTCTAACCTCTGTTCTACGTTTCTTTAGTACACCATTCCACCAGGATGGGTTAGTAGAGTTATTGGAACGAGATAAAGGGCAGTGTTTTTCAAAAGACATTCTCATTTTGCTAGACAAGTTTTGGACAACAGTGTCAATGGTTGAAGTAATTAGACTTGTATTGTCCTCTGGTGGATCAATACAATCTTTCATCCATGTTTCGTACTCTGACCAATTCGTTCTAGTTGGGTTCCTGTAAGTTTTCTTTTCAGTAAAGTTCCTGTCTATAGAGAAGAGTATCCTAAAGTGATCCGAAAAAGATTCTTTAGGTGAGACTCTCCAGTCTTCAACTGAAATTTTACTATTATTGCCAATAAGAGTCAAATCTATGATTTCCTCCCTGTTTTTGTTTCGAAAGGTAGGGTGATTGCCCCTATTACATAACGATAAATTAGAACAGAGAATATTTTAAAAAATTGACTCACCCCTTTTATTGATGTCCTTTGAACCCATTGAGTGTGGTGAGCGTTGGCATCACATCCTACCACCAAAGGTGTATCGCTTGCTGTGGCATGGACCACAATATCGCGGACTGTTTTTGATGGTGGGCTCTCCTCCTCGTACGGCATGTACGTCGACGCTAGAATGAAGTTTCCTTCATTCGATTCGACGCTGATTGCCGTGTTGTCCTTGTTGCTGTACCTAGATAGGAAGAAAGCGTTAATTGATTTTTTCACTAGGATACAACTTCTAATATCACCTTCATCTGACGTGGAATGGAAAAGGTTGTAGTGTTTTGACCTCAACCCACGGATTCGGTTTTTGCCTAACCATGGTTCCTGGATCAAGGTCACATCCACGTTCTCGTGAGACATGTAGAGCGCAAGGTCGTACGTTGCTGCTTTAGTGTGGTGCATGTTTATTTGCACCACTTGCAGCTTTTGACTCCCCTTTGCCTTCATGGAACCTTCCCATAGTTCGTCAATGTTGGCGATTGTACGGTTCAGGAACTCCCGTGATTTCTGGTCACCGTAGCAGACCACTTTCACTCCCCGCCGCCATCCGGCACCATCAAACATATAGTCCTCAGAACTATCGTTCTCTGATGCCACAATCATAGCTTTAAGGATCTCATTTTCCACAAGAAGTCAGTTTTTTGCCGAGATTTTCCCATCTGGGTCGTCACGGCTTATTATGGCTCTCAAACTTTCGAACTTCATTCCTTCTTTTGAAAATCTCTACATCTTCGACCGCACGCTTTTCATGCTCTCTCTTTTTCTTTCTGAGAAGTGAGTTTTCCTGCCCTCCTCTTCTGCTCATAGAGTTCGTGAGCAGCTCTTGTCGTTTTATCTTCTCGCAGCATCTCCCTATTTTGCTCTGGGTCTGGAAACCCGATGTGCTACCTTGGCTACAACAGGGTAGTGGTCCAAGTCGATGTTAGTTCCTAGGAAAGTTCGGACATCCATGATGCTGGAAGCGTGTCTAGCGTCGATCCCAATTTGGCCATTCTGGTTGATGTTAGATTGATCTGGAGAACTCCAAGTTCCTTTGTGGATTAGAGGCAGCAACATCGATGAGCATGAATCCGGACAACGAACAATTAAAAAAAGGGGCTATAAGTAGGAAGTGGAATATCTTCTGCATTTGGTCTTTTTTCTCTATCTAACAAACATAACATTTTGCAAAGATCAAGTGAACAACTGAGACTAAAACCAATAACAATGATATATTTTGAACTTTTCCAAAAGAAATGCAAGAGGCATTTCAGTGAACCTTTGTTGGGGAAGGTTGCCCCTGTGTTGTGCGTCTCCGTTCTGTCTGTGCTCGTTCGTTTTTATTTTTGTATTGTTTTTTTAAATCGTGTCGTGGAGCAGTTTACCCTATTAAACTTAACTATAATTATACATATACACAAAAAAGTTAAAAAAAAAAAAAAAACACAAAAAAACAATAATTTGTCACAACAATAAGTCAAACATTAATTTATAAGTGGTTCCAAAAAAAAAAAACAACAACAAAAAACAATAACAATTATTTTAATTGAATTTACTGTTTTGCATCACAGGGTCGGATCGGTTCTCATCACTGCTAAGGCATAACACTAGCAGTGAAGGGTATTGATAATTATTCTGTGTTTCAATTCAGTGAATTTTATTTTGTCATCTCTATCTGTATTGGTTTTAGTAATTTTTTTATTTGCAATGACTGGACAATTCAGAGTAGATTATTGTAATATTCGTGGGCTAAGGGCAAATTTTTTATTGGCATACCGCCATACTGTTTCATACAGGCCAGCTGTTTTGGCACTAAGTGAAACCCAAGTAGGTGAGGATTCCGATCCTGCTGAATTTTTTATTCATGGGTATAGCTTAGTGCCTTTGTTCTTTTCCCACCATGGCCTCGCCATATACATTAGGAATGATGTTGCTTATCAGCTCTTACCACAATATGGTCTTTGCACCAATTCCTTTTTTAATTATATGTGGTTTAAATTCTCCGTAAATAAGCAAATCATTCACTACTGCTTCCTTTATCGAAGCCCAAATTTAGACAGAGTATCAACTTCTCGTGAATTTGATGCTTTGTCTGACTCCATCCAAAGAATTGTTTCGTCCTATCCTCGCACTGAAATCGTTGTTACGGGCGATTTCAATGTACACAATTCTTCATGGCTTCAACATTCAGGCCAGACAACACCCGATGGAGTGTGTGCAGAAATCTTCGCTGAGTTGAACCACCTAACTCAGCTGGTCAACGAGCCCACCCGAATATCGGACGTTGAAGGTCGAGCAGAAAACACTCTTGACTTGTTTCTTACCTCTGACCCTGATAAGTACACTGTTAGTGTTCTATCTCCTCTAGGCACATCTGACCATTGTGTCATATCAGCTAATTTCTCGTGTAAAAACTCTCCAGTTAAAGAAAGAGCTCCTACGAGAACCGTTTGGCAATACGAGAAAGCCAACTGGGACGGTCTCAATAATTACTTCAGGATCTTTAACTGGTCACTTTGCTTCCTCGATAGTGACGTTGACGCCAGCGCTGATATGATCACAAGTTTAATTCTCCTGGGAATGAGAACTTTTATTCCGAATAGGGTTAAAAGTATCAGACCTAAGGAAAACGCATGGTTTGATGCGAGCTGTAAAGAGGTTATTAGGGCCAAAGAGGTAAGTTTCCGTTGCTATAAAGCCAACCGTACTGAGGAAAGTCGGAAAAAGTTCAAACAAGCCAGGAAGGCCTGCAACGCCCATATTCGACGAACCAAATTTTTACATGACCAAAAATTACGGCAAAAAATACTGCAATGTCCCAAAGGCAGTAAAAATTTTTGGTAATTTGTAAATAACATGAGGAATTCTTCATCTTCTTCGGTTCCTACGCTCGTTGTCAATGACACTCCATTTGTTAGCTCTTTAGAGAAAGCTAATCTCTTTGCTAGGCAGTTCGCCGCCAATTCTACGCTGCCAGTGAGTGTTATGACTCCGCCTGTACTTGAGCGAGTTAGTGATTCTATGGGACCAATCTTTTTTCGCACTCGTACTGTGGCAAGAGTCCTAAGAGATCTAAACACACATAAATCCGCTGGTCCGGATGGTATCCCCGCTATTGTTCTGAAGAGGTGTTCTTCAACGCTGGCAAAACCACTGCGTAAGCTTTTTCATCTGTCCTACTCCTCAGGTCTCGTTCCGAGTGGATGGAAAACTGCATTTGTCCAGCCTATTCCCAAAAAAGGCGAATCTTCCTCACCCTCTAATTATCGACCGATTGCACTTACGTCCCTTCTTTCCAAGGTCATGGAAACGCTGATAAATTATCAGCTTAAGAAATATCTCGAAGACCGAAAGCTTCTTAATGACCGGCAGTACGGCTTTCGCAGCAATAGGTCCACTGGTGATCTCATGGTTCATCTCACCGAACAGTGGAGCAAATCTTTACATCGCTTTGGAGAAAGTAAGATTATTGCACTTGATATTTCAAAAGCATTTGATAGGGTTTGGCATCAGGCCCTCTTATCGAAAATGCGTGCTTTCGGTTTTCACGAATCCCTGCTTCATTGGATTAGTAATTACCTTTCGGATCGTTCAATACAAGTAGTATTGGATGGGTTCAAGTCTGAAAACCACAAAATAAATGCTGGTGTGCCCCAGGGCTCTGTTCTATCTCCAACACTCTTTCTCATTTTTATTAATGATCTCCTGTCTGCAACTTCTAATCCAATACATTGTTTCGCTGACGATAGTACTCTTAGCTTTTCATATTCGTTTTCAGACTCACATCCCTCTTCTTCGGATGTGGAACTGCAACGACAAAATATGATAAGTTCATTAAATTCCGACCTAAACAGCATTCTACAATGGGGATTAAAAAACCGCGTGGAATTTAATGCTTCGAAAACGCAATGCTGTCTTGTATCGTTAAAGCGAGATATACCCCAATTGCCATTATCCATGGATGGCACTTGCATCGAGGAGACTGAACATCTCGATATTCTCGGTATGTGTATCACCAACCACCTTTTGTGGAACGAACACATACGCGATGTCGCCAAAAATGCCGCAAGATGTTTGGGTTTTCTAAGGCGATGCAAGAAATTTTTCTCCCCCTCTGATCTGGCTGTTATTTACAAGACTTACATACGTCCAAAGCTTGAGTATAACTCCCATCTCTGGGCTGGTGCTCCTGCAACTTACTTAAGCCTCTTGGATAGTATTGAACGTAGAGCATTTAAATTGATAGATGACAATATCATCATAAGTTCATTTACTACGCTTGAACATCGTCGTAAGGTCTTTTGTCTGACTCTTTTTTACCGTTACTTTAACGGCTTATGCTCTAGTGAAATAGCCAGTTGCATTCCTCCCCTTAAACAGTTCAACCGTAATACTCGCGCTTCTAGGAATGCTCATCAGTATACCCTCGAGCCCAACTTCGGCCGTACTGTCAAATACATAGATTCGTTCTTTAGCCGTACTACGCGAATGTGGAATGCCTTACCACACTCTGTCTTTCCTAGTCATTGCAATATTCAGGAATTCAAAACCAATGTGCACCGACATCTCCTTTTAAACCCTCTCTCCTCTTCCTAGTGCTCACACTGTGCATCTGCATAATAAGGGTAGTAATATCCCCTTGAGTGTTTGCTTATTATAAACAAAAAAGAAAAAAAAAAATAACACATGCTTAGACTATCAGTGCAGTTATTGCAGGTCAAAACATAATAGTCCCAGAAGTCGTTTTAGGGAGGTATATTTCTCTATAAGCGTTTTTTTTTCAAGCTCTGGGTAGAGAACTGAGCTATCAAGAAAAATCTGGGTTTTGATTTGCTCAGAGGCATTAGAGCGCTCGGTTTGTTTTTTTTTCAAAACAGATAGCTCGAATGAGCTCTGAATAAAAAATGCTATTTGTAAAAGCATGTTTTTATTTTTTTGTGCAGTCCTTAAAACGTTTTATTTTTAGTAAGACTATTTTCAGAATTGAACACACAAAGTATCTTTACAAGTCTTCAAAAAAGATAAAGACAAGAAAATTAAAATTTTATTTCGCATTCTGGTTTTTATCGTTGCTTAAAATTTAGCTTCCATACAAAATTCTCTTCAAAATTTAGTCAATACAGTAAAACCCGCTTAAGAGAAACCCGCTTAAGAGAAAAACCCGCTTATCTGAAACACTTTTTTTATCCCCGAGTATTTTTCGACCAATTACCTTTAAAACACTCCGCTTAAGCGAAACTCGCATAAGTGAAAAACCCGGATACCTGAAACATATTTCAGTTCAATTTAATATATTTCATTGAAAAAAAACTCGCTTTAGTGAAAATAAAAAAAAGTAATCGAACAGACCAAAAATTTGCTGAACGCTGTCATTTCATCTTTATTTTCCACCTTCACCACGTATTCACCACGAAAATGACATTTCAATTTTTGTTTGTCACAAACGTTTATTTACATACAAACGACTTGCTTTTTGGTTTTGTTTCAAAAATATAAACAACATTTCAAATGTCTCATCCAGAGGTACGTATTTTGAGATTAATTAACAAGAAAATAAAATTTAATTTATGTTCCTTTTCAGCCACATAAAACTAAGAAATTAGTTTGTTTGTCTGTAAAAGACAAATTAAAAATTTTAAAACTACTCGACGATGGTGAAACCAGGAAAAATATTTACTCCAAATTCAATTGCAGTGCGCCGACGGTATCTAGAATAATTAAACAAAAAGATACAATCCTTAAAGTGGCTGCCCAAAACCAAAATTTATTAAGGAAACGTCAGCGCACTGGAGCACAAAAGCAAGTGGATAAATCTTTGTCCATTTGGTTTAAAGACATGCGCTCTAAAAACGCCATAATAACTGGGCCAATGCTCATGGATAAGGCAAAAAGTTTTTCTTTGATGCTGGACGTCGACTTTGAGCCGACAAATGGATGGTTAGATCGATGGAAAAAACGAGAAAACATCCAATTTAAAAAGCTTTGTGGAGAAAAAAATTCGGCTGACACAGTTGCTGCTAATGCTTGGCTAGAAAATGTGTGGCCAGACATTCGTCAAAACTACGATCCTGATGATATTTATAATGCGGATGAATCCGGGCTAATGTTTAAGGCTCTACCAACGGGTTCATTGGTGAACAGAACTGAACACCCTTCAGGAATGAAGTTACCAAAGGATCGTATTACGATCCTTTTTGTTTCGAATTCAACTGGAACAGATAAAATGATTTTCTGTATCGGTGTGTACATAGTTTTAGATTAAAAAAATTATTTGATGTTTTGTGTTTGCTTATCTTTTTTTCATCTACACAGGTAAATCTCGTAATCCAAGATGCTTTAACAAAAACACGATTCCTGTTAAATATTATGCTAACACCAAAGCTTGGATGACAAGTAACATTTGGACGATGATCATGCAAGATTTGGACAACACATTTAAAGCAAAAAAAAAAAAGGTTTTGTTAATTGTGGACAATGCTTCTTGCCACAAATTAGAATGCGATGTTAATTTGGGAAACATTAAAATTGATTTTTTTCCCCCGAATGCCACCTCTGTCATGCAACCTTTGGATCAGGGAATTATACACTGCTTTAAGGCCCATTACAGAAGATGTATAACAAAGAAGCAACTTCTTCATTTGGATAATGGGGAATCCCTATCTGATTTTTCAAAAAAAATAAATTTACTGATTGCGTTAAAAATGATAAAAAGAGCCTGGTGGATGGTGACTCCTTTGACCATAAAGAACTGTTTCCGGAAAGCTGGTTTGACTTTTAACAGTGATGAAGAAGTAGAAGTAGAACCAGTAGATGAAGAAAATAATTTTCCGACAGCAATAAGAGAAGAAATTGATTATCTTGTAAATATAGATCAGGATCTTCCTTGTTTTGGCGACATGACAGACGAAGACATTATAAATGAGGCAGCACTACAATTCGAAGAGCTTGGAGACAACAGATCTGCATCTGAAAATGATTCAGATGTGGAAATTTTGGGTTTTCAGAAACCAACACTCCAAGAAGCTTTTAAATCTCTCGGTGTTCTTAAGCAGTTTTCGGATGGTGATATTGAACTAGAGCTAATTCTTGATGAGATCGAATATAAAATGATGAATTGCCATTTTAAGTCTTTGTCACAAACTAAAATTGATGATTTTTTTAAAAGGAAGTGAAATTTTTTCTTTATTGAACTAACAATATTTTATTCAAAAATGTGAATATTTATGTATTTAAAACCTTAATGAAGCCTATTTTTGGTATGCACAATGTGCCAATCAATTAAAGTACAAAAACTCATATGTGATTTAATATAATTTATGCAATATGTATGTAATACTACCTTTGAATTCCTATATAATATGTACATACATACGTGTTTAGTTTTTTTTTATTGAATAAATTATTTTTGTGTTATTTGATTGTTGTGTTACTCAAACTATTTTATTTAAACTTTTTCCAGGCAATAGATAAATATGTACACTTGTTTCCAGCGTTAAATCTTCATTTAATGGAATTTTTAAATCCGCTTAAGTGAAATTTTTTTTCACTTATCCGGACTCCGCTTAAGTGAAACTTTTTTCACTTAAGCGGGGTCCGTTTAAGTGAAAAACCCGCTTAAGTGAAAGAGGGACTGTGGCATTTGGCAGTTTCTCTTAAGCGGGTTTGACTGTACAAAGTTTTAATAACCATTTGAATCAAGTAGTACGCATCTCTAACTTAAATTTTAAAGTGTAAATCATTGCGCTGACGAAATTAAGCGGACTTATAAATTAATCGACTTAAGCTAAATTTTGACAATTATTGAAGGTTGTAGCTAAGATAGGTAGCTAAAATAGAATGCCCTCAGAAAAATTGTTATAATAGATAAAAATTGTATTTTCGATATAAATACCTATGACACTTTCTGCTAACGAAAATTACAAAATACTTTTTAGTGTTTTAAAAAATAAAAAAATATTCTTAAAACGGCGAACTCTTTGAATTTTCTATTGCGTTTTTTTCCCATTCCTGATAACTTTATTCCTACAAATTTTATATTTTTATCCTCTGGGATTTTTTTTTTTTCAAATAAAACACATTTACTTGTCATTAATTATTTGATTCTTTATTAATTAAAGCATCAGATCTCTTACCACTGGTGTTGTGAAATCTTCAGCTATACACGTAGTAGAAGTGTTGTTCAGAGAGAAAAAACTAATCGAGAAATCAAATTTCCTTGTCTCCGTCCCTTCGAAACCTTTTGCTCTTATTTTTATAGCGTGTTGAATTCGTATCGGTGTATACATGTTTTCACCTCGGAGAAGAGTACACAAAAAAACATCAGTTCTGGGATTGCGACATTTCTCACTTTTTTTTATTGATAACCAAGAAGGCTATGTTTTTTAAAGTCTCATTTTAATATGTACTTTTAGTTCTAATAAATTTCTTATACCACCCCATAGAGAAATATACTTACCAAGAGAACCGACCGGTACCCGTCTTGCCTGAAACACCCTCAAATTTTATTTGAGCTGAACTCTCAAATTCGAGGTGAACTCTCTCAAATTCACTATCGGTGAATACATGTGAGTGGTGCAAAAAAAAAAGCAAAATGGGGGACTGGGCTAAAAAGAAACTTATGGAATTTTTGTGACCTGTCAAAAATTACAATCAATTTTGCAAAACAAAACAATGGATTTCGGATTTGAAGAGTAAGTTTTTGTTAATTGTTTTGATATTTAATATAATTTGATATTTTTCAGTCCAAAATTCTTTATAATGAAGAAAGTATATACAAGTTCACTTCATTGAATAAAAAGTAAGTCAAATTGCAGTGAAGAAGGTGCAACAATAATCGATTTATTTTATAGTCTGTGTTTTCATTTTAGATGCTGCCAATAACATACCATAATGCAGGAAGCAATTTCCCTGAAGAAATCTGGAAGACAAAGCAAACAAGGCGCTGATTTGCAGGCAAGTTTTTTGTATATTATATTTCTCTTAACATAATATCAATGTTTTTAACGACAGATACTTCCCATTGTGTTTGTATGTACATCTCAACGGCATAGCTCCCGCAGGCGTTGACGGTGGAGGTGTCACCATCTCTACCAATAGTCAAACGCATTCAATGCAACAAAACCAGCAGCAACAACACCACCAAGTCAATGATGCAAGTGGAAGTTTTGCCATGCAATAGTCGACCGCTAACGCCCTTCTCCCAGCAGCTGAGTGTTGGTTGTGGAACGACATAATAGCAGCAACTGCCAACTCGGCCTATTCATCAGCTGCCAAGAAATAAAATGCAAGCGGCTCAAAAAAAAAACCACACTACAGCGCGCGGAGATTAATTGTGTAAGTACGAATCGAAACATTCATATCGTAGTCAACTCGCTTAATCTTCATCTTCTAGGTGTAAAGAGTACTACCAGTCGGTAGTTCTGCAAGAGAAGCAAGAAAAACAAGACTACAATCGCAGGAAGACTCCAAAAAATTTCCAACCTTGACTGTAAATTAAGTGAATTCAAATATTAAATCTAAAACTAATCCATTCATTTTGCTCCTAAGGATCGCACTGGCTTAACGGTGGCAATCATTCGGAGGCAAATGGGCTGGCCCGACAAGAATCCCCAAAAGGCCAAACAGATTCAGATCAGTCCATCGGCAGCTACTGACGATGTCGGCGAGTTGAATCCATCGGTTTTCATCGAAAAGTGTTGTTGAAAAATACTGCACGTGTTATTGAGAAGTGAATATTGTGTGCCTCGCGACTTAAGATCGACTTTCTCCATTTCAAAGTTTAGCCAACGCCAGACCTTTGGTCTGCGTCTTTACGGACAAAAATGAACAAATCAAGGAGAAGAACATCTGCCTCCCGTTTGTATTCAAGGCACCAATTCGCCCCGATGTTGTCAATGAGGTTCATCAATTGATGCGCCGCAACAAGCGTCAAGCTTATGCTGTCAGCGAACTTGCAGGTTAGTAGCTCCGTGTCACAGGCCTCTCAGTATTTATACATTGCTAATGATTGTTTTTCGTCTTCTTCCTATAGGTCACCAAACCTCTGCTGAATCCTGGGGTATTGGTCGTGCTGTTGCCCGTATTCCTCGTGTCCGTGGTGGTGGTACTCATCGCTCCGGTCAGGGTGCTTTCGGTAACATGTGTCGTGGTGGTCGTATGTTTGCCCCAACCAAGACTTTCCGCAGGTGGCACCGCAAGATCAATGTGAACCAACGTCGCTACGCCGGCCGTTGTTTCAGCTATCGCCGCCTCTGGCGTACCAGCTTTGGTTCAATCCAAGGGACACATCATCGATGGAGTCTCTGAGTTCCCATTGGTTGTTTCCGATGAGGTCCAAAAGTTGCAGAAGACCAAACAAGCTGTTGTCTTCTTGAGACGTATGAAGATCTGGGCTGACATCCAAAAGGTAAGCAATTGAACTTGAGTTATCATCTTTCCGCAACATTTGCATTTATTTGCGGTGACACCATGACCTGTGTTTCTGCTGCAGGTGTTGCTAGATTATATTGGATCAACAGGCGTTCCGTTTTAGAGTTTTTCTCGCTCAATCTCGGAGTAGCTTGATCCTACATTGTATCTTATTAAGACCGTGACATGCCATAAATAACTTACACTTCATCATTTCAGGTGTACAAATCCCAGCGCTTCCGTGCTGGACGTGGTACCATGCGTGACCGTCGTCGCATTGCTTGCCGTGGACCTTTGGTCGTCTATTCCAAGGACGAAGGTCTCCGAAAGGCTTTCCGTAAGATCCCCGGTATTGAAACCATGAACGTTGACAAGATGAACCTCTTGAAGTTGGCCCCTCGTAGTCATGTTGGACGCTTTGTCATCTGGACCGAGTCTGCATTCCAACGCCTCAAAGAATTGTTCGGCACATGGAAGACTCCATCCACCTTGAAGAAGGGATACAATCTGCCCCGAGTGTTGTTGAACGCCAAGAAAAACAACATTGTATTGCCAAACACCCCTTCGCTAATGTCGCCGTTAAAGCCGAGGCTAACCGCTCAAAGATGTTGTCCAAGGCCTTAGCCGAAAGGAAAAAGAAGTTGGCTGCCAAGAAGAAGGCCGCTCCCACTCCCAAGAAGTAAAAATCTACTTCGCTTCTGAATTTTTATAATATAAACAAAAATTATGGATAATTCATAATATAAAATTTAAAAATATATATTTAGTGATATTCTTTTTTTAATTCATACGACAAATTTGAGATCTCTTATTTTTCTGGAGTAGTATGGATAGCACATTAGTTTTCAATTGATTTGTGATAAAACGCATTGATATGTTGGACTGGACGAAGATTTTCTAGGGGCATTTTTGGCCGTTTTTAGGGTAGATTCAAGCTTGATATGAAGATAATCGTACTTTCGGAGGAGGAGCTTTGTACTTGAATGACAACAAAATTGTCTCAAAAGCTTTCATCTAAACAAAACTAGAGTTTGAATAAATGGGGCTTACAACCCAGAATCACGCATTGGCTATACACATCGGTAATCAGACCGATTTTAATGTACGGTGTGGCAGTATGGCGGACTGCTTTAGAGAAAGGTATAAACCGGGATAAAATAAATAAAGTCCAACGTTCAGCTTGCCTATGTATAAGTGGATCGCTTCGCACGACCCCATCTACGGCACTCGAAACCTTACTCTACCTAACACCTCTTCAAATTTTTAGCAAACAAATAGCTGCAAGCTCTGCTATTCGCCTCAAAGCTTCGTCGTAGTGGCCTAACAACAACATTGGCTACTCCGTAATTCTTAGGTATTTAGAATCAATTCCAAAGCACACAGACTACACCATCCCCCCACTGCAATTTGACAGAAATTTCCAGATATCTATACCTCCCAGATCTTTTTGGGAGGATAGGACATTCCTGGAAGATGAGTCAATCCATATCTATACAGATGGGTCAAAAACAAAAGAAGGGGTTGGTGGAGGTGTGTACTCTGAACGACTGAAATTAAGTCTCTCAATTCGCCTTCCCAATCATTATAGCGTGTTCCAGGCGGAACTTTTGGCGATAAAAGAAGTCTTGTCCTGGCTTAAAGAAAACGTGATATCAATATCTGATATCCGTATTTTCTCGGATAGTCAGGCCGCTATCAAATCTCTGGACTCTGACTCTACAAACTCTATAACAGTCCATAACTGTCGATCATCTCTAATGGAGATGGCACAACAGTTTAATATTCACCTTTGCTGGGTGCTGGGCCATAGAGAAATTCCAGGTAACTGTAAGGCAGATGAACTCGCCAGGAACGGTACAGTACAGCCCATCCTACCACGTTTGGCACATACTGGCATACCAATCACTACTTGTAAACTGTTGCTAATGTAAGACGCTGTGAGTGGGGCAGGCACCAGGTGGAACAACATCACCACGTGTCAAGTCACAAAAAACATCTGGCCAACACTGGATCTAAAACGTTCAAGGTGCTTGTTCTCTCTAAGCAGATCGCATATAAGCTCGACAATAGGTGTCATAACCGGACACTGTCTAATAGGAAAGCACGCCACGAGATTAGGCGTATTCTCAAATGACTTTTGCAGAAGCTGTATGGACGAGGAAGAAACAGTTCTTCATCTTCTCTGCACATGCCCTGCTCTGGCTCGAAAACGCAAGAATTACCTAGGAGAATTCTTCTTTAACGATCTTAATCATATCAGCATAATCAGCCTCTCACGTTTCGTAAGGGACTCAAATTGGTTCCATTGAGCTTAGGAGGAAGCCTCAAGATTCATTCATTCAATGGGCCATTAAACTGGCCTAAGTGTGTCCGTTTCCATCTTGGACAGCCACTATAATCTAACCTAACCATGTATCTGCATTTTATCAATCTTCAAAAGTTTTCGAATGTATAAATATTTTTTTTTAATAGATACATAAATTTATTACTAACCAAACTTTGAACAAAATTTTACTAATCCTATAATATCAAAAAAACAAAGTTTTATTTTATGATTTAAGTTTCTTGCAATATGCAATAAAATAGTTTTTGAAACAATTTTTTTCATTTTCGTATTCACTTACATTAGGTACAATATTGCAATTGTTATAAACATCAAAAATAAAATAAGGTTATTTGAAACAACACAACATCAAAAATAATAAATTAAATTACTCTCAACTTTAATCAAAAAATTCGTCAGGCGCATCGCCTAAATTTACTTAAATACACTTTAATTCTTTTTGAGAAAAGTTAATAAAATAAAAGCAATTTAAAGTTATGTCAAAATAAAATCACTTAAATTCCCTTTTGGTTGAACTATATTCGTTGGCATCAATTGAGAAAGCTTGTTGAATAAAAATGCTCTACGGCTTCTTATTTCGAATAGGTAGTCTTGTTTGGCAAGTTTTCCACCGCTCTTTTTATATAAATTGTATAACGAACTATCGGATAAAGATGAACTGGAATCATAAGATTCTTTGTTGAAATCGTTTTCATTTTCATTCTCCTCTGCTATAGTAATTTTGTGAAAGTTAATTGAATAATTTAAGTAGATTCAAAATATTTTACTTTTACATTCCAGGTTTTGGTTTTCAACAGACAATGTAGCTAAAGTCAACTGTCCTACGGATACTGGATCTTCTGGTCTGAACAAAAATGCGGCGAGTTTATGAAACTAAATACAAATTTTAAACTTTATGTTGTCATAGAAATTTAGATTAATTTTAATTAGCTTACATTATTTAACTGCACTGGATCGGAATGGTTAATAACTTCAGATATATGCGTTTGTACGTAGCGCAGTGCTTTGATAGGGTTTATCCTTGATATTTCTTGGTAAAACAGCTTCCTTACTAGATATCGGCAATGGTTCAGAATTTCAGCTCGCGTTGGCCTAAAATAACGTGGAAATGAGAAAAAACAAACCAATTAAGAACTTCGAACCACTTAAATTTAGTTGCAACTTAATTGAAACTTCCATTGAGACAATTCTCCAAATATAAGGCCTTGCATCCACCTTGGACAATCAAAGTCTTCTTTTATCCTAGACCTTAACTTAAATAGAAAAGGTATTACTGACAACAGATACTATACCATGCTATCTACAATGACATCTCCAGCGAACTAAAATCAAAAGCACGGTCACAAAAAAACACCAGTTCTGGGATTGCGACATTTCTCATTTTTTTTTTTTTAAGTCTCATTATAATATTTGTAATTCTCATAAATTTCTTTATTGAATTTTACTAACATCTTGTCGTTTTTATGTCTAGAAAAATACTAAATATAATTCAAATTAATTCTAGCAAAAAATTTTTGTTTGTCAATAAATAACGGGAGAAGTTATAACGGTAGATCGTGGTGAATTTGTTTTTCTCTTCTTTTTCTCTAAGTTACAGATAGATGGCATTAATAACCAAAAGAAGAAAGATTGTAACAAGGTTAAGGTTTTTTAGACTAGACTTCATTTGTATATACGAGCGAGTAAATACTTTTCATATATTTATGTTATATTTATTTCAACAGTAATATCTTAACCAATAACTTAACTAATGTATTATCTAAAATATACTACATCAAATTATTTATTTGTGTTACTATAAAAAGCCGAATTAATAAAGTTCTACAATTTACCGGGAATATTTCTATAATATCTATATTTTTTTCAATTGCGGTATCAATCGACATTTCCTGGACGATAATGTTAACTTAACATTTATTTGTTATGAATTACTTTTTCAGCTTTTTATTTAACCAAAAAATCAAATATGAACTTTGGCGAATAACTTCAGGCTTAGCCCTAAATTTAGTTTTGAATTTATTTTTGAATAGCCTAAAGAGTTTAGCAAACATCTATGAATAAGCCCCAATGCATTTTCAGAAAAATTGTAGTTAAAATTTTTCCTGACAGACTCCTCCTTTTCGCTATAAGACAAGATATAGTTAGAACAGTGTTTCTGACTGGAAAAGTTATGAAAATGATGCATTAAGCTTAAATTTTGGTTTAAGAAAAAATTTGTATATTCTTTTTCACAAAGCTACTAAGCTAGCGAGAATACAAGTATTTTTACTTTTGTACAAAAGTACTTTTTAGCTTGTGTAGTTAAGCCTTTAAAGGCAACACACTACAGCTATTTAGCTAGGTGAAAGGAGGTAAGAAAAGCTTATCATCTATTCACAAATCTTATGCAATGAAAATTGGCAACAGAAGTAGCCAGTTTACGGTCTATTTATATAGTTGCTTCTTAAGTCACTTAGTTTAAGCATTTTGGAAATGTGGTGGGTAATGTAAAGAAAAAAGACATCAATTACAAACAAATACAACAGGAATGGAAAAAATGATCGGTATATATAAATGCTTCCAATGTTCCTGCGTTGTTTTATTTTCATGATCCGTGTTTATATTCTGTAACTCTCGTTTTCAATGTTCCTGCAACTCTCGCAACGACAAAATTAAGTCGATAAACTCTGAAAACTGAATTGATTTTTTTTGCATTTTTCAACGATCTGAGTGAAAATTAAACGCATAAACGCAGCTAATAATTAAAAAAATAATAGTAGAAGTCATGAAAAGTGCTTTCAGAGTTGTATGTAAGTTTTTAGGTCCTAATTCTAACCACTGTTGCACCACCTAATTTATTTTACTTACTCAATAATTAAAACTGACTTCAAATAACTAGCTAATATTTCTCTAAATCCGTAATTTAGAATTGTTTCTAAATCTTCATTGTTCTCGCACCTAACCATAGAGAAATATATTTACCAAGAGAACCGACCGGTACCCGTCTTGTCTGAAACACAGTAAAATTTTATTTGAGGTGAACTCTCTCAAATTCGCTATCGGTGAATACATGTGAATGGTGGAAAAAAAGCAAAATGGAGGATTGGGCTAAAAAACAACTAATGGAATTTTTGTGACCTGTCAAAAATGACAATTCCACAATTTCAATTTTGCAAAACAAAACAATGTGTTTCGGATTTTAAGAGTAATTTTTTTTGTAAATTGTTTCGATATTTAAAACATAATTTGATATTTTTCAGAGCAAAAACCTTTATAATGAAGAAAATACAAGGTTACTTCAATGAGTACAAAGTAAGTCAAATTGCAGTGAAGGCGGTGTAACAATTATAGATTTATTTTATAGTCTGTATTTCCATTTTAGATGCTGCCCATTACATACCATAATGCAGGAAGCAACTTCCATCAAGAAATCTGGAAGGCAAAGTAAACAAGGCGCTTACTTACAGGTAAGTTTTTTATATTATATTTCTCTTAACAAAATAATATCAATGTTTTTAACGATAAACGCTGCCCATTGTATTTGTGTGTACATCTCAACTGCCATAGCTGCCGCAGTAATGGTTTATACCTTCCTGGAGTCCTTGAAGTGTGAGTAAGAAATTTGCATTCACACTTTTTAGTTACAATCAAAAGAACTTATAAGAACACGTCCAAGTGAGTTCCAATATTTGTATTTTCCTATCAAAAATGTTTAAAAATGCAAACATTTGAACTCATTCGGTCGTGTCCTTTGTACAATAATGTACCTACAGGAATGGTTTATACATTCCTGGAATCCTTGAAGTGTGATAAAGAAAGTTGCATTCACACTTTTCAGTAAAAATCAAAAAAACTTGTAAGAACACGTCCAAGTAAGTTCCAATGTTTGTATTTTCCTATAAAAATTATCTTTAAATTCTCTCTGTACCATTTGTGCGTAAGCCAAGCATTTCAGTCTGTAAATGATACAAACAAAGTTAAAAAGAGAAACTCAAGCGATTATTTCCCTGCAACTTTACCTGATTGGCAATTACCCAAATGACGATGTAAGCCCAAGTGCTACTGCCTGGAATTACCCCAGAGATAGCCACGTACATAACAACTTCAAAGAACATATGAGGCGACGAAATGAACTCAAAGAATCCACCTTCACCTTGTGGCATGAAGTGTTTGTCGGTGATTGTTTTGCCAGCCAGCGGCATCCTTACGCAGATTGTCTAAAATCATGTTGGACTTCTATTGCTGTGACCAGCTGAAGTGGAAGCTGAAGCAGCAAATGTACTGCATGAAGGTGATTTTCTGGATTGAGAATGACGATGGTGTTGTTCCTGAAACGATAAAATATCTTTTACCCAAATGAACTTGCGACAAAGTGTTGTGCAACACAAACCCCTTACGAATCCCTCGGTATTGGCCAATACCGCTGTTATGCATCCAAAATAGTGAAAGTATCCAACGATGTAGTGTGACAAATTCTCTTGGGCGAGAAGATTTGTTTTGTATAAAATTTGTTTTTCTATTAAAATTGTTTAAAAATGCAAACATTGGAATTTTTGTTGACGTTTTCAAACTCACCTCGAAGAAAAAGACAGTTATGTTATGTGTGATGTTGAGGTGATGTCACACTTTTATCATTTTTTTTATTTGAAACAAAAAGACCTGAAATATAATAAGTTTATTTAGAAAAGACAAACTGTTATTATTTTCTTAAACAAATTTTGTCCAGGGTAGTGGGCTAGTGGCCCGCACATTTTGGAAATGACCCTCAAAATGGCCCTTACAATTTTTGTCTTCGCGGCAACGCTGGTGAGAATTGACGTTTCAGCTTGTAGGAAAAACCAGAATGACAGATAGGTTTCCGGTCTTTATATGGTGTGTCTATGAGTTTTATTTCTCTCTGGTGTTGTTATTCAACTGCGCTCTTAGTGCCTGTCTACACGCGTTGTGCCCACAACGTTGTGACGAGAGTTTGTGGTCAAGCGAGGAGCTGAATAAAAGGACGGGATGCTCATGACAAAAATTGAATTTTCTGATTGGGAAGTACAGTTCCTTTCTCATTTCGTTACGAATTTCTCATTATTTTCTGTTCGTCGATGCGAAAGGTATACTTGTTTTGCTCTTCGGCTTTCCACATATTGTATACACGGTTACCACATTAGTCATCTGTGACCAAATTTGGTCATTATTTTTTCACTTGGTCAAATGGTCATTTTTTATTCCATTTGGTCATATTTTTCGGAAACGACAAAATATGTTCGACAATTTGAGTAACGAAAACGTTCTTTTAACATACTCACTTGGCTAAATAGAAATAACTGTTAAACTCATTTAATCCTTTCGGGACGGGAGTGGAACGTTTACATATAAATATTCTTTGTTCTGTACCACTCTCGTACCGAAACCGAAAGGGTTAAGCAACTTTGATCTAATGTTCAAGCTTTGTTTTTATATTTCGTCATATTTATTTGGGTTAATCTAATTTAATTAAGTATGTTAGGGATTTTGTGAGTTTATTTGTACGTAATTAAAATAAATGTCATCTGCATAATATGGAAAATATGTTAAACACAATGTGATTATGTTGGTCATTTTTACCTTCCTCTTTAATCCTTCCCTTTTTTCCTAAAACTCGCACTGTGTTTAAAATTTAAACATGTTAAGGGTTTTAATAACCCCTTGTGTGCCCGTTCATTATAAAAAAAAAGTGGTCATTTTATTTTCAAATTTGGACACAAACTTTTTTTTCAAGTGGCAACCGTAACTGCATGTCGGTCGGCAGTATATCACCGGCTCAAAATTTCAAACACAAATGTTTCAAGTTTGTCGTTCCACAACACAAAATGGAAAAGGGGTCATGAGTAGTCACAACACATGTAGACACATAGTGTTGTGAGCACAACGTTGTGGGCACAACGCGTGTAGACAGGCACTATGAAAGAAATTCGATCGTTTCGTTGACGATCTTTGCCATAGACACACCTTATAAAGACCGGATTCTTTCGTACGTTTTACCCTCCAACACCCATTTGTTTACATTGTTGTATTTGTAATTTTGACATTACGTCCATTTTGAAATGTGAAATCCAACAACAATTCGATGCGGTGTATTTACTTGTTTTGACAGATGTTTTTTTTATTAAATTGCTGTGGAGAGAATTTTAGATTAGAAAATTACAAAATGAATTCCAATGTTTGAATTTTTAAACATTTTTGATAGGAAAATACGAACATTGGAACTCACTTGGACGTGTTCTTCTAAGTTTTTTTGATTTTTTCTAAAAAGTGTGAATGCAATGTTCTTACTCACACTTCAGGGATTCCAGGAAGGAATAAACCATTCCTGTAGGTACATACATTATTTTACCAAGGACACGACCAAATGAGTTCCAATGTTTGCATTTTTAAACATTTTTGATAGGA
This sequence comes from Eupeodes latifasciatus, assembly GCA_920104205.1. Classification (NCBI taxonomy): domain Eukaryota; kingdom Metazoa; phylum Arthropoda; class Insecta; order Diptera; family Syrphidae; genus Eupeodes; species Eupeodes latifasciatus. The sequence goes on along the minus strand of OV049924.1, from coordinate 271,202,897 downwards.
AAATACGAACATTGGAACTCACTTGGACGTGTTCTTATAAGTTTTTTTGATTTTTACTAAAAAGTGTGAATGCAACGTTCTTACTCACACTTCAAGGATTCCAGGAAGGTATAAACCATTCCTGTAGGTACATACATTATTGTACCAAGGACACGACCAAATGAGTTCCAATTTTTGCATTTTTAAACATTTTTGATAGAAAAATACGAACATTGGAACTCACTTGGACGTGTTCTTGGTACACGTCGTGTCCTTGGATTAAAGTTCCATATCCAATTTTTAACGTCTAAAGAATGTATGGATATATGGCATAACGTCTCTTTGGATAGTTCTTTAAATTCTCTCTGTACCATTTGTGCGTAAGACAAGCATTTCAGTCTGTAAATGATACAAACAAAGTTAAAAAGAGAAACTCAAGCGATGATTTCCCTGCAACTTTACCTGATTGGCAATTACCCAAATGACGATGTAAGCCCAAGTGCTACTGCCTGGAATTACCCCAGAGATAGCCACGTACATAACAACTTCAAAGAACATATGAGGCGTCGAAACGAACTCAAGGAATCCACCTTCACCTTGTGGCATGAAGTGTTTGTCGGTGATTGTTTTTCCAGCGGCATCCTTAAGCAGATTGTCTAAAATCATGTTGGACTTATATTACTGTAACCAACTGAAGTGGAAGCTGAAGCAGCAAATGTACTGCATGAAGGTGATTTTCTGGATTCAGAATGACGATGGTGTTGTTCCTGAAACGATAAAATATCTTTTACCCAAATGAACTTGCGACAAAGTGTTGTGAAACACAAACCCCTTACGAATCCCTCGGTAGTGGCCAATACCGCTGTTATGCATCCAAAATAGTGAAAGTATCCAACGATGTAGTGTGACAAATTGATTTTACTCTTGGGCCAGAAGATTTGTATGAAATTTGTTTTCTTATTAAAAATTGGAATTTTCGTTGACGTTTTCAAACTCACCTCGAAGAAATAAACAGTTATGTTATGTCTGATGTTGAGGTGATGTCACACTTTTATTATTTTTTTTTTAATTGAAAAACTTAACTTATAGTGAAATTGTTAAAACTTGGTCACTGTTTTGTAATTATCAAAACACTTTTATGAAATAGTCATCGTTTTTAAATTCGAAAAAAAAAGAATTATTATAACATTCAAAAAAGATAATTTTTGGAACGTATAACTTTACCTGGATCAGAACTCTTTATATTACATTAAAAATTAAAAAAAAAAAACAATGTTTTACATTTTCGCTAATATATTTCAAGTTTTCTTTACATAATACAACAAATGTCTTGTTCAGACAATTATAGCTTTTTATTGAATTGAAGTGTATTATACGTAGTACACACTTTTAAATATAGTGAAGTTAAAAATTAACAATTCCTTGCCACTTTCAATCACAAAGTCTTCTAGCCAAAGTTTCTTTTGCATTTAAATAAGCTGGATTTAAGAAAAAATAATTTATCTCGGGTATACCTTAATCCATATTCGATTATTACTATCAAAATATAACTACGTAAATACTCAAGCGAGGAAAAAATAATTTAATTAAAATATTTTTTTTTGGTAATTTTCTCAAGAACTAGAAGACATAAAATTATCTAGTTTTCAGTTTTTGATCAAAATCAAATATTAGCAATGAATTCTAAAAACAATATTAGATAATCTTAAAGTTTTAAAAATTACACTTTAAACCTTTTTTTTGTCCAAATTTTGAGTTTAAAACAATTTTTTTCAAAAACTATGCAAATTAATGCACGTCTGTTGTATTAGTAATTAGAAAATATGAACCAAAACATAATAATTAGCAATAAGCACGATCGTCTCGATCATAAAATATGATATTAAATATTATGTTACATTTCAATATAATCACGTAGGAACATGTTGTTTTCCTAATAAGTGATTCATGTATAAGAAACCATAAGTTCTTTGTTTAACCATATTTGATGACAGTTTACAGCAAAAATGTTTTTCGATGTTAGTCTTAAGTTGGCATCTGAGATGATCGTATTAATAAATATTTTTAAAAATATAATATCTCAACAGACTATTTTAATTTGCATAGTTTTGACTTGATTTAAAAACAAGCTAATAGACAAAAGTGTTGGCTTTAAAAAAATGTATAAAACTTAGTTGTAAGCATAGAGAAATATATATACCAAGAGAACCGACGTATGGGGTTCGCTCTCTTTCGACCTACAAACTAAATTGAGCACATTTTGCCCATTAGCATAAGCATGTGTTAGTTGTCCCGTGCATTTCTTATGGAAAATCCAGATTCTATGTAGTTGTTATGGGCTTTTGGGGCTCAGTATGCGCAGTTAGGGAGAAAACAATGTGAGGTGAACTCAGCCGTTCAAAAAAGAGATCCGTTGAATTCAAACATTGAAAAATTGTTGCAATATTTTAAGAAAAATGAATTTTGCAACTTCTTTTTAGTGAAAACTGTGCTAAAAATAGTATTTGACTGCTTTTGGCACACAAATTCTGTGATTTTTATGAAAAGTTTCGCTGAAAACAAAAAAAATCATGCAGAAAGTATAGGCGCACCATAGAACTGCAATGCGAACGTGGCCTAATTTGAGTTTAACCCAGTTTTGACAGATTAACAGCGAGGTGAGAATTTTGACAATTCTACGAAAATAAAAAAAATATATAGTTTTTGATTGCGATCAACGAGAAGTCTAGACTGCAGACAATAAATATAAATTCAAATTAATCAGAATTAATAATCTTTTTGAAGCGTTTTTTCTCTCTTTACAGGTAAGTTGGTTATTAAATATATCTTAACATAATCATTCTTTTTTTGTAGATATACAAATTATGTTTCCGTTCTGGCAAATTAATAGGTATTCTCGTGAAAAAAGTTTCGAGTTTTAGTTGGGTTGTGCACTGGCAGTAAGTAGAGTGGTGTTTTGTGAGCCACAGTAGCTGCTTCATCGGCATATTCGTTTCCTTGAATTCCTGTGTGACCGGGGATCCACATTACTTTTAGTTTTGTTGGTGAACGAATGAGAATGTCTAATTTGTTGTTATAATGTATTTTCCCTTTCTTATTTAGAGAAGTTTTGGCTGCTTCCAATATAGCATGAGCCTCTGTCTTGAAAATAGAAGGTTGTAGTAGACCCGTGCTAATAAACAATCCATTCTCTGAGACAACAGTGAAGGAGACGCTTTCGTTTATTTTTGACCCGCCGGTGAATATAAAAGACCGTGCTTTTGATTTTAGTTCGCTGGAGATGTCATTGTAGATAGCATGGTATAGTATCTGTTGTCAGTAATACCTTTTCTATTTAAGTTAAGGTCTAGGATAAAAGAAGACTTTGATTGTCCAAGGTGGATGCAAGGCCTTATATTTGGAGAATTGTCTCAATGGAAGTTTCAATTAAGTTGTAACTAAATTTAAGTGGTTCGAAGTTCTTAATTGGTTTGTTTTTTCTCATTTCCACGTTATTTTAGGCCAACGCGAGCTGAAATTCTGAACCATTGCCGATATCTAGTAAGGAAGCTGTTTTACCAAGAAATATCAAGGATAAACCCTATCAAAGCACTGCGCTACGTACAAACGCATATATCTGAAGTTATTAACCATTCCGATCCAGTGCAGTTAAATAATGTAAGCTAATTAAAATTAATCTAAATTTCTATGACAACATAAAGTTTAAAATTTGTATTTAGTTTCATAAACTCGCCGCATTTTTGTTCAGACCAGAAGATCCAGTATCCGTAGGACAGTTGGCTTTAGCTACATTGTCTGTTGAAAACCAAAACCTGGAATGTAAAAGTAAAATATTTTGAATCTACTTAAATTATTCAATTAACTTTCACAAAATTACTATAGCAGAGGAGAATGAAAATGAAAACGATTTCAACAAAGAATCTTATGATTACAGTTCATCTTTATCCAATAGTTCGTTATACAATTTATATAAAAAGAGCGGTGGAAAACTTGCCAAACAAGACTACCTATTCGAAATAAGAAGCCGTAGAGCATTTTTATTCAACAAGCTTTCTCAATTGATGCCAACGAATATAGTTCAACCAAAAGGGAATTTAAGTGATTTTATTTTGACATAACTTTAAATTGCTTTTATTTTATAAACTTTTCTCAAAAAGAATTAAAGTGTATTTAAGTAAATTTAGGCGATGCGCCTGACGAATTTTTTGATTAAAGTTGAGAGTAATTTAATTTATTATTTTTGATGTTGTGTTGTTTCAAATAACCTTATTTTATTTTTGATGTTATTTTGTTAAGAGAAATATAATATACAAAAAACTTGCCTGCAAATCAGCGCCTTGTTTGCTTTGTCTTCCAGATTTCTTCAGGGAAATTGCTTCCTGCATTATGGTATGTTATTGGCATCATCTAAAATGAAAACACAGACTCACATGTATTCACCGATAGTGAATTTGAGAGAGTTCACCTCGAATTTGAGAGTTCAGCTCAAATAAAATTTGAGGGTGTTTCAGGCAAGACGGGTACCGGTCGGTTCTCTTGGTAAGTATATTTCTCTATGGTTGTAAGCAAAAACACTCTATTACCAAGACCGGAATCTTTCGTACGTTTCACTCTCCAAAACCCGTTTGTTTACATTGTTGTATTTGTAATTTTGACAATTAGTCCATGAATAGATGTGAGCACAAACAAAAAAAAACGATGCCGTGGGCTAGCGGCACTTTGCATAGCAAAAACAAAATAGAGGGGTTAATAAGTTTTTTCAGGTTTTTGCTTTTACTTTTTTCGATAAAAAAGTCAGTTTTAAGCTTTAATTTTGCAAGCATTTTGTGGATAGTGAACCAATGTACCTTTTTGTCTTGAAAAAAGCATGTTCAACATCAGTTTATTATAATTAATTCACTAATTTACAGTAATCACTAAGAAATTCTTTAAATTTCATAATAATCCCCGGATTTTTGTATCAAATATGCGTTCGTGCGAGTGCAATTTTTGTATTGAATTCTAATAAATTTAGTAATTAAAATCTGCATCAATTTAATTAATCCAAGTATATTTATAGTTTGTATATTTAAAAAAAAGAGTTATAATCGAAAAATATCTTATCCATAACATTCTTGATTGATGAAAGCATACATGTATTTGCTATCAAAAAAAAACTATGCATCAAAGGAACACAAATGTTTTAAAAAAGTAATCAGAACGATTATAGCGAACCTGTTGAATAAATGCAGAGCAAATAAAATGTAAACTTTGACATATGTATATCACAAAATGAAAACGTCTTAAAATCGTTCTGAATTCATGTTTAGTTACCAAAGTTCAAGTTTACTTATTATTGTTTGAAAAGTATGTTTAGTAAAAATGCTGCTAATAATAAAAAAAAAAATAATGAGTTTAACGTATATGTTTTTGTTTTTCGTAATATAATAAATACTACCGTTGATTACATTTTATAAATGCAGAACATAGAAGAAAATATACATAAACGTAGAAAAATATTTTTGAGAAAGCCAATAATATTTTAAATATGTTCATTAAAGAAATTTCCGCTTCGGCTAACCTTCATCAACTTTTTAGAAAAAAAATTAGCATTAATAGCAGCCAATTATTTCACAGCATAATTAATTTTTCAGATTGTAAAATGTCTAGAAATTTTCATACGCTACAAAATTCGTAATTTTATGCGTAAACATAGAAGATAACATTATTTAGTCAAGAAGTATGGATTTTGGCGCGTATATCGGTTTTTTTCTATTGGGTGTTCGGTTTCCCCATACTGGAATAAAAAAAAGTTACCTAAATCTATTTATTGCACTCATTTAGTTGGTATTGTGTGTAAACATATTGCCTATTTCTATTCCTTAAAGATGCTTTACACAAAGCAACTTATTTTTAAAACATGGTTCCCTCAAATTTGTATTCCAAAATCTAACTACAAACAAAATTCTAACTCTAACATAGTCCCTTAAAAAGAAATTTTCAGGAATATTTCTGCAACAAACAAAACTAAAATTTGGTCTTGCAACTACCGAACTGCTTAAATGATGAAAATACTAATCTAATTGAGGAATCTGAACTAGCTAAAGTTGGCAATGGAACTTCACAAGTATGCTTCTCGTAGCATTGTCTGTACAAAAAAATACGGAGGCATCCGCCTATTGTTTCCACCTGAACTTCTAACATCGCCAAGAAAATGCTCTAAACAAACTACACCTGAAAAAATTGTCTGTTTTATTGTTTTACAAAGTATTGAGTTACACTTTTGTCCATTTGCAATAACTATACTTAACCGGTTGCAGCGCATGTTGCGTTCGCAAATTATTTAAGTAAATAAAATAAATAACAATAAACTAATAAATCATTAAATAATATGTATTTGGTCAATTTTATTTTATTTAGTATACATTTACAACATTTATTTGGATTGAAATTAAAAAGCTATACAAGTCTTCCAATTTAAGACCATGTCAGCACTTCAGATTTTGTTGGTTAGGATTGTTTAGTTTTTGAACGAGGCCATGAAACATTCAAAATGAAGCATTTAGATGGGGCTGATTACTATAATGAAGCGTTTTGATGGGCCGAAACAGTAAATGTGAGAATTTATTTGGTTTTTTGCATCATTTCACGCACACTTTCTCACATTTAGTGCTTTCTAGCTTGTAGGCAAACCGAAATGTCAGTTTGAGATTCCGGTCTTGGTAATGGAGTGTTTTTGGTTGTAAGCAAAAACACTCTAGTAAAGATATAAATCCTCGGTAGCCATATTGGTTTGCCTACAAGCTTTTTTAACTGTTCTATACAAATCCGTCATCAAACTTTGTCGCCTGAAGTATCGTTAGCTTCCCAAAAAATGTTGTTTGGCTTCTAATCACGCATACATAGTATTATCTAATGAGTTTTTCGCATATTTCACACACACATTTAACTAATTCCTACATCAGCTGTTGTATGTTTAATACCGATAAAAAAAAAGTGAATTCCAACAGCAATTTTATTAAAACACATAGAATTAACTAATGAGTTTTGTGGGCGAATTTCACACACAAATTTTGTTAACTAATACATCAGCTGTTGGCTTTAGGTTCGCTGGGAACCAAGATGGCTATCGAGGATTTATGTATTATATCAGCATAAAGTGTTTTTTGCATCTTTAATTAAATCTAAATGTTCGGTCTTCGGCCATTTTGATAAAATTTAAAGTACGTAAGGGTACGAAGACAGTAGGAAGTGATATAAATTTAAATTTCGCAATAATACCAAGTGCAGTCTTTAATTTTATCAAGAATAACTTAGTGTTTGGATTATATAAAAACCGAAATGGCTCGATACATGCAGCGCCCGGAAAATGCTTTGAAAAGAGCTAATGGTATGCGTAGGACAATACATCACATATATATTATTACATGTGGCCACCTCATCCACTTTCAAAAATTTGGGATCCAAAGTTAAATTATTTTTTTTTTTAGAATTCATCGATGTGGGAAAACCATTGCGTGCATTAGATACACTCCAAGAGGTGTTTCGCAACAAGAAATTCACTTACACCTGGTCAGAGTCTGTAATTGAACCACTTATGTTCAAATATCTGTACTTATGTGTTGAATTAAAGAAATCTCATATTGCAAAGGAAGGGCTTTTCCAATATCGAAACATGATTCAATTGGTGAATGTTAATTCACTAGAGAATGTTATTCGTGGGTACTTGAAAATGGCTGAAGAGCACACAAAAGCAGCGCAAGAACAGTCATCTGCCGCAGTTGCAGTTCTTGAAGTCGATGACCTGGACAATATTGCCACTCCAGAGAGTATTCTTATGTCTGCAGTGTGCGGAGAAGATGCTCAAGATCGTTCAGATCGTACTATTCTTTTGCCCTGGGTCAAGTTCTTATGGGAATCTTACTGTCAATGCTTAGAGCTGCTGCGCTTGAACACGCACTGTGAGATTCTTTATCACGACATTGCCCGCATGGCGTTCCAGTTCTGCTTGAAGTACAACCGAAAAAGTGAGTTCCGTCGTTTATGTGATAAATTGCGTAAGCATTTGGAAGACGTTTGTAAAGGCACTAACCAGGCAAACGGCGTGAGTATTACTAAGTTAGAAACTCAACAGCTGTGTTTAGACACGAGACTACATCAATTGGATAGTGCAATTCAAATGGAACTTTGGTTGGAAGCATATAAAGCAATCGAAGATATCCATGGCTTAATGGCTTTGTCCAAGAAAAGTCCTGCAGCTAAAACAATGGCTAACTACTACCAGAAACTAGCAATGGTCTTCTCAAAGGCTGGTAATCAGTTGTTTCATGCCGCGGCTTTACTCAAACTTTTCCAGTTGACTCGAGAACTCAAAAAAAATACGACAGAAGAAGAGATGCAACGCATGGCTTCACATGTGTTAATTGCCACATTGTCTATTCCGCTGCCATCAGCTCACCCAGAATTTGATAGGTTTATTGAGACTGACAAGACCCCACTGGAAAAAGCTCAACGATTAGCTGTGCTCCTTGGTCTTACTCAACCACCGACAAGGATCTCTTTGCTGAAAGAGGTGGTAAGTTGAAGTTATTTATATATAAAAAACTGTTTATATTTTTGTGTGTTTTCTTTTTAAATATTCCATGATCAATGAGAAAAATGCAATCTATTATTTTTTAAGTGACAAAATTACTAGACATTAAGTAAAATATTGGGAATCGAAATGAAATGAAGTGCCTAAAAACTGCCTAAGATCTAATTTTAATTTCCATAAAACATTGTTTCGAATTTGAAATTCTTAAAATTGTTATTTGGAGAACCCAGAAGAAATATTTCCATTAATTGATTAAGAGGGCTAAATATTGTATTTAGTGCTCTTTGGAGTCGTATGTTCGATCGACTTAAAGGAGTAAGAACATATAATGATGATATTGTTCCATTTATTATTGCTGTTGCTGATGTAGAACGAAAAAGAAGATAGGTTGCTTGAACATGCCCAGGATGGAAATGATTGCTTGATATTTATTTATATTTTACTCTTTCTTACAATCTTTATGCCAGAAATTTGAATTTTAACGCTTTTACTCATAAAAGTTTGTTTATGTCTTATACACTTTATTTTTTTGTTTCCAATAATCTTTGTTAAAATAATAAAGTACGTATACTATTTAAAAAAAGAAGTTGCTTTAAGTAACAAATCTTAAAAATTAAGTAAATTAATAATTTAATTGAAAGAAAAGCTTTCTGGTAGTTTCAAGAGATTTGTGTAGGTTTTCCTGTCTCAGACAACTACAGACTGTCGATGAATGGTGCTTGCAATGTCTGTACAAAAGCAGACTCTACGGATGACATGGTGTGCTATGCTATGATGCAAATCAAATTAAGCCAGGTCTTTGAAACGTCAGACCCACAAAAGGTACACCTACAGTGACGAAGCTGGTCGACGATATCACAGTAGCACCAAGAAATAGGTAGTGGTTCTGCTCTCAGCAGACAGATTCCAGATCTTGAATTGCTTTGACTGGAAAAGTAAAAGAGTGAAGCAACTTTTTTTTTAAATGTGCGCGCATAACCCCTTTATATGAATACCCTTATAATGAGGAGGATAGGATTAGAAAAGAGAAACCGATGCACGTTGGCTTTGAATTTCTACACATTGTAATGAGTGGACAATTTTGAGCCTGGTAAAGTATTCCACATTCGTGTAGTGCGGCTAAAGAGAGAATCCCTGTACGTCCGAAATTGGGCTCAAGGGTAAACTGATGGGCATTCCTAGCAGTACGGGTATTACGGTTGAATTGTTTAAGGGGAGGAATGCAACTGGCTATTTCACTAGAGTATTTTTTATAAAGATAACGATAAAACAATGATAGGCATCAAACCTTCCGGCGGTATTCAAAAGAAGCAATTGTCTCGGTAAAAGAACGATCTCCTATCATTTTTAGAGGTTTTTTTTTCGGATTCAATCCAAAAGACCCAAGTACTTTATTGGGGCACCAGCCCAAATAAGAGAATTATACTCGAGTTTTGGACGAATAAAAGCTTTGTAAATTATAGCCAGATCAGAAGGGGTAAAAAACTTCCTGCATCGTCTGAGAAAACCTAAACACTTAGCAGAATTTTTGGCGATGTCGAATACAACACAAGTAGTTTGTGATGCACATACCTAGAACTAAAAGCTGTTAAGTCTCCTCGATGCAAGTACCACCCATGTATAGTAGCATTGAGGGAAAGTTACGCTTTTGAGACAGTAAGTAATAGTGTATTGCTGAGGTAGGTGGGTGGAGATTTGTCCGGCCCCAAGAATGGAGTGCCTAGAATTATCATATCATATACTTTGGCTGTTAAGAATCTGAGTTCCACGATGGAAGCGTCTGATCTGACATACCACATGAATAATTCGGAATTTTGCCAGTGGTATTACATGGCAACGGAAAGGAAGTTAATACTTATACCGTTTCGGATAGCGGGTCTTCCCGCGGAATCGATAACAAAAACGTTACATTTTAAATGCACTCATAAACCATTGTGTTTCAGATAGACAGCCAATTCCACTCTCCGCTCTGAAGAAGTATCTAAAGTTCTTTCATTGTCGCCAATGTTTCTCGTGACATTATCCCCCAAAGGCAAGAGTGAGAGTCTGAGGGATATAACACGCCTCGACTATCAATCTGATGCGCTGCGTCAAACCCATATTAGGGAAGAGTGCAAGCTGGAGAATGAGCGGGTTTGTGTAAACCAAGAGCAACCTGCTAGTTAAAAGGGCTGCCCTAAGGTTCAGCTTAATAAAAAAAAACAGGCCAGTCAAAAAGCTGAATAAAGTCGAACAGTTCAACAGACTTCCATACGAAAATTCGTAAGGCTATGAAATTGTTGAATTTTAAAATAAAAAAAGGGTGTTTCAGAATTTGCTGTCAAAGTGCTGAGCTTAAGTTAATGAGATAAATATTTATCTCAAAAAATGGAAAAAATTATTTTCCGAAGTAAAATTAAAGTATTAAGTGTTTTACAGTAGAGCAAAAAGTATACTTCCGAATTTAGAGAAACAGTGGGAAAAAAGTTTAAATTGACATTTGAATAAAAAATAATAAATTACATAATTACCATTAGATTTCTTGAAAACTTTCTTCTTGGTCCGTGCTAATGATCATTAAACTCAACATTTCCGGAGAATAAAGTGCTTTAATATCTTTTTGGGTCCTCACGCTTCAGAGAAATAAGTGGGTTGGAAGAGGCTGCAAGCATCTTATACATACATATATATCTTCATTCTGCTTTGCCTCGAAACTTTGCAGGTATTTTGATATCTATATCTTTTTTAGTCCTTATTTTTTGACTCCTTTGCTTCTTCAGCTAATTTATTGTCCTGAGGGAAGTGATTGGTACTCTATAATATTTTGAATGTTAACCAACATTTTTTTAAGAGGAAGTGTCAGTTGTTTTTTGGATACTTTTTAGTCAAAATAGCTGCTATTGCTATAGTATACCCCCTAAATTTAACTGCTTTCATAACTTTTCTGCAATTCAAAACATCAATTATTACTTTCAGTCTGGAAATAACTTCTATGTTTACCCCAGTTATTTGAGCTGTTATCTCTGATTGTTCAAAAAATCTCCTCAAGGTGTTTCCATCATTAGTACTTCCAAATTTTCCTTTTTTTTTTTTATTTGATATTTTGTATAAGAGTATAGAGTAAATTAATTAAAACGTATACTTACTAAAACACAAAATAAAGAAAAAGAGGTTATGTTTGAATGGACAAAACAATACGACCATTAATGTAATAAATTATTTCGTTTGAATTTTTGACACTTTTCAAACTTGACAGTTAGTATTTTGTGTGCTATAAACCTTGTTTTGCACCACATCTTGGACTCTTTTTGGCATTGAATTCACAAGTTTGCTGCATGTACATATTTGTTGGTATTGCATACCAAGCTTTTTTAAAGTTGCTCCACAAATCTTCCTTGTTCCTTGATTTTTTACCGGCGGCGAGTGATTTTTTTTACAATGGCCCATAAGTTTTCCAATGGATCTGGAGATTGAGAAGGCCAGGGTACTACATCGATCCTTTTCTCTTCTATCTAGCTTTTGACTTTTCGAGATGTATGCTTCGGGTTGTTGTCTTGCATGAACTTCCACTTAAACGGCATTTCATACTCGGCATACGGAAGCATAACCTCCTCTAGTATGTTTGTGTACAAATGCTGGTCCATTTTGTTTTCGATCCCATAATTAGGCCTACGCCATACCACGAAAAACATCCTCACAGCATGATGTTTCCACCTCCGTGCTTTACGGTTTTCGTAGTATACTGAGTTGATGTGCAGCATTTTTTGGACGTCGTACCCATCTCTTACTGTCTGATCCAACTAAGTTTACTTTAGTTTCGTCGGACCATAGAATGTTTCGCCATTTTAGTCCATTTTCTGGGCCTATTCAATTTAAATGGCGAATCTAATTCTATTCTGTCGGTGTCTTGTGGCAAGAAGTGGTACTTCCCTAGGACTTCTTCCAAAGAGTTGGAGTTGGTTTTTTGGGGCTGTAGTGCAATATACATACATACATTTCTTGGGTCTCTCAATTATTTCGGCCACTTCCCGCTGCGACTTTACATCTTGCACCAGTTTGACGATAATTTCCTTCATGGTTTGAGTGCAATGTATTCCGCGACCCATTTTTTGTTTCTTCTTGTGAATTATCTTAATAATTAAAAGAATTTTATTACAAGAATTATGTTCTATAAAATATTATATTAAAATCACAATAATTTCAACATAAAAATAAACAGAAGTCACCTGTTTGTTTACTTTTTCACATTAATAAACTGATTATTCTTTATTTTTTTTTTGCTTGAATCAAAACTTTACTGTTTATCAACGATGATTTACACAAAAAAAGTATAACCGTCTCCAATGTTCTTCTTTTGAACTTTTTAGCCTGAGTAGAACAATAGACGCCATGAACATATTTATACCTTATATATACCTTGAAATATTACCTTGTGTAGGTTTTAATATCTATAATTAATTAATTAAGAAATTCTACCTACCAACCTGACTTGAAATTTTGAATTTTTCAATCCGAATAAAAAAAAAAAACCTTTTTTACCTAATAATAAGATTAGAATTCAACAGTTAATCCGATTAAAAATTAATATGGATAAACAACTGCTAATATTTTATTATGGATTTAATATAACTACTTGAATTAAATTTGTTTAGTACCAGTGATTTTTTAAACCCATTGTGGCGATTTCACTCCTCATTTCATAAAATTTTTTGAATTTGAAGAAAAATTCTGGAAGACACTGTAAATTTTATTTATTAAATACCCATCAAATTCTTAGCCATGAACATTTTCTTTGAAATAGAAAAATTGTGGTGATATCTTAACTGGTTTAAAAGTTACAGAGTTAAACTTTTTTCAAAATTTTTCGTCGAAAAACAAAAAAATGGAAAAAAATATGTCTGCCATCGACTAATAAAATCTCTCTAACTCATCAAAATGCAATTTAAATTTTCGGGATCATATCAATTGTTTAAAACGAAACCAAGCTAATCCACAAACATACAGGGTGTCCCGTAATGGATGGCCCAAATGGAATACAGTGATAGGCCATTATGACCTCTCAGAATATGGTAACTTGTTTATCCAGAATCATAACGGTTTTTGAGTAACGGCTGTTTTTGTTTACTTTTTTTTTGTTTTTTGTTGAATTATTGATTAAATTATTGATTAAAAAAAAATAAGGCAACTAAAACTGAGCTTGGAAGGAAACTTTTTCATCTTGGGCGGTGATTTGAAAGAAAAACATGAAGATTGGGGAAATCAATGTAGTAATCCTAGAGGTAACCATCTTTTTAATTTGATAAATCTTTACAGCGTTAAATATGGCGTCGATCACCTGGCTACTGAAAAGCGGACTGGATGCTGTAATGCAGATTCCGAGCGAACGCATTGGAGGAATACGTTTTTAACGCACTTTGCAAATACAGTAAAATTTGCTAGCTTCGTTTCACCAGACACCTTCAAAAACAGTAATTGACCAACAATATAACGAACGATGGAACGGACAATACCTAAGTACAGTACAAATAACGGGATCAAATGGACGTCTACAGAAACGCAAAACGCGACTGTAGGCGCACTACATAGACACAAGAGTGGCTTTCTGACAGGACTCAAAAACTTGTACAGAAAATTCACAGACCCACACTACTTGGAGATTATGGCACTGAAGTAGTCAAGTAGTAGTTTCTTTACTTCGCGCAAGTATCTTCTTCTCCATGTTATGTCCTTTCGTTCTATTAAAACGTTCTTCCGCTGGCGTTTGGTGAACTTAAAGCCAAGATCCTTTCTTAAGATGCTATGAAGAGTTGATCTGCCTATTTTTGTGATGTTTTCATTAAGTCTTACCTCACACAAAATTTTGTCCACCGTTGGAAGTTCGTTGTTAGAAAAAAAATTATGAACAATTTGCCTGATTACACATTTGTCGAAATCATCGGCCTTCCTTCTGGGACCAGAATTTTTTTTCTTTTTTGATGGTGAGTTGTGACCTTTCGTCTTATTTTCATTCATTAGTCTGTAGACAGTTGGCTCTGTTACAAAAAAAATTTCCGAAGCTTGTTTTACGGATTCTGTCTTATTTTTCAAATAACCGTAAAATTTGTTGGTGGCTTCAACAATTTCTTTTTTTTTCGGCACTTAAATCCTTGGAATAACTTGACGCCATTTTCGATTCTGTATCACACAATATTCACAAATACACAATTTATAAACAACACAGCACAGATTTATAATTTAATAAAAGCAGTTCTTTTTTTGGCACTGATTATACATAAAACACCGTATAAATAAACACTTTCAAAGAATATTTTTTTTGACAATATATGAAATATGGCCCATTTATTAAGCTTATTGGATGTGGTTTAGCTGTGAAACCAGTAGGAAATAAAAACAGTTTTTTGTTTTTAATTTTTAGTGAATATTAATTTTTTTTATTTAAATGCATTATTCATTATACACATTCTATATAAATTTTAAGTTTTTATACAAATATTTGAAAAAGTTGACATCTCCGGAAACAAAGGGTTAATTTACGAAGAATAATAAATAAACTTCACTTACCGAAAAACAGCAAGCGACAACACCATTCCCATATTTGTTCTCAAAAGCTTTTAAAAAAGCACACATTCTGAAAGCTCCCAAACAAAATCCAAAGAAAAATCCACCATGATTTGCTTTAACGTGGAAATGGTAACTCTAATAACAATCTGCTTATTGTCAATACATACGAAGAGGGTTGTTTGTGAACACATTATCAATCAATCAGTGTGGCTTTGGCTGCGCATGGTAAAGGTCGTGGGGATTTACGCTCGTCGAAGCGTAATTACAACAACAATTTATGTGTAAGTCAGTGGTTGAATTTTCTTTTTCAGTAGGTAAAAAGGGATAAAACCACTGACTGGCACCATTTGCAAGAAAAAAGCTCTCCCATAAGACGTGTACTGACAATTTTTGTTGGACAGAGTATAGATACATACATACGATTGACTCAAAGAGATTAGGTATTACAGATAGCTCAGCAATAGGTCGTTAATTCCTAGTTTCGTTTTTAGGACCTTTCTTGTGCACTGGAATTACAAATGATATTTTCCAGACAATTGGAAAAACACGAAATTTTTAAACGAGTGTTAAAGAGAAGACAAGGTACGACAAATAAGAAACGGAGCAGAGCCAGGACTAGAACACTCATCTAATTTTAATATGTTTTGTGGAACAGTATGTTTACTTATTTCAAAATTAATATTATTTAGATGTAAAAAGTTTGAAACTGAAGAAGAAGAGCAAGAAGAGTTTATTGTGTTTGATTAATGAAACCCTTCTTTGAAATAGCTTGCTCACAAGTTTGCAATAATTTTTTGGCCATGACTAGATGACGTTGATTTTGTAATAGTGTTAGGGTACCCACTCGCTTTTTTCTTACAGTGATACGGACTTTCAGAAAAATTGAGAAGGTGTTGACGGTTGAGTTTTATACAATTCTACCCAGAACGCTGTTGAAGAAGTCGCATGACAGTGCATCGCACTAGGTTGAATGTTATATCACCCTTACAGCGGAATTCGATTCATCATCGCCGTTATATAATTTGGGGAAGTGGTCTTTCCATATTTTCAACATAGACTGCGGTTCTACTACGATGTTCTCCTGATCCTGACCCTTGGGTTTTTTTTTTACCTTTTGGTAAAAATTACGAACCTCATTCCTGTTTTGACATCCCTCTATCTCCTCGATCGTGCGCTTCTCATACTCCTACAAAAAAAAATGATTTATCTTTTCAACAGCACATTATCCACGCATGTTTTTTATATCGAAGTCCAAATCTGAACAGAAATTCAACTTTTAACGAATTTGATGCTCTGTCTGACTCCATTCAAAGAATTGTTGCCCATTATCCTCACAGTGAAATCGTCATTGCGGGCTTCATTATTCTGGCCAGTCAACACCGGAAGGAAGGTATGTTGAGATCTTTGCTGAGTTAAATCAATTAACTCAGCTTGTCGATGAGCCAACTCGAATCCCTGACGTTGCAGGTCAATCCGCCAACACCCTAGACTTGTTTCTCACCTCTGACCCTAATAAATACACAATCAGTGTATTACCGCCTCTAGGCACATCAGACCATTGTATCGTATCTGCAAAATTTTCATGTCAAAAAAACTTAGTTAAAGAAAAAACTCCTATGAGAAAGCCAACTGGGACGGTCTCAATAAATTCTTCAGGAACTTTAACTGGTCACTATGCTTCCTCGATAGTGACGTGGATTCCAGCGCAGATATGGTAACAAATTTAATTCTTTGTGGAATGAGAAAGGCAAAAAATACTACAATGTCCCAAAGGTAGTACAAATTTCTGGTCATTTGTAAAAAACGTACGAAACACCACGTCATCCTCGGTTCCAACGCTCGTCCACAATGACACTCCCTATGTAAGCTCGATTGATAAAGCCAATTTGCTTGCAGCACAGTTTGCTGTTAATTCGACGCTACCGGAAAGTGTCATGAGTCCTCCTGTTCTTGAGAGCGTAAATGATTCTATGGGACGAATCTTCTTTCGCACTCGTGCAGTTGCAAGAGTAATGAAAGACCTTGACATACACAAATCCGCTGGCCCGGATAGTATCTCCCCAATTGTTCTGAAGAGGTGTTCTTTAACGCTGGCAAAACCACTGCGTAAACTTTTCCATCTTTCCTACTCTACAGGTCTCTTTCCGAGCGGATGGAAAATAGCATTTGTCCAGCCTGTCCCTAAAAAATGCGAATCCTCCTCTCGCTCTAACTATCGTCCAATAGCACTAACGTCCCTTCTTTCCAAGGTCATGGAAACGCTGACTAATTATAAGCTCAAGAAATATCTTGAAGAACGGAAGCTTCTTAATGACCGACAGTATGGCTTTCGTAGCAATAGGTCCACTGGTGATCTCATGGTTTATCTCACCGAACAGTGGAACAAATCTTTACATCGTTTTGGAGAAAGTAAGATTATTGCACTTGATATTTCAAAAGCATTTTATAGAGATTGACCCAAGCTCTCTTATCGAAAATGCGTGCTTTTGGTATTGATGAATCTCTTCTTCGTTGGATTAGAAATTACCTTTCTAACCGTTCAATACAAGTTGTATTGGATGGTTTCAAGTCTGAAATTCATAAAATAAATGCTGGTGTCCCCCAGGGCTCCGTTTTGTCTCCGACTCTCTTCCTTATATTTATAAATGATCTTATGTCGGCCACTTCTAATCCATTAAACTGTTTCGCCGACGACAGTACCCTCAGCTGTTCATACTCGTTTATAGATTCACATCCTTGTCCTTCGGATGTGGAACTTAAACGGCAGCGTATGATAAGCTCATTAAATTCTGATCTTGACAGCATTGTCCAATGGGGAGTCAGAAATCGTGTAGAATTTAATGCTTCTAAAACTCAATGCTGTCTCCTGTCGTTAAAGCGTAACACACCCCCGATACCACTATCTATGAGTGGCACTTGCATCCAGGAAACTAATCAACTGTCAGTTCTTGGTATGTGTATCACAGATCACCTTTTATGGAATGATCATATATTTGATATTGCCAATGGATTTCTCCGACGGTGCAAGAAATTTTTCACCCCTTCTGATCTGGCTGTAATTTACAAAGCCTTTATCCGTCCAAAGCTTGAATATAATTCGCATATCTGGGCAGGTGCCCCTAAAACAAGTTTAAATCTCTTAGATAGAATAAAAAAAAGGGCTTTAAAAATGATAGGTGATAGAACTATAATCGAAACATTTACATCGCTAGAACACCGCCGCAATGTTTCATGCCTTTCGTTGTTTTATCGATATTTTTACAAACAATGTTCTGTTGAATTAGCCAGTTGCATTCCTCCCCTTAAACGATTCAGCCGTAATACTCGCACTTCCAGGAATGCTCATCAGTTTACCCTTGAGCTCAATTTCGGGCGTACTGTCAAGTATAGAGATTCTTTCTTAAATCTCACATCGAGAATGTGGAATGCTTTGACCAACTCTGTTTTTCCCTCCCATTTTGAAGTTCAGAACTTTAAGACCAATGTGCATCGGTATCTCCTCTTAAATCCTTCCCTGCGGTCATAGAGGCTTTAGAAGGCATCTGTAGCCGGAGCGAATAATACGTTGACTGTTGGAGTGTGTTGATTGATGCTGGGCGTTGTTGATGACGTAAAATCTCTGGTATGTTTGGCTTTCATAAGATAAATTACAACTGCAATTACAATAAGCATAGGAATCGTCACGATTGTAGTATAGTCGAGGATAATCTTGTGGTTGGTGTTTTTTCTAGATTTCTTATTGCTTTTACATTTTCATCATATTTGTCAAGGTTCTTATATGAAGTTATTGTTTTTGCTGTTTCTAATTTTATTACGAAAAGTCCATGATTGTTTGTTAGGTCATGTATTTCAAATTTTTGTCCTATCGGTATAATTGTCATTGTCAGCAGTACTATTACTCTTGTTATTTTTAATCTTATGTCTACTGAATCTAGGTGTTATCTTATTTCTTCTATTCTCCTTCCTTAATATGAATTATAGTTTTTCTGTACAATGAATTAGTTTAAAGTTTTTATGATTGGAAAAGAAATTGTAATAGACACTTTGGATGGTTTTAAATATTTTATCGTCTTTGTAAATAGCGCAATATTTATTTGTGGGTAAAGATTTTTTAAATATATCTATGATAATATTTTCTGAAAAAATCTGTTTTTCGATTGTGCGTTTTAATTTATTTTTAAATGACATTTCTACTCGAGATGGTGTTATAATACTAGTAAAACATTTATTATTGTATTGTGTACTTAACAAGGTATTAACAGAGACTGCTCTTTATTGAGTATTCATACTAAACTTAAAGCTATCATATACAGTACTCTGCAAAACATTTGCAACTAGAACTTCCAACATTTTTCATTAAAAAAAAATAGTTTAGAAAATTAAACAGCAACATTATTTCTTTAATTTTCTAAACTTTTTTGATATTACGTTATAATTGTTGGAAACAAAATTAACACTCTTCACTTGAACAAAAAATAAATAACTAAATACTTTAATAGTTGGTAAAATGGCTGTGCAAAACATTTGCAACTTAGACAACTAAATTTCAAACTATTTTCTTGCGTACCCTTTATTTTTTATAACGGCTGTACATCTTCTGGGCATAGAAGCTATAAAGTTATTAATAACCGTTTTTGGAATGTCATTCCACTGCCTCTGAATTCCAGCGAATAGTTCACTTTTGTGCTTACAAAATATTGCTCCCAATTCTTCTCTTCACAATTTCCCACAGGTTCTTTATTGGGTTTAGGTTTTAGGATTGGGCTGGCCATGGTAAAACCTCAATCTTTTTTCTGTAATCCACTTTGAGGCCAACTTCGACTTGTGTTTGGGATCATTGTCGTGTTGGAACGTACATTTTCCAATGGGAATAAGGCAGCATGGTGTTACAAAGGATGTCTACATAGTCTTCAGAATTCATTATGCCCTCCACTCGTCGAATTGGCCAGAGAAGCAGGCCAAACCCAAAATTGAACCACTTCCATGTTTGACCGTCCTTTAGTTTATTTTGGATTTAGTCTCTCACCTCTTGGCCTTCTGACATGTTGTTTTTCACCCGATCCGTGTATATTGAACTTTGATTCGTCAGAAAACAAGACCGTTTTCCATTTTCGGGGACTCCAATTGATGGAACACGACAAAAATTTACAAAATGTAATGAAGCGAGCAAACAAACTTAACATAAAATTTAATCCGAAAAAATTACAATTTCGACAGGAACAGGTTAAATGTTTGGGTCATGTGTTTTCAATGTCAGGCATTCGGTTAGACCCAGATCGCATTACTGCTATAAATGATATAAAGGAACCAAATAATATTAAAGAAATTGTATTCCACAGCTTTCTGAAATCACAACTTCTTTTCGAGTTATTCTGAATTTTACATCCGATGAATATTTATTTCCTGCCATTTTAAAAACAAATTTTTTTTTAATTTAAAAATAATAATTTATCTTAAAAAAGTCAAGTATCAGCTAAAACTAACTGAACAAATCAAGCTACACGTATAAACTTACCAACCTCAAAATAAACCAGATTAATCAAAATGAGACGAAAAGAGAAATGGCCACGAGTTGCAAATGTTTTGCAAAGCTGAAATTATTATTGTTTTTGTAAAAGCCGTGCATTTGTAGAATTTGCCTGTGGATCATTGCTTTAAGATTATGAACAGTAAGTTGACACATACAAAAGTCCAAAGTAATAAAAATAATTTTATAGGAACAACTTTTATGTATACGAATGTTCATTTTTTTGATAGGCGGTGATAGTTGCAAAAGTTTTGCACATTACTGTATATATATGTATAATATATTGCATCTCCCCTTTTAAGATACCTATTTACAATAATATGAACAATAATACTAATAATCCAGTCTTAAGTAATTTCATAATATTTTTTTTTTTTTAATTAGTAAGAACATAATTAAAGGTTAATTCAAATTAAGTAATAAAAGAAACAAAGTTATTCATTGAATAATCTTAAATAATTCAATACAAATGTTTCCATTAAATTAAATAATATAATTATTTTTTTCATTTTTCCATCTTTAAATTTCTATCTTTTTTTTAAATTTTATTTGTTAACATACATTTTAATATACAGTATTTTACATTATGTATATTGCCACCGTTCAGGTTGCTTTATTAGTCGACCACTCTTAGTTGTATAATGTTTCTTTTGGTCGTTCTTGCTTGATGCTTCAATATTGACTAAGGTTGGTTTAATTTTCAACTTATCTTCAGTGACAAGAGGGGAATCAGATTGTGGTTCTGGATTAGATGGAATACGTAAATCTAAATTTGGATCTTTACATGCTTTTTCAGGAAAACTATTTTCATCTGATGTTTTTTTATGTGGTTCTAAGGATAAAGGTCTCAAATGCAAGGAATTACGCCTTAAAGCTTTATCATATTCTGTTCTTAAAATGTAGAATCTTGGATTTGTGTCTTTTTTTATAATTTTGGCTGGTTCCCATATTTTTCCATTTTGATATGTCACATTTTGACCTTCAGAGAATTCTTTTTCCTTATTTCGGCCTATCTTACGTACATGGTAGTATTTATTACGATTTTGATTCTTTTTCAATTCTTCATCTATGCCTTTAACAACGAATGGAGTAAGACTTTAAGAACTAATGGGCAACTTGGGACGTAATAATCTGCTCATAAGCATTTGAGACGGTGTGTATGAGAAGCCTGTAATTGGTGTATTACGATACGCTAAGAGGGCACTTTGAAAATCTTTGTTATCGTCTTCACATTTTTTCATAAGTGATTTTGCAATTGAAACTGCCTTTTCAGCAAGGCCATTAGATCGAGGATATCTAGGACTCGAAAAAACAGTAGTAAAATTCCATTCTAATGAAAACTGTTTAAATTCAAATGAATTAAAGGGAACGTTATCGGTTACCATTATTTCTGGCACACCATGAGTGGAAAAGGTCACTTGCAGTTTTGTTTTTTAAATGTTTTACATCTATCAACATTGAATAATAATCTATTACAGTGAGAAACGATCTAGAACCATAATCAAATAAATCACATGCCACTTTATTGAATGGCAAAAGCGGTATTTCATGAGGAATCAGTGGTAATTTTGGTTTCGAAGTTTGAAACTTTTCGCATGTTCTGCAATTAGTTATAAGTTCATCAATGTCTTCATTAATGTTGGGCCAGTAAAACAGAACTCTTGCAGCACTTTTAGTTTTACATATTCCCATATGGCTTTCATGCAATTTATTTAACATTTTCCGACGCAAAATGCGAGGAACAATAATTCTATCTTTTAAAAATAATAAACTATTTTCAAAGTATGTACATACATATATGTCATGCCGAATAGGCCAGTATTTTTAATATAAGGGTTTACTTTTTTTTATAATTTACAGGCCAGCCCTTACAACATGCATCAATTAAAGAAGCTAGTTCCTGGTCTTTCATTGTCTCAGACTTAATCTCTTCTTGACGGCATAACTAACATTAATGGAATGAACCATTTCATTAAGCTCGCTATCTACTTCAACAGAGTTGTCCTCTGTTCTGGTAATGTATCTGCAATATATAAGAATTTTCCTGGAACGTATTTAACGGAAATATTATAGGGCAGCAACTTAAGTTTAATTCTTTGGAGCCTTTTTGAATGAACTTCACTTATTAGTTTCTCAAAAATTGCCACAAGAGGCTTGTGGTCTGTTATAACAATAACTGACCGGCCATATATGAAGTTGTGAAATTTTAAGCATGAAAACAATATAGCCAGCATTTCTTTCTCGATCTGAGCAAATCGTTTTTCAGAGTCAGTTAACGCTTTAAAGAAATAAAATACTGGTTTATTCTCCTGCATCAAATAGGACCCTAACTCAGATTGTGATGCGTCAGCTTGAATGGTAATAGGTAGTTTTTCCTTGAAATTCTGTAAGACGGGAGCCTCTGTAATTAAACGTTTAAGGTTCTTAAAGGCAACGTTATGGATAGTTGTCCATTGAAAGTGTGTGTTTTTCTTTAATAACTCGAAAAGAAGTTGTGATTTCAGAAAGCAGTGGAATACAATTTCTTAAGTAATTGATGACCCCTAAAAAAAGCTGAAGTTCTTTAATATTATTTGGTTCCTTTATATCATTTATAGCAGTAATGCGATCTGGGTCTAACCGAATGCCTGACATTGAAAACACATGACCACACTTAACCTGTTCCTGTCGAAATTGTAATTTTTTCGGATTAAATTTTATGTTAAGTTTGTTTGCTCGCTTCATTACATTTTGTAAATTTTTGTCGTGTTCCATTTTTTTTTCGACCATAAACAAAAATATCAACAAAATATACAAATAAACCTTCAATATCAGCAAAATACTTTGAATTTAGTTTTTGAAACAATTATGGGGCAAGATTTAAACCAAATGGAAGGCGCAAAAATTTGTAGCAACCGAAAGGTGTACTAAAAGTACAAAGCTG
Organism: Eupeodes latifasciatus; assembly: GCA_920104205.1. Classification (NCBI taxonomy): domain Eukaryota; kingdom Metazoa; phylum Arthropoda; class Insecta; order Diptera; family Syrphidae; genus Eupeodes; species Eupeodes latifasciatus. Next base: position 271,179,356 of record OV049924.1, on the reverse strand, counting down.
GGTACTTTCTTCGTCTAATTTGATTTGCCAGAACCCATCTTTAAGGTCTAGCACTGAAAAATATCGCATACCCTGTAACTTGGATGAAACATCCTCAAACCGTGGTATTTCAAAAGAGTCCTTGACTATGTTTACGTTTAATTAATAAGCAAATACGTATTGAACTGTCAGATTTTTCCACAATTACTAAATTATGAACCCACATGGAAGGTTCTATAACTTTTGAAATTATTCCAGCCTTTTCCATTTCATTCAATTTAATTTTAACCTTATCGCGTATAATCAATGGAATTCTTCGCGGCGGTTTAGTAGTTGGAACAGTATCAGGCTTAACACATACATATCTAACTGGTTTCCGGAAAACACCCTAGTCCTTGAAAACTATTTTTATTTTGTTCTATGGAATGGGTTTTACTACTTGGAATGGTTTTTAATTCATCAATTCGTTTGATAAGCTGTAATTTGAGACACAATTCTAAGCCTATAATTGGATTTGAATTAACATCCGCAATTATAAAATTTGCATTATATTTTTTATTTTCAGACATAATTTCTAAATTCACCGTGCCTAAGACCTTTATCTTACCACCTCCATATGATTCTAGATTTACTGAGACTGCATGCAATTGATGTGTTTTATTGAAAAATTTTATAAATAAATAATTTGATATTATGTTAACCTGAGATCCCGTGTCTAATTTAAATTGACTATTAATTCCACATACATTTACAAATTTAAACCAACCTTTGTCAACGCTGTCAATCGATTTAAGATTTATAGAATCAATAACAATTTCTTCTACGTCTATCTCTGACTCATAATTTAAAATTTGATTAACATTTTTGTTTTTCACATATTTTTGTCTACAAACTTTTGAGAAATGATTACTTTTTCCACATTTATTATAATTTTTTCCATAGACTGGGCATGCTTTTAATTTATGATTATATGAACAATTTCTATAATTCGTTATAATTTTATTTTGATTTATTTCATTTTCATTATCTCTACTATTTTTTTCTACCTTATTTTCTATCTTATAAGATTTAGTCTGGGAAGATGCTGCTTTATTTCTGTTGACTTGATGTACTTGTTGCGATATTGAAGCTCTCTTGCTTGATGGTGTGTGGCTTTGGCGCTGCTGTTTTCTCGAATGTAATTTAAATCGTTCGTAAATCAAAAAATTTTTGGGGGAGCAATACTCATCAAATTTTTCTGTTTTGCTTTGCACTTCTGTTAGATTAAAAGTTTCAATAATCTCTAATGCTTTTAATAATAATTCAATAATTCAAGTAATTAATTTTATTTTTTCGATTTTTCGACTGCGCCATGTTATATTACTAGTAAAACATTTATTATTATGTTGTGTACTTAACAAGGTATTAACAGAGACTGCTCTTTATTGAGTATTCATACTAAAATTAAAGCTATCATATATGTATGTATGTGTATAATATATAACAGATGGTTTATCTATTTCAGCCTTTCTAAGTACAAGCTGTATGTTGAATTCATTCAGAGGACGTTCACAAATGTATGTGATCATCTAGGTTCTATAAAGCTGAGTGTATTGTGGAACCGCTAGAATAAGGATTGACTTGGTCTATTTCGTTGGTATTCAGTTCAATTTTTGTATCATCATTTTTAATTCTACTTAGGGCATCGGCATTTAGATTTTGAACTCCCTTTTTGGATACTATTTCGTAGTCAAATTCTTCTAACTTAAAACGCCATCTAACGAGATTGGAATTTGGATCTTTGAGGTTAATTATCCATTGTGAGGGTTTGTGGTCGGCAACTATCTTAAATTTGTGACCAAATAGGTAAGGGCGGAAATATTTTGTTGACCAGACGATTGCCAGTAGTTCCTTTTCTATGGTGGAATATTTGCATACCGAATACTTTAGGGTTCGGCTGGCAAAGCAGATGGGTTTACCGTTACCGATTGTTCCTTGCCAAAGCACCGCAGCTATGGCGTAATTACTCGCGTCTGTGGTGAGAACAAATGGACCGAAAAAATCCGGGTATTGGAGAATTGAGTCGTTTTAAGAAGGTCCTTACACATTTGGAAAGCCGTGACGTATTTTTGTCTAAGGTGATTAACCTTCCTTTTTTTAGACATTCCGTCAAAGGTCCAGTGAGCTAAGCGTAATCTTGTATTAACTTTCTGCATTAACCTAATAGTCCTAAAAACGACTTTATTTCTTTTTATGTTTTGATAGGGAAGTTTTTTACGGGTTTTATCTTATCCGGGTTGGGTTTTACTCCATCTCTAGAGATAATATGCCCAAGGAAGGCTGTTTCTTTATGAAGAAACTCTGTCTTGTCAAGCTGAATTTTGAAGTTAAGTTCTTGGAGTCTTAGGAACACCTTTCTTAAATTTTCAATATTATAATTTCGTCTAATAGACTAAACATATTTTTTCTACGAGACTTGTAATACATGATCCATTACACGCTGGAATGTTGATATGCGTTCTTCAGCGCAAATGGCATCCGAACAAATTCATAGTGGCCTCCTTCTACGGTAAACGATGTTTTAGCTATATCTTTGGGGTTCATTTCAATTTGATGGAGCTCGCTAGCTAAATCTAACGTTGAAAATTACATGCATTTAACCAATTTATCCAGGATTTCTGTTATATTGGGGAGTGGATATTTGTCACTTATTGTTTGTTTCGTTTAAACGACGGAAGTCAATGACAAGTCGCCATTTTTTAGTTGGTATGTCTTTTAATTTTGGAACTACCCCCACTGGAGAGCTCCAAGGTGATTGGCTAGGACAATAATACTTTGTCTTAGTAATTCTTGAATTTGATTGTGGACTTCCATTATGTGTATGTAAGGGTACCTATATGATCTAGTGTAGATAGGAACATCGTCATTACTTCGTATCATATGTTTGACGGCATTTATAAAAGTGAGAGGTTGACCTTTTTTGTGAAAAATATCATCGAACTGTTTGCAAACCTTGATTCTAGATTATTTATTTTTTTTCCAAATTAAAGTGATCGAGTTTTAAGGAGTCTATTATATTATCACTTGGATTTTCCTTTTCAACTTGTGAAAATGTTTCAAAGATATTAATTTCGCAATACTGGGAATTTGAGTATGGGCAGACTTTAATTGGTTGCTCTAAGAGGATGTCTTGTTCTTTGTTTGAAGTATTATTGTATACCAGTTGTTGGCTGTGTAGATTCCTTCCGAAATAGAATGTGTGGTTTTATCTCGCTTGGTCTAACGAAAATGCCTCCGTTTTGTACGTCGACCGGTAGGCGGCAGATGATTTTTGAAAGTGGGGGATTTTCATATTGGGATGATGTATAATTTGGTTAAAAAAGGAGGGGAATGCTAGCGTTAACAGTGATGAGTCTTTGTTTCTCAAAGTCTATTTTAGATTTAATTTGGGTTAAGATGTCTAAACCTATAAGACCATGAAAGAATCCATGGAATTTGAATATCAGGAATTAAAATGTTCCTCTTGTTCGAAACTCTTTGAAGCAGGGAAAACTAATTTCTTTATTGATTGTGTGTTCTTTTAATATTGTTTTTATAACAGTTGGATTAATTTGATTTTGGAATTGGGGATCCAGTGTCGATCAAGAACCTAAGGGGTTTGCCAAATGGTGATGAGATGTTAATATAGGGTAAAATATTTCCATTTTTATGTATGTCTATGAACCCAATTGGTTCCCAGAGGCTACATTCTGACAATTTACAGTATTTTCAGGATGATTTTCTGCTACGAATAAATCGAGGCCTCGTTGAAATTCTTCGTAATTCTGGTAATGGTTATCAAGATGACTTATATATTCATTACCATCATCTTGCTCAGAGTAATTTGGCTCTTGTATTAGTATTGTATTAATATTGTGGATTTCTCTATTGAAAGAATTCGAAGGACCTTCTTGTCCTGAATTTTAGAATTGTGTGGGTTGTTTCAAAGAAGAATAACTTGCAAATCGCTGCTTCTTTGGACTTAGAAGGCAATTGAGTAGTAAAGTCCTCTCTCGAGCATCTAAAATCACCATCTATAAGACCCTCGTCATCCCGCTTCTCATTTATGGCGCTGAGGCCTGGACCATGTCAAAGAAAGATGAAATTGTCTTAGGATGCTTCGAGAGAAAAATTCTTCGGCTGATTTTTGGTCCCGTATGCATGGATGGAGAATGGAGGAGAAGATATAACGACGAACTGTACGGGCTGTACAGCGACACTGACCTTGTTAACAGAATTAAAGTCCAACGGCTTAGATGGCTAGGTCATGTAGAGCGAATGGACATCAACGCTCCAGCCCGGAAGGTCTTCGAATCCAATCCCGAGGGACGGCGCAGTAGAGGAAGACCGCGACTCAGGTGGCGCACTCAGGTGGGTGAAGACCTTAACCAACTTGGAGTGCGAAACTGGAAACAGCTAGCTAGGGATCGAGCTGGCTGGAGACGCATGTTGGTTGAGGCCCAGGTCCGCCCCGGACTGTAGCGCCACCTTAAGTAAGTAAGTGGGTTTTTCAACTTTGAATAAATAGTACTGGTTTTCGATAGGTTCGGGTTGCTGCTTTTTTTTTTCTATTTGAAAAATTACCTTAGCTGCTGTTATTATTATTATTATAATTTATTAACATATGATTGAAACTATAATGCTAATATACAAAAACGAGCACAAGTTACAAGACTTCCGGCTCTGAGGTAAACTTAACTAAATAAAAAAAAAGAACTAATATTTAGTTAATATACATTATAAAAAATATAGATTATAATCAAAATTATTTACATGTTAATTATGATAAAGTTAAATGTCAATTTTTAATTTAATGAATAAATTATGTATATTTTGAATGTTTTCTTGACTACGGTGTTGTAGGGCTTCGTAGACGGAAAAATTTGGTGTAGCGTTTATATTCGTTGGTGTAGCTGGGCAGTTTTTCAGAATATGAATGATGTCGATGCCAGCGTTGCAATACGGACAAGTAGGTGGAGCTTCATTACGAAGGAGGTGCTGGTGTGTACTGACTGCTGTTATTTCTAAAGGGTTTATTAAAAGGGGTATTTTGTTGCATTTGACCTAGTGAGGGGGTTGCAAAATTATTGGAAGGTAATTTATACTGACTTTGTTTTACTTGTGGGTTAAAGAGGTTAGTATTACTTGGTGCTTGCTTAGACATTTGGCATTGGTAAAAGGTTGAAGAGTTGTGCTTGATTTACCTCAGGGGCTCTGAAGGAGGATTTAGAGTATGTATTAGCATATGAACATTTCTTTTGTTGTTGTAAGTAAAGGGGTTGATGTTTCATATAAGATATACATATTTTGTTCTTTTGTACAGATTGCAAAAGCTTCTGCAAGAGTTTTAGGTGTCATAGCTCTAACTGTGGCTCCTAGTGGTTCTTCAAGTCCCGATAAGAAGCTATTGAGGCACATTTCATGGTGTAAGTCTTTTTTTGCAGTGATTACGTTTGCATTAGTTTTGTGAATTCGTATATGGTTAGTCATTGCAGATTGGATTTCAATAATTTCACTATAGAAACTTTCCATGGTTTTGTTGTTTTGTGTTAAATTGTGTAAGTCCCTAATGACGGGGGTTTCATTGCGTTTATCAGAATAATGGTTTACTAAGTTGGTTTTTATAGAACCTCAGTCTAACGTGGTCCCAAAGACATTGAGTACTTCGTTGGCGGGGCCAACTACTTTGTTTCAGACTTCTCTTATTATATAGCGTCCTAAATTAGTTTCTTCGATTGCTCCGAGGAGCGAAAGTACTTCTTCGACATTGTTAATAAATTTTAATATATAAGGGATTTTAAGTGAGTTTAAAAGGTTTAAAGCGGTCGCTGCTGCTTCAGCATTATTTTCATTTTCGCCAGGCATTGGATTGATTATTTCAATCGGTCTTTTATTATTAAAATCTGTTATATTTAAATCTTTGGTACCTTAATTTTCCTTTCAAAATTAGGTATTTTAATATTTAAATCGAAATTCTTTATATTTGGCTCCTCAATATTTAAATTTACTTGTTCAATACTTGTTTCTATGTTAGAATTATTCGAACTACCAGCAATATTCTTTTGCGTTTGTAAAGTATGTAGTAGTTATATATGTACATATGTTAAGATATCGCATGCTATCAGTGTCTATCGTTATACTGTTATATTGTCATTATATAAAATACCTTAAACCGAACGTTATTCTTGCTTTATATAATTTCCCCTACCGATCGTTATTTCTGTTATTATATACTATTCTCTTTTCCTCTTTGTTTAAAATATTGTTCACCCTAGCTTAAGAATAAAGTTTGAATAAAGGGCTAGGGCAGTTGAAATTTGGAAGCCAAGGAGTTAAGACGTGTTTTATTTTATGTCAACTGAATAGTCTACTATAATTTTCAGAAGTGGGATAAGAATATCCGTTTATTGCCCATCGCGTCAATTATTTAAAAAGAAAAATAATTTAAATTGTGCGCGAATAAGTTTTTTTTTGTTGTTTGATGCCTTTTTCTCGCCTTGTTATACGGCACGAGACAAGCGTCATCGTCAGTTCATCGGCTGTGTATATAACATAAAACAACCACCAAAAGTGCACACACTCCCAAGGAAAAAAAAGAGGAGAAACATTTACTGTGCGTAATATTTAGTAATTTTTTTTTCCATTTAGTTCTTTGTTCTCTGTCTTCTCGTTGTGTTGTAATGGAGAACGCAATTAGTGTATCAGACTATACAGCTGCTCAGCTGCGTGAGTGGCTACAACGTTTGGGTAAATCGAGTTCAGGAACAAAATCAACATTGGCTGTTCGTTTAAGCGAAATACCACCACAGCAACGAGGTGAGGCACCAGCAAAATTATCGATGAGTGCAGGACAAAAGGAATTGCTAAACAACGACGGTGATGACGAAGAAGAAAATGTGCAAATGTGAGAGCGACAGCGACGGAGAGGAGGGTGGTGCTATAGACGAGAATGAAGCGACAAGAAAACAGATAGACATCGAGTATTTGCGACGGGAGATTGAATTACTGAAGAGAGAAAAGGAGCTGATGGCAAGAGAAAACGAGATGTTAAGACAGATGGCACAAGTAAACATAGAAAGATCGACAACGGGAACGACAACAAGCGAAGACAACAGGAGAGGACAACAGTTTGCTATTTGTAAAGAGATTGTACCGGACTATGATGGAGATACGAATGTCAATGTATGGCTGACACAACTGCAGAATGTGAAAGAGATATACCGAGTGGAAGAAGACATGTTGCGAACATTGATGGTGTCTAAAATGAGAGAAAAGGCTGAAGAGTGGTTGTGTGCACAACCAGATTTTTTGCGCGCGTCTGTCGAGCTGTTGTGCAAAGACTTAAAAGAGAAGTTCGACAAAAAGGAAAATCGGATGGTGGTGAGGAAGCGCTTCGAAGAGAGGAAATGGAAAGCAACAGAAAGTTTTGATAATTATTTTGCGGATAAAATAAAACTAGCAACTGGATTGGAAATGGATGAAGAAGAATTGGTGGAGTACGTGATAGAAGGGTTTTCTGACGACAATTTACGAATTTATGCCCATCTCACCAATTTCATAACAAAGGCTGGGCTGTATAAATCCTTCCAGAAGATACAGCAAAACGTGAAAGAAATTCAACAAAAGATAGGAGCGACAACGGGATTGCAGATAGGAGCGATGCAAAGAGCAACGGGTGTGTCAACAGGAGCGACAACAACGTCTATGGGAGCAGCAACGACGTCTATGGGAGCGGCAACAAGATCGACAAAAGTAACCTCACGTATTGAAGTCCGGTGTTATAACTGCAATTCCATGGGGCATATGGCGAATGTTTGCAGAAGACCGAAAAGGGAGTATGGAGCGTGTAATGCCTGTTATGTATGCTACAGCAGTACACCAATTAGCAGAGAGCGATGATTCCAGCGATTATGTAAGATGTTTAGATTTTTGTTTTACAAATAATAAAGAAAAAATTCCTTTAGATTGTCTCATAGATTCGGGTAGTCCCATCAGTATGGTTAGACAGTCACGGGTGCCACCCAATTTGAAATATGAGTTTTGTGACTGTGTAAAACAAAAAAAATTATTTTGGAATAAATAAGAGTAAATTGGTAACACACGGAATGTTGTCATGTGTCGTTATTTTTAAAGACCTTGAAATTAAAGTTGAACTGATGGTTATAGATGACAGTGCGACCGGATATGAGGTAATCTTAGGAAGGGATTTTTTAAAAAAAGGAAAGTTTAAATTAGTTTCAGAATTTATAAAAAATGAGAATGAAAATGATAAATTAATAAATACTGATAGTGAAACAAATTTTGAAAGACAACTGATGTCAATAGACATAGAAAATGATATTAATGAAAAATTAAATTTAGAAATCGATGAAAAAGTTTGTTATAAATAAAACTAAAAAAAGAATGATTGAGTTATACAAACAAAATTATTTGTGTGCCGACTGCCCAACTGAACCGTTGGTAAAAACAAAAATGAATTTCGTGTTGAATAACGTCAAACCTTTTCACTGTCGTCCACGTAGGTTATCGTATGCTGAGAAGGGTGAACTCAGTTTATTATTGGACGAATATTTAAGCAAAGGCTATATAAGAGAAAGTGAGTCAGAATACGTTTCACCGATAGTATTGGTTAGGAAGAAAACAGCAGGTGTTAGAATGTGCATAGATTTTCGAACGTTAAATAAGGTCACAGCGAAGGATAGTCATCCAATACCGATAATTGATGATTTATTAGACCGATTGGCGGGTAAAACGATTTTTTCAAAACTAGATTTAAGAAATGGGTTTTTTCACGTGTATATGCATGAAGACTCAGTAAAATATACATCTTTCATAACACCATTGGGACAATATGAGTTTTTAAGGATGACGTTTGGCTTAAAAAATGCACCGTCAACTTTTCAAAGACACATAAATAAGATTTTTTCAGACATGGTAAAAAGAGACGAGCTTATAATTTATTTAGATGACATAATGATAGCAACAAATACTTACGAAGACCATTTTAGGATACTGAAGGAAGTTTTTAGTAGAATGAAACAAAACAGATTGGAATTGAGGATAGACAAATGCGTGTTTTTACAAAGTAAAGTAAGGTATTTAGGTTTTACGATAACGGGAGAGGGAATACAGGCTGATGACAAGGGCATTGAGGCAATAAAGAATTTTCCAATTCCGCAGAAAGCTCACACTGTTCAAAGTTTTTTGGGGTTGTGTTCGTAGATTTGTTAAAGATTTTTTAAGAATTGCAAAACCACTGTATGACTTGATAAGAAAAGATAAGAAATTCAGTTTTGGGGAAGAACAATTGAAATCTTTCGAGTTACTAAAAAAGAAATTGATCGAGACTCCAGTGTTAGCACTTTATAGTCCTAAGGACGAGACAGAGTTGCATTGTGATGCAAGTGTTATAGGGTTCGGAGCTATAATACTTCAAGGAAAACAGGATGGAAAGTTTCACCCAGTTTTTTTTATTATTCCAGAAGAACGACTGATTCGGAAGCAAAATTTCATAGCCTTGAGTTAGAAGCACTAGCAATAGTATATGCATTAAACAGATTTAGAGTTTATTTACAGGGCAAACGTTTTAAAATAGTCACTGATTGTAATTCGTTGACGATGACACTAAACAAAAAAGAACTTAACCCAAGAATTTTTAGATGGGCGTTAGAATTACAAAATTATGATTTCGAGTTAGAACATCGGGCAGGTGCCCGAATGTAACATGTAGATGCTTTAAGTACGTCGACGAATGTTTTAACAATAGAAACGAATACGTTTGAAGAAAATTTGATTATTTGTCAAAATAAAGATAGTAAAATTGTTAAAATTAAAGAAATGTTAGAAAAAGCGGAGCATATTTCATATGAAATGAGAAACGGAGTGATATATAAGAAAAATAATGATGGTACAGTTGTGTTTTTAGTACCGGAAGAAATGATTGATCATGTTCTATATAAATATCATGATGAGGTAGGTCATGTAGGTACGGATAAAGTTGCTGAATTGATTTCAAAGAGTTACTGGTTCCCAAAAATGAGAGAGAAAATAGGATCGCACATTAAAAATTGTTTGAAGTGTATCGTTTATTCAGCCAAACAAGGTAAAGAGGAAGGTTTTCTTCACAACATTCCTAAGGGTAAAATACCGTTTGAAGTCGTACATATAGACCATTATGGACCAGTAGACAATTCAAGGTCAGTTAAAAAGTATGTGTTAGTAGTCATAGATGCTTTCACTAAGTTTGTGAGATTATATCCTACGAAAACGACAAACACGAAAGAAGTCATAAAAGCGTTAATAGATTATTTTAGAGCGTACAGCGTACCGAAGTGTATAGTTTCTGATAGGGGGAGTTGTTTCACTTCAGTTGAGTTTAAAGAATTTCTTTCAGATAGGAGTGTTCAACATGTAAAAGTTGCAACAGGATCGCCACAAGCGAATGGTCAGGTGGAAAGGGTAAATAGGAGTTTAGGGCCCATGTTGGCCAAGTTAGTAAAACCAGAAGAGGGAGTTTCTTGGGATCACGTTTTGGAAAAGGTAGAACATACATTTAACAATACGGGGAGAGTACGATAACTTTGGCGACAAAGTTTAATGACGGATTTGTATAGAACAGCTAAAAACAAGCATTTTTTACTATGGAAGGGGGGTCTATCTCCCCCCGTTTAGGCGGTAGGGGCAATTTAAAAAAATATGTACATTAAATGAAAAAAAAAATAATTAAAAAATAACGGTAATACTTACAATTAAGTATTATACCTTTTTTTAAAGCCAACATTTTTGTCTATTAGCTTGTTTTTAAATCAAAACTATGCATAGTTTTTGAAAAAAATTGTTTTAAACTAAAAATTTATGCAAAAAAAATTAAAAAAAGGTTTAAAGTGTAGTTTTTCAAAACTTTCAAATTATTTACTGTTTTTTTTTTTAGAATTCATTGCTCTTATTTGTTTTTGATCAAAAACTGAAAACTAGATGACTTTATGTCTTCTAGTTAGTAATAATCGAATATGGATTAAGATATACCTAGGGTAAATTAATTTTTCTTAAATCCAGCTTATTTAAATGCAAAAGAAACTGCATGCACCTTATCTTGCACCCACCGTGCCCCCTCCCCCCCCTTGCACGCACTCCAACTTGCACCCACCCCAAATCCTATAGTGTTCCCAAGCCCCACTGTTGCATACACCCAAATTCGCCCACACATTACTGTTGCATACACCCAAACTCGCACCTACCATTAGCCGCGTTTTATTATCACCATGATCTGATCCGGATCCTGAATTTACATGCATTACAACAACAACACAAGATCCTGCTTTGTGTTTGGATCTCAATTTGAGATCCAAAATTTAATTCTTTTTTTCACAACAAGGAGCGCTTTATATTGTTATTTCACATGTAAAGGTTGGTATCATTGCAAACAAATTAAATAAAACCTGTATTGCCATATAAACATTTCCATTTGACTTAAAATATTTTTTAAATAGAAAGCGAGAAGCTTTATTTTTATTTATTTGGTATATAATCCATGAAATAATTAGATATTTTAACATAACTAGATATTAATTGGTGAAATTAAAATAATTAAGTCCAAAAAAATGTATATTTGACATAATTTATGGGTATTATTTTCCCCCAAAAAAAGGAACAAAAAAAATCATTGAGCAAAATGTCCTTTGGGCAACCCTGCTTTAAATGTCAAAAAATATAAATAAAATCGAGAAAGCTGCAGCACAAATGGGGGAAAAGATGTTCAAATAAATTGTAAGTAATCTCTAAATTAAATTATTTAAGTTTCACATTTATTAAAAGGTCAAAAAGAATCTGGACTACATGTGAGACCAAAGCGTTCCTGGATGCTTTGAGTTTGAGAGTGCAATGGTGATTTGCAGAAACATTTTCAAAAGTTGTGGAGCTTTCATTTTTGGTATGTGTTTGTTTTTTTTTTGCTTCGTAATGTCACTTTGAAAGAACGAATTTGACACTGCTACCAAACTTTAAATAACAAAAAAATATGATGATCCAATGCTGTTTTATTATCATGATCTGATCCGGATCAGATCATGGTGATAATAAAACGCGGCTATTGTTACTATCAAAATAAGACCACTCAAGCAAAAAAAAAGAGATAAATTAAAATAGTAGTTGTGTTTATTTTTAATTTTCTCAAAAACTAAAAGACATAAAATCATCTAGTTTTCAGTTTTTGATCAAAAACAAATAAGAGCAATAAATTCTGAAATAAAAACAATGGTAGATAATCTTGAAGTATTGAAAAATTACACTTTAAACCTCTTTTAACTTTTTTTACTCAAATTTTGAGTTTAAAATTAAATTTTTCAAAAACTACGCATAGTTTTGACTTGAATTAAAAACTGGCTAATAAAACAGAATGTTGGCTTTAAAAAAATTTATAAAACTTAATTGTAAGTATCACCGTTATTTTTTAATTATTTTTTTCCATTTTAAATAATAATGTTTTTAAATTGCCCCTAAAAAATGCTTGTATTAATTAAACCCCTCTACCAAAAACCGTTATTATATCTTGGCGCCAAAGTTATCGTACTCGTGCCAACAATACGGTCATCGAACGATAAAGCAGCATCCAAGTATGATGTTGTTTGGAGCTTTGTATATAAAACTGAATAGTACTATCATGAACGAGAAAATTGTGTTACGAAAGGCGGAGCATGAGGGCGCAGTGTGTACGGAAATTTGGTATGGAATCTAAAAGCGACTGGAAAATAAAATTTTTAAAGCAAGAGTGGGAATGAAAGGAGTATATTATTTTGTCCTCATAAGTATTAAGATGTGTGAGGGAGTCAGTTGAATCAGCTGTTTATTTAAAAAAAAATGAGAAAATGTGAAAGCAAAAACACAAAAACAGTTCGTTGCCATAGTTACCTTGGATTTTTTTGTGCCTCTGTCTACCTATCAATGTAAAGGAGCTCTGCATATACATATCGTTATAGCTATGAATTGTATGCTTTTAGCAGTAGGTATTTTGCTTGAAGAAAATTATATTCATTTGATTTTAGATTTTCAGTTTTTGAGAAATTTGAAAATTTAAATGCAACGTTTGCAAATTTCATTCTCTGTAGGATTCATTGTTGCCATATTTTGAATATGGGGTATAGAGGTATGTATATACATAGATTTTTTAATGTTTATATTTCTACAATGTAGGTATATGTAGGTAGAGGGTGGATATGTAAGTAGTATCTAAGGAGATTGGCATGTAGTGCTAGGCGGTGGAATAACTTTTTTTAAATACTGGTTCTAAACAATGAAGCCAAAAATAATAAAATAAATAAATGAAACTTTATTTATTTATTAACTTCCCATAGGAAGTTATTGTAATGGGTCCGATTTGTCGAATTGAAAATTTTGACATTTCTCGACGTCGAGAGTCGAAATAAAAGATTTTAGAAAGATGTCTGTGCCTGCGTGTGTACGTACGTTCGTACGTCCGTACGTTCGCGACGTTTTTTTCGTCGTCCATTGCTCAAAAACCAGTAGATATCGACTTCAAATAAATTTTGTTATACAGGTAATAAAGCAGAAAGATGCAGAAAGGACTCTCAAAAAAATTGAGTGGGTGGTTTTTTTTACCATAGCAATTTAAAAAACAGTGGAAATGTTGGTTAACCCTCAATATCACACGAACCATTGACGCTAGAGACTTGAATTAAATTTTATATTATATATTGACACGTGATACAAAACAAGAATATTTTTGAAAAAAAAAATCCAATTAACGGTTTTTTTTATAAATCAAAAAAACTGAAAAAAAAATTGTCACCTCGAAAATTTTCGAATAAGAAATGATTTTATCTCCAAAACAATTTTGTGCAACGAATAATAACGTTTTCAACATCTGGTAAAATTTTAAGAAAAATCAAATTGAGAGTTTTTTATAAAAAAATAAAAACCTAAAAAAACATTACTCAAAGTTGGTAAAAATTGAATTTCGACTCAAATATCTTTTCAAAAACTTAAGATTATGGCTTCAAACTTATTTTATCTTATAAGAAATATTATTTTCAACATTCGGAAATTTTTTTAGAAAAATCGAATTGACAGTTTTTTTGGGGAGAGTACGATAACTTTGGCGACAAAGTTTAATGACGGATTTGTATAGAACAGTTAAAAACAAGCATTTTTTACTATGGGAGGGGGGGTCTATCTCCCCCCGTTTAGGCGGTAGGGGCAATTTAAAAAAATATGTACATTAAATGGAAAAAAATAATTAAAAAATAACGGTAATACTTACAATTAAGTATTATACCTTTTTTTAAAGCCAACATTTTTGTCTATTAGATTGTTTTTAAATCAAGTCAAAACTATGCATAGTTTTTGAAAAAAATTGTTTTAAACTAAAAATGTATGCAAGAAAATTTAAAAAAAGGTTTAAAGTGTAGTTTTTCAAAACTTTCAAATTATCTACTGTTTTTTTTTTAGAATTCATTGCTCTTATTTGTTTTTGATCAAAAACTGAAAACTAGTTGACTTTATGTCTTCTAGTTCTTGAGAAAATTGAAAATTACCAAAAAAAATATTTTAATTAAATTACTTTATCCTTGCTTAAGTATTAAATAAATAAATTAGGTGGCGCAACAGTCCATGAAGAACCAGGGCCTAGTGACTTACAACTCTCAACCATTCCTGTGTGCGAGTAATGCTATCAGAGATGGAAGGGGCCTACAGTTTATATGCCAAATCCGAACGGCTAATTTGAGAAAGCACTTTTCATGACAACTAATTTTATCTTATAAATAATATTGTTTTCAACATTCGGTAAAATATTGAAAAATGTTGGATTGACAGTTTTTTTTTAGAAAAAATAAAAACCTACAAAAAAAACAACTAAAACTTGGAAAAAATTTTCTTTCCACTCAAATATCTTCACAAAAATTTGAGATTGTGGCTTCCAACTAATTTTATAAAAAATATTGTTTTCAACATTCGAACAAATTTTGAGAAAAATCGAATTGACAGTTTTCTTACAAAAAATAAAAACCTAATTTAATTTCATTCATCAAAATTAATTTCATTCATCAAAAAACGCTACAATTTGCATTCGAAAGAAATAGGACCGGGCTGCCACTTTTGAACGTAAGAACTATGTTAACAACTTCATATGGATATAGGTTAACTGCATTTTAAAAATAAAATAAATTAATACTGTAATTTGTACCTACATAATTGCGTATTTACTATGCTTAAGAAATAGAAAACATTAATCTACATTTGTTCGTTATATTTCTAAAAATATCCAACATTGTAAAGGTGATATAATATCTATCTACCTATATTTATCCTTATAAAAAACAAACAATAAATATGTGACCATTATGAGCATTATATTAATTTTCTTATTCATTTCATTCATTGAATTTCTAATTGAATTTCTCATTCATTCTAATTCATACTTGAAAAAAGGAGTACCTACTTAAAGTTTCAAATTGGGAACCGGAAACAATTTGTACTCATTCAATCCTTTTTTTGCCTTGTTGATATTTTTCAATATTCCTCAATACCTACCAAGCAAAAAAAACACATTATACATATTTGTATAGAATATGCATTGAAAAATAATAACAAAAATACCTTTCCCTCCAACTATCGCTAAATTTGTATCATTCTTCTCTATCTTCTATTTTTCGATTATCTGGAAAATTATTCTTCTATTCTTCGATTATCTGGAAAATTATTTCTTAATATTGCAATTCTCGCTCATTCTCCCCTCACCGCAATACATTCCACACGTCAAACACGTGGAACTAACGTTTGGGAAGTCGGCAAGTAGTTTTATTGCCGACGTTTCACCTTCATGATAGTACTATTCAATTTATATACAAAGGTTTGGAGTAGATCAAAAAGGGAAGTTGTCAGATGAGCTTAAGGATAAATTCATAGAAATTGAAGGGTTAGAAATAAAACGGGATATTAGGAAGATAAGACAAAAAGCAATTGTAGAGCAACAACATTCTCAGGCATATAACAAACGATACGTGGATAAAAAAAGATGTAAACCAAACAATTATAAAACGGGAGATTATGTTATGGTAAAGAATTTTGATTCGCATCCGGGTGCATCCAAGAAGTTAATACCAAAGTTCCGAGGACCTTATCAGGTCACAAAAGTACTACGAAATGATAGATATATACTCAAAGACGTGGAAGGTTTTCAACAGACGAGATTACCTTATCAGGGAGTGTGGGCAGTCGGTAACATGAAACCTTGGTTAAGTAAAATAATAAAAAGAAAAAATGTAAAAATAAATAGAGATCAGGTGATCTATAAGGTCAGGATGGCCGAATTGTAGTAGTCATATATATGGGTGATTATACAAAAGTTGGGTAACTTTTGAGGATATTTTGTTTACGATAGTTTTTAAATCAAACTTCTATAAATTCGGATGTATATGATAGCTAATCTAATTAATATATTGTTCCCAATCGGGCCAGTCACTTTTTTGAGTACATTGTAAGATATTTAAAAATTTCAGAATTTGACTGCCAGAGGACTGACGAGTATACACAGTTTTGAAAGTATTATAATGAAATTAAATCAAATTAGTAAAAATTTAATAATGATCACTTAAAATCACTTAGAAACAATTAAAAATAATTATTAATATGTAATACCAGGAGAAAATACTACATCAGTTTTCAAAACATACTTTTGACATTTAACGTAACGTTATTCACTTATCTTTTACTACTTTCACATAGTTTTACTAAATATTTCAAAGTAATCAACAAACAAAATCTAACAATATTCATCTTAAAAGTACTAATGATCAAGAAATGAAGAAAAATAACAATTTACCTGACACAGAACTGACGCCACACTACTGACGAAAAAGACGAAATTTGAGATTATAATCTGGACTAATGTTTTTTTTGTAATTTCAAATATCAACAAACTACATTTTAACAAATCAAAGTCTAATACGAATAAATAAAAATAATTTAGAAAATAAAATAGATTAACAAAAAAATAACGACTCACCATAAAACTGACGTGTTGACTGGCTAAGCACGTGTATAGACAACAAACATAACCCAAACTCTGGTACAGTTATGGTGGCCGTCAAATTGTGCGACCCGCAACTAACTTTATTGCCAATATTAAAATTGAAAGTGAGATTTGACGTTGAGTCGGCGATATTTCGCACGAATTTTAAATTTAAATAACACACAAGAAACTGACGAAAAAAACTGAACACAAAATTTCTTATTTTTTTAAATAAAGTGGAGAACACTGCATTATGAAAGTTGTAGTATATATTTAACTATATACATCACAGATTGTAGTAAATTGATAAGTTTTCTCAAATCAATGATAATGTTTAATAGACAGTCACTTAATGGTTGGTTTTCAGGGTTGTGACATGCCAGAGGACTGACGTTTTAAGAACTAATTGTGTTTTTTTAATAACTTGTATTCAAAATGAAGAACTGAAATTGGGTGACTAAATAAAGGTCTTTCCATTGTTTTAAAATAAATTGCAATCTCAATAAAATATAATCAGACTTTGTATATATTGGTTGATGACATCGAGTTACCCAACTTTTGTATAATCACCCATATGTATGTTAAGATATCGCATGCTATCAGTGTCTATCGTTATATTGTTATATTGTCATTATATAAAATACCTTAAACCGAACGTTATATATATATGTATATAATTTCCCCTACCGATCGTTATTTCTGTTATTATATACTATTCTCTTTTCCTCTTTGTTTAAAATATTGTTCACCCTAGTCTTAAGAATAAAGTTTGAATAAAGGGTAGTTGAAATTTGGAAGCCAAGGAGTTAAGACGTGTTTTATTTTATGTCAACTGAATAGTCTACTACATGTATGTAAGTATAAGGATTATTTTTTGTTTTAGGAACTCTAAACATTAATAGAAATTATATACACATAGTCCAAGAAGTATCCGTACAGCAGCTTTCTTTTTGTTGATTCTGAGATAAAATATTTATTATAACAATATTTTAAAAACAGATTTTTGAAAATCACAATTTTTTAAAATTTTGTAAAAAAGTGAAGGTGGAAACTAACTTTTTTTCAATGTTACCACTTTGGGTTTTACATTTATTCCTAGTACTTTAAAAAAAAAAAAAAAACTAAAACTAGGCTGCTGTACGGAAACTTTTTGGACTATGCATAACTGGACTTAAGGGCTGTGTAATGTTTGTCGTCATAAAATGGAATGGAAGTGGATAGGGTTTTTATCTTTTTTTATTTACAAAAATTTTCTTATTTATACAATTTTCTATTTTAATTTTTCATAGATTTTTCTATGTCATAAACTATTAAGTCTATGACCTTAGTTATTGACACCCAAATATTATCGATTTGAAATCCACTTGAGAAAAGAATCTTTAAGATTTGAACCAAACACAATTATATCATCTACATATAGGAATGCAGATGCCTGTAAGCCACTAAGTGCAATTGATAGCATTCTTTGAAAGCTATTTGTTGAAATTTTTAATCCAAACGGTAATCTTTTGAATTGAAAATGTCCCGTATCAGCTGAGAAAGTAGTTAATGGTCTAGATTTTGGATGTAATGGTATTTGATGGAATGAACTTGTCATGTCCAATTTTTCAAGTACATCTTCTAATCTTGTTAATGGAAATTTGTCATCAACTACTTTCTTATTCAAAGATCTATAATCTACAACTAATCTCCACTTTTTTGATTCATTTGAACTCTTTTTTGGTACAATTATTAATAATGCAGAGTTATATGGACTTATTGATGGTTCAATAATATCTTCATCTAATAATTTGTCAACCTGTTCTTTTATCTCTTGTAAGTTTGCATGTGGTAATCTGTAATTTTTTACATACACTGGTGTCTTATCTGTGGTAGCTATCTTTTGCTCATAAAAATTATTCTTAGATAATTCTTCTCCTTCTAAATGAAATATATTTTGAAATTCTTTACATATTCTAAAAACTTCATCTTTAGCATTATCATCTAAACTATCTACTTTTATTTCATTTTTTACTTTGTTAAATCTATCTTCGTCTTCTAAATTATTCTTAAAATGCAATATTTGATAATTTGAGATTGGTTCTATTCCTATTGAAATATGCTTCAAAACTATATTATCATCTGTCGTATTAAGAAGTTTTATACATATGTTTATTCCCCTTTCTGGGAACTATTGCATTGGCTAAAAATACACCGTTCTTAATTTCTTTTCCATGAATAATACTATCTTCAGTTAAATTTAAACTAACTGCCTGAATAATTTCTGTTCTTGGTGGTAATATTATTTTATCATTTATTTCTTTTGTGTTCATGTTTAAAGGTAATACAATTTCTTCATCGTTTATTAAGAATTTTAATACACATGTCTCATAATCAATTTTACAGTTATATTTTATTAAAAAATCTCTACCTAATATTCCGTCAGTATTTAAATTTATTTTACTGTCAATTACATTAAATGTGTGTTTGAGTTTTAGATCATTAAACCATATATATAGTTTTGTGGTTCCTATAGTCGTAATTATATCTTTGGATATTCCATTTATTTGATAGTTATTATGGTATTCTATATTATTTTTATTTTCTAATGTACTATTTTTTAAAATTTAAATGCCTGCTCCAGTATCTATGAGTAAAGTAATAGGTTTATTTTTACCTTGTAATCTTATTTTTATAAAATTTGTATTTATAATTGAGCTGTTTATTTGGATTATCTTCTTCTGGTTGAATCCGGTTCTTGTCGACCATGATTTGACCCGTTTTGATGAAAATTTCTACTATTGTTGCTATTATTATGTCCTCTATTTTGATTAGTTAGCTATTGTTATTATTTATTTAAGTTATTAAAATTACTACGATTGAAGTTATTATTGTAATTAGTTCTATTTCTGAAATTATTTCTTCGATTAAAATGCATTATCTGATTTGATTGATTTGGGGTTATTTCTAAGGCAATTTGTACTGCTTCTGCAAGTTTTACTGGTCTTGCAGATAGTACTAGAGATTTGTATGGTTCTGATAAACCATTTTTAAAAGCTCTTAATCCTATTTGATCATTAAGCTTGACTATGATCTCTCTATGTTCTGTACCTTGATCAGATATTTGCAGATCATTTAAGGGGGTATTCTAGTGTACAATTTTGAAAAAATCAAACATTTTTTTTTTCATATTTCCAAAGCTTGGAAATTCAAGAATATGCGTTTAAAAGGATTTTTTAATATTCCTATTATTTCACAAGTTAATTGAAGGTCATAGAAACTGGTTTTGAAGGTCATAGAAACTGTTTTGTCCTTTTAGTTTCATTTTAAGTTACTTTTGTGGCAACCTTTATACTGAGTAGAGGAAGGATTTTTATATGGAGCAGGAATCGCTGATTAAAAATATGTACGTTTTCTGTATCATTCTATAAGTAAAATTGTCGAAAACTTGTCTCAAAACTTTGAACGCGTTTTTCTCGAAACTACTTTTTTCGAGCTGGAGGTAAGGATATATCGAGTTCTAATAGACCGATTTACTTCAAATTTGGAGAGGATGTTCTTTATACATCTCTTTATCGTGTGGTCCTTGCCCAAAAATATAACTTCTCATTTAGTATTTTTAAAAAATTCGGAATTGTTGAAAAATATGCAACAAGAACATTTTTTTTTCAAACTGCTGCCATTTTGTTAAACAATTTTTTTTAACTTATCCAAGGGTGAAACAATAGCGACATCTATAATAATTAAGAATCCGTCTGGTTTTTATTTTTCAGATCACCAGGAGGGTTGGTAGGATGCACGCCAGGACACCCTCTTTTATTTAGACATCACACTTTGATTTTATTTAGACCTCCCACTTTGATTTAATTTTTTTATTTTTTATTAATTTTTGTATGTATGAACAACAAATCAATAAACAAATGATAAAAAAATTGATACTAAAAATAATTTTTGTTTACTTTATACAACGCTTCAAAAACCGGGCGAAATTCATGTCTACACTAGAATACCCCCTTAACTGTGCTAGAAGAATTTTAATGCGTGAAGCAAAAGATGAAATACTTTGGTTTGGTTAGGTTAGGTTAAAGTGGCTGTTGGTTTGGGACGTCCAACACACTTAGACCAAAGTATGGTCCGTTGTGATACCACATGGATCAGTTAATCAGCTTAACTCGTTGAACCAATTGGAGCTTCGAATGAAGCGTAGGAGACAAGTAATGTCTGAATTTTTTAGATCAGTGGTATCGTTAAAGTAGTAGTCTCCAAGGTGGATTCTACGTCTTTGTGATAAGGCAGGGCATGTGCACAGAAGATGAGAGATTGTCTCCTCTTCATCTTCGTCCATGCAACTCCTACAAAAATCATTTGCAGGGGCTCCAAGTCGAATAGCATGCCTTCCTATTAAGCAGTGCCCAGTCAGGACACCTATAACGTAGCTAATGTGCAATCTACTCAGAGAGATTAATTGTTTTGAGCGCCTGGCGCTAAGATTAGGCCAAATTCGTTTAGTCGCTACACAGGTGTTGGTGTTATTCCACCTGAAGTTTGTTTTCTCTATGGTATCTTGCTTTAGCATGAGTTTACATGTAGCTAAGGGGATACCTATGCTAGCATTGTGAGCCAGCAGAGGTAAAGTTGTTCCGCTTTTTGCAAGTTCGTCAGCTTTGCAATTTCCGAGAATGTCTCTATGGCCCGGCACCCAGAAAAGGTGAATGTTGAACTGTGTAGCCATCTCCGTAAGAGATGATCGACAATTTAGGGCTGTTAGTGAATTTGTAGAGACAGAGTCTAAGCATTTTAACGCAGCTTGGCTATCCGAGAAGATGCGTATATCATTAGTTGATATAACGTTTTCTCTAAGCCAGGATAGGACTTCTTTTATAGCCAGGATTTCAGCTTGGAACACGCTACAATGATCGGGTAGGCGAAAGGAGAGACTTAAGTTAAGTCTATCTGAGTATACGCCTCCACCAACCCCATCCTCCATTTTTGATCCGTCTGTATAAAAGTTTATAGGACCATTGTTCAAAAATGATGTATTCTCCCAAGAAGACCTGGGAGGTATAGTCACTTTGAAGCTATAGTTATTAAACTGAGGATGGGGTATGGTGTAGTCAATATTACTGTTTATAGTTCTGAACGAGTTCAAAATAGTGGTGTGGCCAATTCCATTATTGATCCACAGAGAGGAGGCCTGAAGCCGTATGGCAGTATTAGCGGCCGTTTGTTTGCTGAAAAAGTCCAGCGGTATTAGATGGAACAGAACATCTAGTGAGGCGGAGGGGGTGGAGCGAAGTGCTCCTCCCATACACAGGCAGGCTGTTCGTTGGACTTTGCTGAGTTTATCGCGATTTGTCGCTGTATCTAGCGCCGTCCACCATACCACTATTCCATAAGTAAGGATCGGTCTTATGACCGAGATGTATAGCCAGTGTGTAATGCGAGGCTGTAGGCCCCATTTATTACCAATGGCCTTTTTACAGGAGAACAGGGCTACTGTGGCCTTGTTTATTCTCTCTTGAATATTAGGTTTCCAACTTAATTTCTTATCTAAAATGAGACCCAAGTATTTTGCTTGATCAGAGAATTTAAGTGGTACACCGTTTATGAGGGGAGGGTCAATGTGTGGGACTTTGTATTTCCTTGTGAAGAGGACAAGGTCGGTTTTTGTGGGTTAACGCCTAGTCCACACCGATTAGCCCATCTGGTGAGCTTATTTAAAGCGTTTTGTAAGAGTTCTTTTAGTATATTGGGATGTTTACCCGTTACTGCAATAGCAACATCGTCCGCATAGGCAAACACTCTGTATCCCTCTCTTTCTAGAGTCGTTAGTAATTCATTTATTACTAAATTCCAGAGGAGAGGGGATAGGACACCACCTTGTGGCGTACCTCTGCTGACACCCCTTTGTGTAGTAAAATCGCCCAGTTTTGAATTGATAATCCTGCTTATCAGCATCTGATTAATCAATTCGCTGATCGATTTATCTACCTTCAGAGATGTCAATACACGTGCAATTGCAGATGTGTCGACATTGTTAAATGCACCTTCTATGTCTAAGAAGGCAACTAAGGTGTACTCTTTATGATGGAGGGAATATTCAATTGTACGTACTATACTGTGTAGAGCCGTTTCAACTGATTTCCCTTTGTTGTAGGCATGTTGAGCCTTTGAAAGGAGGGACATCAATACTTGCCCTTAAGTGAATATCGATCAAACGCTCAAAATTTTTGAGAAGGAATGATGATAAGCTGATAGGTCTTAGGTCTTTAGGGTTTACGTGACTGGATTTTCCAGCTTTTGGAATAAAAACAACTTTAACTTGTCTCCAAGACATCGGGATGTATGCCAATTTAAGGCAACCCTTGAAGATGTTTTCTAGGATGGGTATTAGAAAACTTGCATTTTCTTGCAGTTCGGCTGGAATTACACCATCCGGACCAGCAGATTTATATGGTTTAAAGCTGTTAATAGCCCATTTGAGTTTTTCCCTAGTGACTAGACCTTGTGGGGGTTGTAAAGTATTGTCACCATTATTAAGTGCAATGTTATTAATAATATTAGAGCTACCAGGAAAGTGGACGTCTAGTAGCAAGTTGAGCGATTCTTCGCTTGAATTGGTCCAGAGGCCAGAGGCGTTTTTCAAGCAGCTTGGCATGATTGGATTTTTGGAGAGGATTTTGCGCAGCCTGGATGCTTCGGAGCAATCTTCCACGTTGCTGCAGAAGTTTCTCCAGGACGATCGTTTGGTTTTCCTCAGTTCTTTTTTATATATCTTCAGTGATTCTTTATATGAATCCCAGTCAGACATGTCTATAGAAGCTTTTGCTCTGTTAAAGAGTTTTCTGCATTCTTTTCGAAGTGGATCCAGCCCTGAGTTCCACCAGTGTGGCTTCTTTTTACCTCTTACTTGTATAAGAGGGCATGCAGTACTAGAGCTTTGTTTAGGGCTAATGTTAGATTATTGACTTTGTCGTCAAGATCTTCAAAGTTGGAGGGAGTATTAAAGAGTTCAGGTTTTACTAAACTATTTAACGTTCTCTTATATTTTGGCCAATTTGTTCTTTTTAGATTTCGAAAGATCGGTTGGCAAGGTGGTTCATTTAAAAAGTCAAACTGGATGTATCTATGATCAGAAAAGGAGTGATCTTTAGATACCTTCCAGTTCAAAATATTATTATTAATGAATTCTTAGACAAAAGTTATATCTAAAACTTTTTGTCGATTTTTAGTAATAAAGGTTGGCTCATTACCAACGTTACTTACGAGTAGGTTAGTGTTTAGAATATAGTCGATTATATCCGTGCTACCCCATACTGTATGGTGGGCGTTAGCGTCACTACCGATGATGAGGCCGATGTTGAGCCTTTGTGCTTCAGTTATCAATCTCTCCAGAGTGTCACCCGGGAGAGGGCCAAGATGGTCGTGGCCAAGATACGCCGACGCCAGCCAGAATGTTCCTCTGGCTGTTTCCAGACTTGCGGCGGCGGTGATATCTCGATCGCTGAAATTAGGGAGTAAATATACATTTAGGCTGCGTTTTACTAATATGCAAGATCTGGGTTCATCCTCACCTGATGCATACAGCACGCAGTATCTGGGAGTCCTGATTCCTCGAACAATGGATTTAACAATCCAGGGTTCTTGAATCAGGACAATATCTTCATCGCTGCTGGATAGGCGAAGAAGAAGGGAGGCCGAATCATTTATGGAGTGTTGGAGGTTAATCTGGAGTAACCGCAGCATTTTTGCTACTGCACTCCCGATCAGCCTCCAACACAGTAATGTCGGAGTCATCCATATCTGAGGACGATTCTAAAAGAATGTCCTCATCTCCGCTGTCGTAGACCTCGGCCTCCATTGCGGAAAAACCTTGGTCGGTGTTAGGAGCTTCCTCTGTTACTGGGGATACCTGAGATGCATCGTCTTCCAATGAAGGAAGTGTGACCGATGCACCAGGTTCCTCAGCAGCAGTTTCCGCTTGTGTGGGTGGGGGAGGGGGAAGGGTTTGTGCCTCGACCCCATCTTTTTTATAGACCCTCAGTGTAATTTCATCGAACCCAAACCTAATCACACCTTTTGATTGCGCCAGAGGAGAAAGGGACTCTGCATTGATGATTACAATTGCACCCTTGTAGGGTCCCTTTGGATCCTCCAATTTCGCAACCTTCCAGTTGTGAGTAGGAAGGGTTGGATTGGAGAGCCGGATTACCTTCAATACGTGGTCTGCTTCCTTGAATATGGCCGGAACCGTGATGCGAGCTCTTGGTCTGCAAGGAATATCCTCCTTTGCTACAACCTCCAGCTTAGCACCAGGCCAGACCTCCCCAAGTCGGCTGACCGCCAGCGTCAGTAGGTCGCACGACCTCTGATCATCACAGACCATCAACTTGATGTGTCCCTGATGCCAACCGCCTCTTTTGTGATGGGCGGTGGTCCCGGATTGTCAGACATGATCTCGACAAAACTGAAGGCCAGCTGTCCTTTGGCCAATGTCCAGTTTTCGGCAGAGATCGTGCCATCTACATCATTTCTGTCGATAATCGCGACTACCATTTTGTCCTTCAGAACGTCACTGAAGGACATTTTTGCCTTGCGAGGGTCAAGAGAAGTGCTGGTGTTTAGCACTTTGGGGCGTTTAGGTAGTGAAACACTACCTTCCATAGACCTTTGTCGCTTCGACGTTGAGTCTTGGCTGGTCTTCAAATTATTTTTGGCCAGGAAATTCTTGGCCCATTTTATCTTGGCGTCATGCTGAGAGTTTCCTCCAGCGCCTAGTTGTTCACCGAACGTCTGAGAATCCTCTTAGCATTACGCATGTCCCTGTAGTAGGCCTTGGAGGGTCTGAGCTTACGCCCATCTCCCCCAGGACCTTCTTTAGGATTATTTGCTTTGGAGGTAGAAGGACCTGGCACCACAGCCCTACTACCTCCGACACGCGGTGTAGAAGAGACGAGAGGTTTACTATCTGTGGTAGTAGAGGAGCCGTTCTTCACAACTGCCTCACTACAGGAAGAAGGTGATGTTACCTGTTTATCCGATATTCCACTGGCGACAACAGGGCTGTGAGTGTTCACAGCCTTGTCGGCACCAGTGGAAGAGGGATGAACAGCAGACAACTTTGCCGTCGTACTGCTTGCCGGTTCGGTCTTTTGATTTTGTTTTAGTTTTGTTTGTTTTGTTTGTTTTGTTTTATTTAAGTCCATTTAGAGTCCCACGAGTAGCGGATAAGGGGTGGTCTATCTGTACAGAGATCCGTGTATACAGATAAGGCTGGTTAATCCGGAGGTCGCCAGGTATCCGGATACTCCGTTCGCGACTGAGCTAGTTTTTTAATTGGGCCCTCAGCCTGGCTGATCATCGGCACGGGTCGTATAACACCTTAGATCCAGCCCAATTGGGAAGTTTAAGGGAAGGATATGTTTTGGAAAAGGAGAGACGTACAGCAATTAAGCCATAAGCGTCCCAGGAAGGAAACTAGGCATTGACAGACAGTTATACACCATACAGTCAGGGGATAAGGAGACATCAGCCAGCATAATAGCACAGAGCTGACGGAGGAGGGGGTAAAGGATTGGGAAGGGGAGGGGCGAGCGACCTTTGGTTTCAGGACTCTTCTGGAGAAATAATTCCCGAGAATCATTGACCTTACTCAGCTTCTACAACTCGACAAGTTCGACGCTCAGGTAGAAGAATACTTTGGTTACCTTGGAAGCATTCCGAAATATCATTGTGTAATGCTGATGCATTTTAATTGGGTTTATAAACAGTTTTTAGAGTATTTTTGAATTCATCTAGGGTTGTAGGACTTGCATAGGATTGTATTTTGTTTTTAACCATTTCTGATAATTTTGTGGCTATTATAAACTTGATTAGAATTAATTCCTGTGATTGTTTAAGAGTATCATGGTAAAATTCTATTAAGCCTAAAAAATTATTCAAGTCTTTTTGATTTCCTTGGAATTCAGGTATGACTTTAGTGGCAGTGAGTAAATCGAAATCAGCCATGTTGTCAATTTTTACCTTTAGCAAACCACGAATTTCAGCAACAATGATGTCAAACTCTTTTTTGACTGTTAAAATATTATCTATATTTGTGAATTTTCTTCCCAAATGTCAAGTATTTCCTTATTTGTCTTATCTATGTACGTTTTTGAGTATGTCCTGTTTGGTGACTTTTTAAGATTTACCAAAATATTATTTAATTTTTTAAGACTCATTTTTTTTTTTGTAGCTATACGTTTATGGTTCTTAATGCATGCTTTCTTATATACTTTTTATAATAACTATTTAATTTACAAATAAGTATAATTGTTAAAATTAAACAATTAAGATATATAATTGTTTCGGTTAAAGTGGAATTATCTTTAGATGCTGCTACTGCTGCTGCTATGTTGTTGTTTATTGTTTTTCCCTTCGAGCTTCTTCCACCCATGATTTTTTAGATCCTTAAGATTCTGTAGAAGGTTGTTTTTGTTTTGTCCCTTACTTATGTTGATGGTCCTTTGTAGTTTGTAGATTTTTCTATGTCATAAACTATTAAGTCTATGACCTCAGTTATTGACACCCAAATATTATCGATTTGAAATCCACTTGAGAAAAGAATCGTGACACAATATTTGGACTCAAATAGCATTCATAAGCAAAACAATCTATGGTACATATTTTATGCATAGCGACCGACTGTGGCGATATGCAATGTGATCAGTTGTACAGACAATATTGTCACTTTGTTGTGACCGACATAATTTGTGTGAACCAGATGTGGGTCTGATGTGATGTGATCGGAAGAGTTAAAAATTGAAACACCGACAGAAAAACGAAATGGATTTTTTTTTGGCTTTTGACAGTCAGCTGTTCAGTAAAATGAAATTTTATCATAAAAAAATTTAAATGGATTTATAAATTAAATAAAACTTTAAATGCATTGTTTCTTTTTGAAAAAAAAAAATACTAGAAAATAGGATTCATCTTATTGCATCAATCTTTTGCTAGAAATAAATCTGTAACATGTCAAAAACTTAAAAGAAAAATTTTACTGATGGATTTTAGTGATAGCTATAACCGGCCCCTTACGTGGCACAAAACATTCAGTGTTAGTGCAGACTTCAGAGCTTAACTTTTAATATTTTCGATGTGTTTTTAAAAATTTCTTATCATTTGATGATTGTTGTTTTTTTTTATGTATTTTTATTTTGTCTATTAAAGTCACTAATAATTTTTATTTTCTATTTATTTACTTTTTTTTTTCTTGTTTAATTTTTTATTTATTATGTTTTTCAAGTTCTCTCGAAGGGTTTTTTTTTTATTATTATATATTTTTATTAAAGTCACTTAAAAAAATTATGTTCGTTGATAAATATTTTGTATACTTTCGATGTTCTCTCGAAGGTTTCTTAATGATTATATTCTTATTAAAGTCACTAAAATTTTGTTTTTTATTTTTATTTGTTGATATTTTTTATGTTTTCGATATTCTTTCCAAGGGTTCTCTTTTCTATTTCAATATTCTTTCGAAGGGTTCTCTTTTCTATTTCGATATTCTTTCGAAGGGTTGCTGTTTTTATGTTACACCGGTGATAAGGAATTGAAATTTCGCGGAAATTGATTTCACTTTACCGATTTTCTCTCGATATTGACGATACATATTAATGTCTCAACATCAAAAGTTTCTTTATTATATTTACTTTTTAGGATTCATTATCGGGAAACCGCCGACACAATTACCATTAGAAAGAATTAAAAGAATTACCGTCACCGGGCTACTCGACTGCGCCAGTTGAGGTAGTAATTCTACATTTAATTTAAAAAAAAAAAATACTTATCGTTTCAACAGCTCAATGCTGAGTTCTTTATTCAGCTGCCCTTTACTTATATCTAACATGATTTTAAATACATAAAATATGCTAGCTTATCAATAACGTGGGAAAGCAAATGAAATGTAAGGAATGCATTGAATATTATCTTAAAAATAAAACCACAAATAATAATATTCTTATAGGTTGCCGGTGTTAATGACCGGGGCCAAGGCTGGTGTCAGGTAAGGTATGTAACTCGCACATATTAGGCTTATGTTAGCGAATTTAGACTTCATGCGGATTGTCGTGATGCAATCGCTCACATTGTTGAAACTCAAGACATTTTCTCTGAGTCTAGTTCCTAAAAACAAATCCACACCCAAATAGACGCTGAATTAGTTCTCGATAGCAGTCGCCGTAGTATACATCGCAGTCTTTTAGTTTGCGTTTGGATGGCGTTAATATCTGCCTTGCAGCAGTTAAGGGCTTCCACTAACTGTTCAACCGCACGTGGTCTGTTAAGGGAATTAACATTCAACATACAGATCCGAAGTTCGTTGTCCTTATTTCGTATTCGTATCCGAGGCTTGTTGGACTGTAACACTACCTTAAATAAGTAAATAAGTTTATTAGGATTTGCTTAAGCTGCTTTGACGTCGATTTAGCGTTGTACGATTTTGACGCAAAGGGTTTTGAATTGTACCTCTGTCAATTAAATTATGCTCAAATTCATAAAATATAGCACTGGCCAAAACGATGACGAATTTAATACATTAAAAACTGAGTCAGGTACAAGTATTTTATATGATGAATATTTTGTGTAATTGCGACGAATAATTTAATAATAAAGCGCCAAATAGTTTTAATGTCAAAGTCATTCGTCGATGGGCAAATTTAAATAGCACCTTTTGTCCTTCTACAGTTTTGAGTCCTGATAGAATAGGGGACGAGTAATTACATTTGAACTGTTTGGGACTGCAGTTGTTTTAAAGATGAATTGTTTAACAAGTTCATCGGTGTATGAGAGATTTGTGCAGACATTGTTGCTGATACGGATGTTGTTTCCGAAGCGTCACATAATGGGGCAGGAACATTACCATTTGAAGCTGATGACGTTAGAAACGAGGAAAAAGAGGGATAACATGTAGTCATATTATTGAAGTTGAAATCAGCAATTGGTCGAAATAAATTATAGTAATTTAAAATACATATTACATTTTTTTTTATGGTGGGTTTGCATAAGAAATATCATCGTCCAGTTCATAGCTTCTTCGCTTTGATAAAAATCCTATTTTACTTTTTGAATTAGCCGTTATTTCTTATTAGTTGTTTTGTCGACAATTGAAGTCAAGTTTTCCATTTTGCTACAGAGAAAATTAAATTGCTTCTCACAAGCAATTTTTTTTTTTCAGCGAACGGGTCCCACTCGTCACAAAAATAAAAAATGATTTCCTTTTCCTTAACAATTTGATACAGCAGAACGGAGCGTCAATACAGTGAACATGCCAAATTTTTTGAAAACTACCATTGCACAGGGCAAGGTAACAGTATCACAGAGAAAACAATTGGTCATGATTTGTTCATGATACAATTCTTAAATTTAAATGTGTAGCTTTTGATCGATTTGTTGATAAAGACCCAGTTTGTAAATTATGAAATCAGCTATTAAATTGTAACTATGTTCGAACACAAAATATTGAATCTAGCAAAAGCTGATCGCTTGTGCTCGTCAAAGTTAAACTATCAGGCAACGAGATAATTAATTAAAACAAAATACTAGGAGCCAAACAAAACAAGTCTAATCTTGATGTTAATGACTGTAATTTCAATTCGAATGATGGTATAATTTTAATCGTTGTGACAGTATAATTAATTAATTAATCAACTTAATTCATTGGTGTATAATTTTGATTACTTACTTACTAAAGGTGGCGCTAGTCCGGGCGAACCTGGGCCTCAACTAACATGCGTCCCCAGCCAGCTCGATCCCTAGCACGCCAAGTTGGTTGAGGTCTTCTTCCACCTGCGTGCGCCACCTGAGTCGCTGTCTTCCTCTACTGCGCCGTCCCTCGGGATTGGATTTGAAGACCTTCCGGGCTGGAGCGTTGATTCGCTCTATTTGACCAAGCCATCTAAGTCGTTGGAATTTTATTCCTTTTAATCAGGTCAGTGTCGCTAAACAATCTGTACAGCTCGTCGTTGTATCTTCTCCTCCACTCTGAATATATGCAGACGGGACCAAAAATCACCCGAAGAATTTTTCTCTCGAAGAATCCTAAGACGTTCTCATCTTTCTTTGAAATGGTCCAGGCCTCAGCGCCATAAATGAGAACCGGGATGATGAGTGTCTTATAGATGGTGATTTAAGATGCTCGAGAGAGGACTTTACTACTCAATTGCTTTTAAGTCCAAAGAAGCAGCGATTTGCAAAAGTTATTATTTGTTTGATTTCAGCGCTGGTGTCGCTGTCTGAATGTATAACGGTGCCTAGGTAGACAAAGTCCTTAACTACCTCAAAGTTATAGCTGTCTATGGTGACGTTTTGTCCAAGACGTCGTCGGTAAATGTCCTTTTTTGATGACAGCATGTACTTGGTTTTGCCCTCATTGACCACTAAACCCATCTTCTCCGCTTCCGTCGCAATGCATAAAAACGGTCCACGGACATCACGCTTTGATGTTCCCATTATGTCAATATCATCAGCGTATCCAAGTTATTGGATGGACCTTTGGAAGATTGTGCCTCTAGTGTTGACGGTTGAGTTTGAGTCGCATGAGAGTGTATCGCCTTGTCAAAAACCTTTCTTTGACATCGGTGTGATCTTTTCCGACCTTGATAGAGCAGCGTGTATTCTCCATTATCATTCTGCACAAACGGATAAATTTGAAATGGATGCCAAAACTAGACATTGCTATGTAGAGCTTCCCGGGTGATTTCCAAGATCTGCCGTGAATATTTGGTCAATGGTGGACTTTCTTGGTCTGAAGCCACACTGATAATGACCTATCAGGTTGTTGACGAACGGTTTCAGACATTCACATAATACGGCAGAAAAGATCTTACATGCAATGTTCAGGACACTGATGCCTTTGTAGTTGGCGCAATTGGGTAGGTCTCCTCTTTTGTGTATTGGGATCAATAAGGATGATATGCAGTACTGAGTTGTTCGGGATTAAACTCAAGGAGTACTTGGAGACATTAACATAGTGATGATTTTCTTTTTTTTTCTCTTTCTCTTTCTATAACTTATATCCTTTTTCTCTCTCATTACCTACTCAATTTAAGTCATTAAAATTAATTTTATTTTCAAATAATTAAGTATTATTGTAACTTTTCTTTAATAATTATAATTTTCTTTGATTGAAATTAATTTTGTTAGCTTTATTTTTTTTTGTTGTATTTTACAACACATCATGTAAATTAAATAATTAAGTTGATACTGCCTTAGAAGATATCGTATTTTATTGTATAAATCTATGCGAATAAATATATGAATATGAATATGGGCAAACTATGCTGAAGCTCAACACATTGTGCATGCTTTCTTCCGACCATATTTTGTAGATGAGTTGGTGCATGCTCGCTACCAAGTCATGGCTTGCTGCTTTGAATAATTCACTTCGTTGAGGTCGGGTAGGAATTGTTGATCTGCGTTGCCTAGGTTGAATGGTTATTTCTCCCTTACATCAGAATTCGATTCATCATCGCCGTTATATAATTTGGGGAAGTGGTCTTTCCATATTCTCAACATAGACGGCGGTTCTACTACGATGTTCTCCTGATCTTTTTTAAAGGCTTCGGTTCGTGGCGTGTACCCTTGGGAGGTTATTTTTTACCTTTTGTTCTGTTGTGACATCCCTCTATCTCCTCGATCGTGTTCTTCTCATGCTCCCTTTTTTTAAATCTAAGAAGCCGGTGTTCCTCTCTCCTCTTCTGTTAAAACCGTACGAAACACAACGTCACCCTCGGTTCCATCGCTCGTCCACAATGACACTCTTTATCGATTGATCGATAAAGCCAATTTGCATGCAGTGCAGTTTTCTGTTAATTCGAAGCTACCGATTCTTTGGGACAAATCTTCTTTCGCACTCTTGCAGTTGCTAGAGTACTTAAAGATGACATTCACAAATCCGCTGGCCCGAATAGTATCCCCGCTATTGTTCTGAAGAGGTGTTCTTCAACGCTGGCAAAACCACTGTGTAAACTTTTCCATCTTTCCTACTCCACAGGTCTCTTTCCGAGCGGATGGAAAATAGCATTTGTCCAACTATGGCCCAATCGCACCTACGTTCCTTCTTTCCAAGATCATGGAAACGGTGATTAATTATCAGCCTAAGCAATATTTCGAAGAACGGAAGGTTCTTAATGACCGACAGTATGGCTTTCGTAGCAATAGGTCCGTTGGTTTATGGTTTATGTCACCGAACAGTGAAACAAATCTTAACACCGTTTTGGAGAAAGTAAGATTATTGCACTTGATATTTCAAAGGCATTTGATAGAGTTTGGCACCAAGCTCTCTTATCGAAAATGCTTGCTTATGGTATTGTTGTATTGGATTTTTTCAAGTCTGAAACTCATAAAATAAATGCTAGTGGCCCCCAGGGCTCCGTGTTTCCTCCGACTCTCTTCCTCATATTTATAAACGATCGCTTGTCTGCCACTTCTAATCCATTAAACTGTTTCGCTGACGACAGTACATATTCGTTTCTAGATTCATATCCTTGTCCTTCGGATGTGGAACGTCAACGGCAGCTTATGATAAGCTCATTAAATTATGATCTTGACAGCAAATTCAAGACGAGAGGCCACAATGTCAACAATTGTCCAATGAGGAATTGTGAACCGTGTAGAATTTAAAGCTGTCTTCTGTCGTTAAAGCGTAACCCACCCCCGATGACGCTATCCATGAGCGGCACTTGCATCCAGGAAACTAATCAACTTTCAGTACTCGGCATGTGTATTAAAGATCATCTCTTATGGAATGATCACATATTCGATATCGCCAAAAACGCTGGTACATGGGTGCTTAGGATTCCTCGGACGGTGCAAGATATTAGTCACCCCGTCTGATCTGGCTGTAATTTACAAAGCCTTCATTCGTCCAAAACTTGAATATAACTAACATATTTGGGCAGGTGCACCTAAAACAAGTTTAAGTCTTTAAGATAGAATTCAAAAAAGAGCTTTGAAAATAGGCGACAGAACTACTATATAACCGAAACATTTACATCTCTCGAACATCGCCGCTATGTTTCATAACTTTCGTTGTTTTACAGATATTTTTACAAACAATGTTCTGTCGAAATAGCCAATTGCATTCTCTCTCCTCCTAAAACTATTCAGCCGTGATACTCGCACAATGCTCATCAGTTTACCCTTGAGCTCAATTTCAGACGTACTGTTAAGTATAGAGATTCTTTTTTTAACCAATCTTCGAGAATATGGAATGATTTACCGAACTCTGTTTTTCCTTCCCATTTGAATATTCAAAATTTTAAGCCCAATGTGTACTGGCATCTCCTCTTAAATCCTTCCCTATTTTCCTAACGCTCGCCCTGTGTTTAAACGTAAACATTTTAGGGGTATTAATAACTCCTTTAGTGCCTGTACATTAAAAAAAATATGATTTAGTTGGAATCAATAACTCAAAATTGATTATACTTGGTAAATGTGTATGTTATGTCAAAATTGTTAATATGTTAATTTATGTCTTTATGTTTTGAGCGATAAAACCATGAAAGATATAAAATTTATTTTAACGAATTTTTATAATTCAAATCAAAAGAAATATATAACTATGTATGTAATTTCAATTTAAAAAAAGACTTCACTTCATCTCTTAGAATAAGTCTTTAAATTAAAATTATCCGATTAAAAATATTTCTAACATAATGTAACCCATTCACAATATTATGCACTTGTATAAATTAAAAAAGCAAAGCCTTAATTAGAACTACAAGTATGTTAAGGAATGCATCAACAAATTATTTTTCACCCTGAATTATTATTTTTTCATCACAATTTTTTTATTTCATCATTCATTGTTTAATTAATTAACTCCTAAAAACTTACCAATTTTCATTTCAATTATAAATATTTTGTAAAATTATCGAACATGTATGTATGTATGTATTTGTTTTTTGTTGATCTGTTTTTCTCACGTTGTTAATATTTTAATCCTCTGAGCCGGAAAATGAGAGGAGTGTATTATGTTTATCTGATAAGTACTAGAATGTGTAAAGGAGTTAGCTGAGTCAGCTGTTTACTGCAAAATAAATGAGAAGTATGTTAACAAAATTCAATTGTTGTCATAGTTACTAGACGAGAATATAAACAAAATTCATATATTGTCATAGTTACTAGATTTTGTTTGCCTACCTAAGTACATTTACACATTGTCCAAAAAGTCTCCGTACAGCAGTTTTTTTTTGATGATTCTGAGATAAAATATTTATTATTAATTATTATTAAAATAGTATTTTGAAAATCACAATCACAATTTTTTAAAATTTGGCAAAAAGGTAAAGGTGGGAACTAAGTTTTTTTCAATGTTACCACTTTGGTTTTTACATTAATTCCTAGTACTTTTTTTTCAAAAAACACTAAAATTAGGCTGCTGTACGGAGACTTTTTGGACTAAGTGTAGTTGCACGTATGTAGGTACGTTATTTTAGCAAATTATATTCATTTGATATTAGATTTTTAATTTTTTTATGAAATCTGAAAATTTCCAAATTTAAGTTTTGATAGGATACTTCGTGGCCAAATTTTGAATATTTGGATGGCAAAAATGTTAAAATGGTAGACATGTGCATTCAAGAGGACACAAGCGTCCACAGGTTTTTCTCAAAACCAACCTCTGTCTATCAACTCCTACTCTCACCTCCCAGTGGTGAACATCGGGTGCCTAGTACCTCAACTGGAGATTGGGTTCCAACCCCAGTGGAAAGTTGTTGGGGGCAGCAAACGAGAGAGGGGGAGAGGTGCGTCCACTAAGGCACCTCTCCTTATCCAGACGGCAGCGGAGGAATTCCCGAGATGGAATCAACGGTGGCGTCTACAGTTCCAGTAAGGCTGAACTACTTAGTGAACACCTTATAGGGCTTCTACGACTTATTCGGAGCCCAGGCCTATAAGGAGCGGTTTATCCGGCTCCCCGTCCTTGGAGTTATACTAAGGATCTGGCCCTCCAGGTTGGGGGTTGTGCCGTCAGGGTGACTTCCTGACCACTTAAAAATCTTATAGTTGCGAAGCACCAACAAGCCTCGGATACGGACGGATTTACTGCTGACAACCAACGCAAACGAATTAAGGACAAGGAACTTCGGATATGCACGTGGAATGTTAGGTCCCTTAACAGACCACGTGCAGCCGAAGAATTAGCGGAGGCCCTAGACTGCTATAAAGCAGACATCACCGTCATCCAGGAAATACGATGGGATGGGCCGGGCAAAAAGAGGATGAAAAACTGCGATATCTACTATGGTGACTGCTATCGAGAAAACCAACAGCGCTTATTTGGATGCGGCTTCGTCATTGGAGCCAGACTTAGGCAACAAGTCTTAAGCTATAGGTGCATCAACGAGCGCCTCATGACCATCTGCATGAAGGCTAAATTCGGCAACATTAGCCTGATATGCGCGCACGCCCCCACAGATGAGAAAGATGACAACACCAAAGATATGTTCTTCGAGCTCTTAGACAAAACATACGAGCAGTGTCCTAGCTACGATATTAAAATTGTCCTGGGCGATTTTAATGCCAAGCTAGGAAGGGAAGACATCTTTGGTGGAATAATCGGGAAAACAGCCTACACGACAACACTTCCGACAACGGATTCAGGCTCATAGATTTTGCTGCGGGGCGAAACGTCATGGTAGCCAGTACGCGTTTTCCACACCTCAACATCCACAAAGGAACTTGGAGATCTCCAGATCAATCTACCGTCAACCAGATTGACCATATTGCGATCGACGCCAGACACGCTTCCAGCATCATGGATGTCCGAACTTTCCGAGGAGCTAACATCGACTCGGATCACTACCTTGTTGTAGCCAAGGTAGCACTTCGGGTTTCCAGGCCCAAGGCAAAACAGGGAGATGTTGGGAGAAGGTACAACGTCGAACGGCTACAATCGCAAGAGATCGCCAAATCCTTCTCCGACCGAGTTACAAGTAACCTCTCTCGAAGTTCTGTGCCGCCAACACAATGTATAGAAAACCAGTGGCAACATTGCCAAGACGCACTCAGAGAAGCCGCCTCTGACGTGCTGGGTTTCAAGCGACCACCAACAAGGAACCCCTGGTTTGATGAGGAATGTCGGCAGGCAAATGCAGCCAAACAACAGGCACGCAAGGCGGCGCTGCATAAAAGGACGAGAGCTGCTCATGAGCTCTATGAGCAGAAGAGGCGAGAGGAACACCGACTTCTCAGAAGGAAAAAGAGAGAGCATGAGAAGCGTGCGGTGGAAGATGTTGAGAGGTTTAAAAGCAGGAATGAAGTTCGAAAGTTTTATGAACAGGTGAAACGAAATTCACAAGTACATAAACCTAGAACCGAAAGCTGCAAAGACGAAAGTGGAAACATCATAGTGGAACCGCAGTCAATGCTGAGGAGATGGAAGGACCACTTCTGCAGACTGTATAACGGCGACGACGAACCGAATTCCGCTGTCAGGCAGGATGATCCATTCAACATAGACGACGAAAGCCAACAATCCCGTCCTCCCGAGTTAGACGAAGTAAAGATTGCTATATCTAAGCTGAAGTCTAACAAAGCCGCTGAAGCAGATGGCTTGAATGCCGAGCTCTTCAAAGCAGCTGGAGATAATTTGGTTAGGAGCATGCACCAACTTATCTGTAAGATATGGTTGGAAGAAAGCATGCCCGATGAATGGAACCTCGGTATTGTTTGTCCGAATCTGAAAAATGGAGACGCTCTAAACTGCACCAACTATAGAGGCATCAGTCTACTTAACATCGCTTACAAAATCTTCTCTGCCGTAATATGTGAACGTCTAAAGCCCATCGTCAACAACCTGATAGGTCCTTATCACTGTGGTTTTAGACCAGAAAAGTCCACAGTCGATCAAATATTCACATTACGGCAGATCCTGGAAAAAACCCAAGAACACCAAATCGACACCCACCATCTTTTCATCGATTTCAAGGCCGCATATGACAGTATCTACAGGGACGAACTGTATAGAGCCATGTCTAGTTTTGGCATCCTTACCAAACTCGTCCGTTTGTGCAGGATGACCATGGAGAATTCACGCTGCTCCATAAAGGTTGGAAACAACTTAACTGAACCTTTCGATGTCAAAAAAGGTTTTAGACAAGGTGATGCGCTGTCATGTGATTTTTTTAACATCGTACTTGAAAGAATAGTGCAAAGCTCACACGTCAACACCAGAGGCACTATCTTTCAAAAGTCTGTCCAATTACTAGCATATGCTGATGACATTGACATAATCGGAAGAACTCAGCGTGATGTCAATGGGGCACTTTTTGTTGGCAACTCTGCTGTGATAGTGAAAAGTACAACTTAAAAATCGATCGCGCCAATTTCCAATTAAAATATTTAAATACTTAAAATAAAAAATAAAAAAACATCACATTTCGAAGATTTCGGTGAAGTCACCAGACAAATTTATTAATAAAATCAGGTAAACCAAGTTTTCGGGGCGAAAAGCCTATTTAAAGTTTATTTTTTCATCACATGACTGACAAAAGAAAAATCTGTCAAACTTCTCCTGAAGACAATAAATATCTGCTGCACAATAATAACGGAGCACACAAAATTTTCAAACATAATACAAATGTCTTTCTCGAAAGTCGATTTACAACAATTTAAAACAATAATTGACGATTCACTCCAAAAAGAACTACATTTAGCCACCGCCAACTTGGCTACTAAGGATGACGTTAAAAGTTTGCACAACGAACTTAGTCAACTTAAACGAGAGAATCTGGAGTTATCAGAAAGAGTTCAACAGTTTGAAATGCGTTGTAGGTTGCTTGAGGATGAACTGGAGCTGCAAAGTCGTGAGCTTAAAGGAAAAAACATAATTTTCTCAATCCCAAATGACGGTGCGGAGCCCCAGGAACGTATTGAAGTCATTACCAAACTTTTGTTGGATAACCAAGAGCCACAAATGCAGCAAGCTATCAAGTTAAGTGAAAATGCCAAAGTTATCAAACTCAAACTTAACACCGGTTCAAACGAAATCGCGTCAAAGATGTTAAAAAATGCATCTAAGCTGAAAGGCACAGGCGCATACATACAACGCGACCTAACCAAACAAGCACAAAACAAACGTCGTATTCTTCTTAGATATCGAAAGATTATTAAAACCAATAAACCAACAGAAGCAGTTAAATTAAAGAACAACACACTAGTTATTGGTGATAAAACTTTTTATTTAAACAATAATAATGAACTAAAATATAAAAATAATGACGGAGAATCCGAACTACAAATCATGTTTGGTAAGCTAAACTTTGAAAATGTCAAAGAAAATACAATGCATGTCAAACAGACGTCAAACTGATAGTAGCAGATCAAACCTAGCAGAACAAACAGGGATGGTCTATGAAAACACAAATTGTAGTAGATTTTTACGAAATTGAGAATCAGAAGCCGTCAGTCAAATTAATATTGTAACTTACAAAATTTTAGCTTATAATATTGCAGGATTAAATAATAAGTTATTATTTGTAGATTTTTTCAATTATGTAAGGAATTTCGATATATTTTTTGTATTTGAAACTCATGTAACTAAAGATAATATAAGTAAGCTTTTATGGGAAGGGGCATCTAAATCGTCTCAAAGAGGTCGTGCAAGTGGAGGAAACCTGTTTGGAATAAAGACATCATTATTGAACACGTTTAATTTCAACGAAATTGAAGGAACCAGCGTAGTCAATCTTTTACAAAAAAAAAATTATATGTATATCTTGCCCTGTTATTTAAATTGTAACAAATGGAGAGCCGATTTTGAAAAACTACATAACACAATGCAGCGTTTATCTAACAAAAGCACTTTACTGATAGGGGATTGGAATGCAAGGACCAGCAACTCACAAATCACTACAATACAAAACATATTAAATCCAAAGATCTCCATTAACAACAGGAATTCAAAAGACAACATCTGCAATAAAAATGGATCTGATATGCTTGAGATGTTGCAAATGTATGATTCTGTTATCCTAAATGGATGTACGGATGGAGATGAAGAAGGACACTATACATTCGTATCAGGGCAAGGAAAATCAGTTATTGACTTCTGTGCAGTTAATAATGACTGGATAGAACGAATCAATAAATTTGAAGTAGAGTGGAAAACGTTCTCAGATCACATGCCAATAAAAGTGACATTTTCAACTGAATCCTCTAACATTCAACAAAATTTAAATTTGCTACCGAGGCTTAAATGGAAGAATGAGGAAACAGCTGCATATAAAATTTTTTTGGACAACTTAATATCAGCAAATGTGACAGCTGAATCTACTGATGCACAATCTATCCAGCTTACAGAGTGTATTAGAAACTCAACATTAAACAAAAACTTCAACACCAGCACAAGTTTCAAACAAAAATGGTTTGACAAAGATTGTTTAAAAGCCAGGCAAAAATCTTTTGCACTACTGCGAGTGATGCGAAATTCAAATAGTTACAATTTGAAAAATTGGTACATCGAAGCTAACACTCAATACAAAAATTTATGTTTAAAAAAAAAAAAACAGAATTTGAAAACGAGCAAGCGCTAACTCTTGGAAGAACAAGGTGTTCGAAAGAATTTTGGAAGATAGCTAGAGGAATTAATGGCTTTAAACATATAATCGGACCTGAATTATCTGCAGAAATGCTCTCCTGTCACTTTGAAAGTCTCCTTTGCAATTACTCTAACCTGGCGTTTTCATATGCTAAACCATTAGTATCGGATGAAATGTTAGACGTTGATATAACAAATGATGAAATAAAAGCTGTTATAAATAAAGCCAAAAATGGGAAGGCACCAGGTGAAGATGGTATAACATACGAGTTTTTCGCTAATGCAACACCTACGTTTTTCAACCACTTGAAAACTTTATACAATCAAGTTTTTACATATGCGGATATCCCTTCCTCCTTTAAGAAGTCCGTGATTTTTTCCATTCACAAAAAAGGTGCTTTAGATAGTGCTGAAAATTATCGAGGCATTTCATTTATGAATGTTATAGCTAAAATTTTCTGCGGTATATTAGCAGAGAGACTAGACAAATGGGTGACACAAAGAGACATCCTCTCGAACCTCCAAGCTGGTTTTAGGAAAAATTACTCTACAATAGAACACATTTTTACACTTTCCTCAATTGTAAAAGCTTTTCAAGCAAGGAATAAAAAAGTGTACTCGTTTTTTGTTGATTTTAAAGCAGCCTTCGATCTAGTGAACAGAAACGCGCTCTTTTATAAACTATCGCAACTGGGCATATCTGTGAAGTTCATAAATGTAATCAAAGAAATGTACACTGAAACAAAAGCAGCAGTATGGGATGGTTCGGCTTATTCAAAATGGTTTGTTACAAGTACGGGAGTGAAACAAGGTTGCCTGCTCAGCGCTCTGCTCTTCTCGCTTTTTATAAATGACGTAGTAGATGACCTCCCTGGAGGCATAAATATCGCAAGTTCTACAATAAATGTTTTGTTATACGCAGATGATCTCGTCCTATTGTCCGAATCACCTGAAAATTTACAATTGATGATAAATCGGTTGGCGTCTTACTGCAACAAATGGGGGCTGACCATCAATACCGCTAAATCCAAAGTGATGATTTTCTCACGATCCGTACAATCTCAAACTCGGAATAGATGGTTCTACAATGGGAATCTCTTGGAAATATCTAAAGAAATAAAGTACTTAGGAGTCAAGTTAAACTCAACTTTGGATTTTAACAAACACCTATTAGAGAAGGTCAACACTTCGCAGAGTTTGTTGAATTCAACATGGAAAAAAGTTTTTTCAAACGTCAGGATACAATTATCAGCCAAATACAAAATGTTTGATGCTGTTGTGAAATCAACCTTGTGCTATGCCTCTCAGGTTTGGGGATCAGAGGAATATGAGGTTATTGAGAAATTCCAAAGGAATTTTTTGAAAAAACTTTTCAATCTTCCACTCAACACACCAAGTTACGCAATCTACTTGGAAACAGGCTTACCTCAACTCATGACAAATACACTTAAAGCACAGGCTGATTTTATAATCAAAATATGCGCTTTTCAGAACTCCAGAGTATCCAAAAAGATGCTTTTATATGAATTGAGGAATAAGGATTGGTGGTTCGCGAAATGGCAATATATTGGAAGCTCTTGCGGAGAAATGCTCCGTATAGACATAAACAACTTGTGCAATGTAAAAGATCAGCTCTATAAAATTATCCAAAAGAATGAAGACTCAATACGAGATGCATTCATTATTAAGGCCTGCGAATCTGACAGCAGACTTTTATACTCTCAACTTGATTTTAACCTTAATAATAGAAATTACTTCAACGATTCACTGAGTTACAAAGAAATATCTTTAATCTTTAAAGCAAGAAGCGAGACACTCAGTTTAAACGGTAATCCTTACAACAGCAGCTTCAATCAATTTTGTACCCTTTGTAATCTTAAATCCAAAGAGGATTGCTTTCATGTTATAAGTATATGTCCTATATTTAAACAACAAAGGATACATATCAACAAATTACAAACTTATATCATTTGATGTCACCAATATGTACACAAACATACCGATAGAAGAAACAATACAAATACTCAAAGAAAATCTAACCACCACCGCAACCATCAACACTCTACAAATAAACGAACTAATATTTCTATTAAAAACAATACTTAAACAAAATTATTTTACCTTTAACAATGAATATTACAAACAAACCGAAGGACTTGCCATGGGATCACCTCTAAGTGGATTATTAGCCGACATTTACCTCAACCACTATGAAAATAAGTACATTTTATCCACTCTCAACCCACAAAAACAAAAAATCATTTCATATTCCCGATACGTCGATGATACTTTCGTCATATTTGATGGAACAACTAGACAAATAGACATTTTAACTAAATACATTAATAGCATAAATACAAAAATAAAAGTTACAGCAGAATTAGAAAATAACAACAACATAAATTTCCTAGACTTAAACATAACTAAACACAACAACAAATTAAAATATAAAATATACAGAAAGCCCACAACCACAGATATAATCATCCATAAAGACTCACACCACCCACTTTCCCAAAAGATGGCAGCTTTTAATGCTTTTATACATCGATTAATAAATATTCCTATGGACACATATGACTACAATAATGAACTAAATACCATAAAACAAATCGCACATGCAAATGGATACAATACATCTATAATAGACAAATTACTCCATAAAAAGAAAAGAAATCACACCAACAACAACACAACAATTAGACCCAACAACAATACTTACACATCAATTAACTACACAAACTTTCTACCACAAACTCTACAATACGAGTTCAAAAAACATAACATAAACATTTCATTTAAAACTAACAATAACATACAAAACATACTAAAACCTAAAACACAGCAAAATGTCAAAACATATACAGGAGTATATAAACTTAATTGTGACGACTGCAACAAATTTTACATCGGTCAAACCGGCAGATCTTTTTACGAAAGATTCAAAGAACACAAGCCGAAAGCCAACACCAGATCGAATTTTGCCCTACATCTCATCGACGAGAACCACAATTATACAAATTTTGACAAGAACTGCACCCCACTTCACCTATGCAAGAAAGGACGCATACTCGACGCCACCGAAGAATATGAGATT
Organism: Eupeodes latifasciatus; assembly: GCA_920104205.1. Classification (NCBI taxonomy): domain Eukaryota; kingdom Metazoa; phylum Arthropoda; class Insecta; order Diptera; family Syrphidae; genus Eupeodes; species Eupeodes latifasciatus. The sequence goes on along the minus strand of OV049924.1, from coordinate 271,135,679 downwards.
TACATAGCATATAAACAAGAACAAAACAATTTACTAAATGATAAGTTGACACTAAAATCAAACCCACTCTACGACACCGCCATCAAATATCACAACAACAAAAACAATAGACAAAATTAGTTATCAAACTTATAATCCACTATACAATAATAACAACAACATAATAGAAGAACCCCCAATGCCCAAACTATAGCAACAACAAAAAACAGAAATTGACGTCAAACACACAACTTATTAAACAATCGAAAATAATAATAGAAGAGCTTCAAACCTGCATTAAAGCTACAACATCAAACATCAAGACAAATAATAAATAAAAATTAATGCAGCCAGTCAGTTATACGCCCGATGATGGATGACAATATCCGAAACGCGTCGCGATACATCATATAATTATTTTAAAGTTGTGAAAATTATTGCTTATTCAAATAAAATAATAAATATAAAATTAAAATTTTAATATTCGTTTTTATTTTTATTTTTTATTTTCGTTTTCTAATATTAACAAAGGATACGTTTCTTTGGTAAACAAACATTAACAATGCAAGAAACAATTCAAATTCTAAACAGATGTGACTGGAAAATGTTAAGCAACTTTTTGAGTGCAATTTACAAATACCGAATGCTTTAAATAACAGAATATGTTTGATTTTTGTATCTATTATCTAAAGTTTTAAATATTATAAATAATAAATGTACCTATATTTACCAACCAGGCTGACGGCTTAGCCATAGCTTTAATATTCATATAAATAATTATTAACTCTGTATACATTATATTCTAATAAAAATGAATTTGTTACTTACTTACTTACTCAATTGGGCTTTTGTGAGTATTGAGGCAGAGGCGGCAAAAATGGGTTTAACGGTTAATGAGGGCAAAACAAAGTACATGCTGTCATCAAGAAAGGACCTACAATACCGACGTCTTGGTCAAAACGTCACCATCGACAGACGTAACTTTGAGGTAGTCAAGGACTTTGTCTAACTAGGCTCCGCTGTTAACGCAGAAAACAACACCAGCGCTGAGATCAAACGAAGAATAACTCTTGCTAACCGCTGTTTCTTTGGGTTAAGAAAGCAATTGAGTGGAAAAATTCTCTCTCGAAGGACCAAAGTGTCGCTATATAAGACCCTTATCATCCCCGTCCTGCTATACGGTGCAGAAGCATGGACTTTGACAAAAGCGGATGAAAGCACCTTGTGTCGTTTCGAGAGAAAGATTCTTCGTGTGATCTACGGTCCCGTATGCATCGAAGGGGAGTGGAGGAGAAGATGGAACGACGAGCTGTACGGGCTGTACAGCGACGTAGACTTAGCCAGAAGGGTAAAAGTCCAACGACTAAGATGGCTAGGTCACGTAGAGCGCATGGAAACCAATGCTCCGGCCCGGAAAGTCTTCGAATCCACACCCACAGGACAGCGCAGTAGAGGAAGACCGCAAATCAGGTGGCGCGCACAAGTGGAAGGTGACCTCACCCAACTCGGAGCGCGAAACTGGAGACATCTAGCTAGGGACCGAGCTAGATGGAGAAGTTTGTTGGGTGAGGCCCTAGTTCACACAGGACTGTAGCGCCACCTTAAGTAAGTAAGTAAGTAAGGATGGCAAAAATACAGTAGATTTTTGAATTGGCTTAAAATTTAATTTAAATTACATAAAAAAATGGCTATTTAATTGGTCATTGCACAAAAAAATATATATTTACCAAGTTGCCACGACCATATCTTACAGATATGACAGCCCATCAAATTGTCTAAAACTTTTTTTGACATCGAAAGGTTCTGTTAAGTTGTTAGCAACCTTTATGGAGTAGCGTGAATTCTCCATGGTCATCCTGCACAAACGGACGAGTTTGGCAGGGATGTCAAAACCAGACATGACTCTATAAAGCTCGTCCCTGTAGATGCCGTCATATGCGGCCTTGAAATCGATGAAAAGATAGTGGGTGTCGATTTGATGTTCTTGGGTTTTTTCCAGGATATGCCTTAATGTGAAAATTTGATCGACTGTGGACTTTTCTGGTCTAAAACCACAGTGATAAGGACCTATCAGGTTGTTGACGATGGGCTTTAGACGTTCACATATTACGGCAGAGAAGATTTTGTAAGCGATGTTAAGTAGACTGATGCCTCTATAGTTGGTGCAGTTTAGAGCGTCTCCATTTTTCAGATTCGGACAAACAATACCGAGGTTCCATTCATCGGGCATGCTTTCTTCCAACCATATCTCACAGATAAGTTGGTGCATGCTCCTAACCAAATTATCTCCAGCTGCTTTGAAGAGCTCGGCATTCAAGCCATCTGCTTCAGCGGCTTTATTAGACTTCAGCTTAGATATGACAATCTTTACTTCGTCTAAGTCGGGAGGACGAGATTGTTGGCTTTCGTCGTCTATGTTGAATGGATCATCCTTCCTGACAGCGGAATTCGGTTCTTCGTCGCTGTTATACAGGCTGCAGAAGTGATCCCTCCATATCCTCAGCATTGACTGCGGTTCCACTGTGATGTTTCCACTTTCGTCTTTGCAGCCTTCATTCTAGGTTTATGTACTTGTGAATTTCGTTTCACCTGTTCATAAAACTTTCGAACTTCATTCCTGCTTTAAAGCCTCTCAACATCTTCGACCGCACGCTTCTCATGCTCTCTCTGAGTGTTCCTCTCGCCTCTTCTGCTCATAGCGCTCGTGAGCAGCTTTCGTCCTTCTATGCAGCGCCGCTTTGCGTGCACGTTGTTTGGCTGTATTTGGCTGCCGACATTCCTCATAAAACCTTCCTTGTTGATGGTTGCTTGAAACCCAGCACGTCAGAGGCGGCTTCTCTGATTGCGTCTTGGCAATGTTGCCACTGGTTCTCGAATTGTGACATTGTGTTGGCGGCAGAGAATGTTGAGAGAGGTTACTTGTAAATCGGCCGGAGAAGGATTTGGCGATCTCTTGCGAATGTTTTTGCCTGGGGTCTGGAAACCCGAAGTGCTTCCTTGGCTACAATGAGGTAGTGGTCCGAGTCGATGTTAGCTCCTCGGAAAGTTCAGACGTCTATGATGCTGAAAGCGTGTCTAGCGTCGATCGCAATATGGTCAATCTGGTTGATGGCAGATTGATCTGCAGAACTCCAAGTTCCTTTGTGGATGTTGAGGTGTGGAAAACGCGTACTGGCTATCAGAGCAAATAACAATGTTTTTCGGTATTGTATTTTAGAATTGCGTAAGACTCAGTGGAAAAAATTGAAAAGTAGTTAGGTAGTCTTGTACTCTATAGAATATTGCCAGCTTCCGAAACGATTGCAACTCCAGTTCCTGTGTCAGATTTTGATCCATCTGTATTGATGAAATTCCATGAATCATTTATGTATATGTCAGTTATTTCATGAAACATCTGTGTGTACGTTTCCTTAGACGTGAAATCTTTTTTGATCTAGCTAAAGAGGTATTTATTACATCAGTTGGAAATTCCCGTGGAGGTATGTTACCAGGACTGAGCGTACACATTGCTGGATTAATGCCAATTTTACTAGATTTGTTCAGAGCGATGTAGATAGCAGAAGGGCATTTGGTGTTTTTTACGGTTTTAAAATTTTGAGAGAGTTTTGCTGCTAGAACAAAAACGTTATGTTTTACTCAGTGCAGAAAAATATTTAAAATAAACTCATATTAAGATTTATAACAAAAATAAAAAAACGCATATTCGCTTTAAAAACGATCTGTTATTAGATCTTAATGATTTTCAACTCAATAAGACATTAATAGACAAAGAAAATAGTACATAACTATACTGTGAATACAAAAAAAAAAGAAATAAAATGATAAACCCTTCAGGGGGAGCTTTGCGAGGCCCACCAATTAATAGAGGTTCTCAGAGAAGAAGTGCGCGAGTTAAAAGAAACTATAAGTGAATTCGAAATCGCACAGTGGAGGCGATAAAAATAAGACCAACGACAATACAACAGTGAAGGCGATAAAAAAACCCCCACCAATAAAAGTTTTTCAACAAGATAGTCACATTCAAAATTGTTAAAAGTAGAATTTGGTGAGAATAATTTTAAGATAAAAAATGTAAACAAAAACAAATTAACTTTAAGTTTATACAATAAGAATGATTGTAATAAGGTCAAGGAGCTGATTTCTGAAGCAGGTACTGAATTTTTTACATATACAACCAAGGAAGACAGGCTACAATCATTCTTGCTGAAAGGTCTAAGCGCTAGCTTTGACCCAGAAGAGGTCTTAGCCGAATTAAAAAAATTAAAAGTTGAAAATTTAGAATTTGTCAAAGCTTTTAGGTATTCTACGACGATTTCTAAACGTGAGAATAGAATCTTGCCTATTATAGTGGTACAGTTGTCTCCGGAAAGTTTAGTACAAAATTTGAAAAAGATAAGGTTCATAGAGGGACACTCATTTTTTTTTTGAAAAAATACGAAGGAACGGTACTCTTCAATACCATCGGTACCAAAGGATAGGCCATGCAATCCTAACTGTCAGATGGCATACAGGTGCGTCGAGTGCCAAAATACGCATGAACCGGGTAAATGCCTTGTTCAAAAAGAAGCAAGTGAAGATAAATTATCGTGCGTACTGTGCCGAAAAAACCGTCACCCTGCTTTCTGGAAGGGTTGCGAAAGCCATAAGAGACTGAAAGATAGAATTCAGGCTCAGAAATTAGAAACGCAACAAAAAAAATTTGAAAAGCTCGGTAAAATCGAAAATCGTGTCCGTGGAGGGATATCATTTGCCAATATAGTTCGAAATCCCATGAGCTCCAATGTTACCTCAAAACCAAATATAGTTTCCGCAAGCACAGATCAACAGTCTTACTAAGGTTGTTGGAGATCTAGCTATGAAGTTTGATAAACTTCTAAGCTCTTTGTCATCCTCAAAATGAACAGAGCTAGTAGTAGTAGTAGTAGTAGAAATGGTGGCCACGAGCAGTCTAGCTCGGTGACACAATTAGCGCTGCAGAGCTACCCTCAAGATAATTGCTCTCCACGTCAATTCTATAATATCCAACAATAGACGAAGTGATCTCCTTGGTTTTTTGATGGATCATAAACCTTACATTCTTTTTTTGAGCGAAACAAAACTTAAGGGGTAATGGTCGTCTCTACTTGATATCAGCATATGCTCCGGCAGCACCAGCCAATGAATTTAAAGTTGAGATCGAAAAACTATTCGAAAAACTAAGACTAGATAGTTTGGATAACTATTTCGTCTTAGCAGGAGACCTTAATGCAAAACATCCAAACTGGTTAGATTCAAAGGCTAATGGAAGAGGCAGCTTTCTACACAACTTCTTTGAAGAAAACCAAATAAATTACAAAATTAAGCTTTATAGCCCTGTAACACCAAGTTACCCTCGTGGAAATTCGTACTTAGATCTTTGCATCGCGGACGCACGATTACAAATACAAACGGTCCACGACAATAAAATGTCGCTGTTGCTGTATGATAGCGATCATAAGGCAATAGTTATGCCATTAACATTTGTTGACAACTTGATGTCTAGCTTCGCAACACGGAGCGAAGTCCCTAAATTCAATTTTAGGCAGACTGATTGGTGTGAATTTCAGCGTTGCGCCACCAGAAAATATAGGAATTGCACTGCCTCTTCTAATATTCCTAGCAATAGGAATCTAACGAACGAGGAGTGTGGTTTCTATATCGTGAATCTCAATACGGTGGTATTACAAGCTATGGAGTCGTCAGTTCCGAAAATTAAATCAAAGAACAGCATGGAATGTTATTTAAACCGTGACAAAAATACACTACAAAAACATAAAAGCTTTTTAATTACACAAATAAACAGAATACGTCGGCAGTTTCAAGAGAATGTCCAAAGTGTAGAGCTAGTAAGATGAAAATCCCTCTTGAGAAATTGTAAAAGTTTTGTTACGCCAACAGTTCGAAAATAGTATTAACAATTATTGGAAGCAACGTGCCGAAAATATTTTGAAATCTCATTCAAGAAACATGTTTCCGAAAATAAAACAGATTTACAAACAATGTAATAATGTTAAAATACATAAGCTCAAAATACCATTATCATCGCAACCAGTACTTTCTCAAGCTGGGATTGATAGTGAACAATGCCCAATCAACGATGAATCTTTTATCGTAGATGTTGAAGCAGATAAACTCAATTTTATAGGATCGTATTTCGAGTCAATTCATGCTAGAGTACTTCCTAGCGCACCAAAATTGACGAGGTAAATACCGAATTGTCAAGGTAAATACCGAATTGTCAAGATTTTACAGTAGCGAAATACCGACACTCCTAAGATTTACTGATAATCTTAAGGCCAATGAACTTACAGTAGAACGGACCATGTACTACTTCATAACACAAGACGAACTGACACAAATATTTCGTAAACTTAACAATAAAAAATCAAGCGGTTTATATAACATTCCAAACATTGTCTTAAAACATATTCCAATCGAAATCATACACCAATATTGCTTTATATTTAATAACTTACTTCCCGAGTTGTTGGAAAACTTCGAAGGTACTTCCAATAATAAAAAAGAAAAAGGAACGTTCTGATCCTTCTAGCTATAGGCCAATAAGTCTCTCCTGCCTAATATCGGGAAGATTTTTGAAATAGTTATTTGTAAGTCCATACAATGAGTTAATACCGCGAAACCAATGTGGGTTCAAGAGAAATCACTCAGCAGTGCACGCAGTTACAAAACTAATTTCAGATGTAAACTGGAATCTGAACGCAAAGAGATGTACAGCTGCCTGCTTAGTAGATATCGAAAAAGCCTTCGACACGGTTTGGATCAACGGGCTTTTATTTAAACTCATACGGTACGAATTTCCACCCCATTTTGTTAAAGTAATTTCATCTATGGTGAAACAAAAGAAATTTGTTATAACCGATAGGCAAAACACTACATCCAAGGTTTTTAGTATCGCCAATGGTTTGCCACAGGGCACTGTTTCGGCACCTCACTTGTTTAGTTTATATGTTTCTGACATATTAAGGGAAATCGATGACTCGATAGCGTTTGCTGACGAAACCACTTTGTATGCAAGTGGATCAAGAATTGCAGATATTCAAAAAGGTCTGCAAAGAAAATTTGATAAGCTACAATCATTCTGCTTGGAGTGGAAACTTAAAATAAACAGCACTAAGTGTGAAACCATACTGTTCTGCAACCCAATAAGACGCGGAAATTCAGATTTGAGAGGAAATTGGAAAAACCTAAAAATAATGAACTCGGAGAGCCTCCCCATCGAATCAAAGACTGTTGTGAAGTGCCTGGGTGTTCATTTGGACAAATTTTTATATGATCATGATCACATAAACATTCAATTGCAAAAGGCAAGAGCGGCATTTATGTCGCTTAAACGCCTTTTCTTCTCCGGCTATCTGAGATCCGATGTGAAGATTATTTGCTATACGTCCAATTCTGACTTACGCGAGTGCAGTATGGTGGAATATTAATCCGTCGTTTATGGAAAAGCTTCGCTTTAGAACTTGCATGTAAGTGTATAGAAGATCACACAAAAACACACTTACGAGTGGATTTATACCTCCCGAGGCTTTCTTGTTTCTGGACGCACATGGCTATTTGTCCGACTCAATTAACGTACCTATAATATACCATATGGCAAGAAGAGGTACAGATAAAAGAATACTATATGAACCTTCTGAATTAGTAAATGGAAATACGGACCTAAGATACTGCGTAAGCATAAGAGATGAACAAAATTTCGATCGTTATAATCGCGAAAGATATTGGTGGCTTGACTGGGTCGTTGCAGACGCGTAGTCCTTTTTACCATAACGTCCTGTTATATGATTTCTAATCGGTCGAGAAAGAAAGCTAGATAACTTTAAACAATTGTCGATCGTGCTTATATTTCGAAAGGTTGGGGATCACATGCGAGGACAACTTCTAGGTTAGTTAGTTTTTAAGTATTTTTAAGATTTAGTTTTTAAGAAAAAAATGAAAAATTAAAGATTTCAAAAGGTTTTTTTTAAAGCCCATTTTCCTTTAATATGAAAAAAAAAATAACAGACAAAGTTAACAACAATATGAATGTAAATAATAATTAATTGTACTAAAACTGAAAAATTAATTAGTATGTATACGAGAAATTGATAAATAAGTAGGTACTGAGAACTCTATGTCACGTATTAATAATTCAAAAGAAAACAAATAATGTAATAGTTTTTAAGTTTATTTAACTAAGATACAAATTGTTAGACTTTAAGGGAACACAAATAAAAATTAAAAAAACGGTTTGAAATTTTCTTTACATTCTCTATTATTGGGGATCTGTAAGATTGACATACAGATATATACATTAAAATAGAAACAGAGTTAAAAATTCAATTTTTTATTGACTTAAAAGATTTGTTTCAAGTTTGGTCTTCATTTTCTTATTTTTTTTCTTTTTTTATTTTTTTTTTGTTAAATGTTTCCCAACCGCGCATCGTAAATCTCCCCAAAATGTTCTATGGGATTTAAGTCAGGCAATTGGGATAGCCACTCCAATACGCTGATTTTTTGGTCCTTAAACTACTTTTGAGCGGATTTGGATGTGTGGGTCGTTGTCCTGCTGAAGAACACATTTGAGAGGCATGTTCTCGTCCGCATATTCACCTTCATATTTTGATCCTACCAAGGAAATTAACCCCAAAGTATGATACTGCCGCCACCATTCTTGACCGTTTTCTGGGTGTATTTGGGATTTAGTTCTTTCAAATTAAGCTTTCTAACGGTTTGTCTGCCATCAGTTCCGAACGAATTTATCTTTGTTTCGTCCACTAAACATTCCTCCACTTTTTACCTCCTTCTGACCCAGTCCAATCAAAATGAACGTGGGCGAATTTAAACCGCGTTGTTATATTTTGTTTTCCTTAGAAAGGGCAAGTTAGCTTCAACAAGTCTTCTATGATCAGTTCTGAAAGCTATTGGAAGCTGTAGTTTGTTTTTTATTTCCCTTGAAGACTTGTAAGGATCTTTTTTTTTTGAGGCGCAAATGATCTTTCAGTCCTCTCTTGGGGTTGTTTTGCTTGGTTTTCCCAGCTGTTTTTTTGGCTCTCATCGGTCAAATTGCTTTTGCAATCAACTTGAGAGATCTGCTCATTATTCTGGCTATTTCCCTCAAAGCTTTTCCCTCACTTCTTAGAACTAAAAGGACAGCTTTTAGGGAACAATGCTTACCGCGACCCATATTTCCTTAGAATTAATTGTTATATTATTAAAAAAATAAAAACCCATGTTACTTTGCACAAGAGAGTCTAACTTATTTTTTGATAATGGTTAAAACTACTTGTTGTAAAATTTTGTTGTTTTAATTCGGTTTAATTCTTAGCAACTGTCTCTGTGTCTATTTTAATGTCCATATCTGTATCTTAGGTGCGAGACGTGCCGTAAAAAGATCGCTGCGGTGCTCTATGGATGAGAAGCCTGCTTCAGTCAGGATGTTCTTTATTGGAGTGGTTGCAAATATTAAGTCTGGTAGCTAGTTTATTATTAATAGATAAACAATGATCCTTAAAACTATATTTAATATCAAAAGTAATGCCTAAAATAGTTAATGAGTTTACATTCTGAATTTTGAATGATAATAAATAAATGTCAAAAGTGGGACAATTTCTTTTTTTATAATATATAAACTAAGATGCTATTGAAGTTTTCTCTTGTTCGATTATTGTCATTGCTTTTTGATAACAAAATCAAATCATCCGCATACAGACATGATCTATTTTTTTATAACTGCCTATGATTTCACTTACATATGTCATTGTAGGCGATTATGAGTAAGGTCACTGAAAGGGGTGAAACTTGAGCTTATTTAGGATGACATGCATGCTGATCCTATCAAATGTTTTCTCAAAGTCAAGGGATAGTACGAAGATATGATTTTTTTTTTTGAAGGTTTCAGAATTGGAATGGTATGGTTTCTTTTTCGAAGATACAATTATATAAAAGCAACATTATATAAAAGCAACATTCTTTTTTTTAGTAAAAGTGGTACATTTTTTAACATAGGGTATGAGATGCGATCATACCCTGGGGTGTTGCCTTTCAGAGAAGTTAAGCATGTTTCCATTTCGATGAAGCTTATTTTTCTATGTATTTTGCGGATGTGTTAAGAATATCAACATGGTGGTGCATGTTGTTAGGAAGAACTTTAGAGTTAATTAAGGTTGATGGAGAGTTGGAATCATAAGAGCATTTGGACCAGATTTTGCCAAAGTATTCACAGATTTCAGATGGGTTATAGAGTGGACCTGATTCAGTAAATATGTTATTAATTGAGAACTGGGTAAAATTACCTGATAAGGTTTTTATGTCTGCCCACATTTTTCTGCTTGAAGAGTTTGGGTTAAGGTTTGAAGTAAACTTTTAGAAGCATTCCCTTTTTGCTATTTTACTATTCCTGTGGAATAAGGCATTAGCTTTACGATAATTTACGAGGTTGATATTATTGGGGTGTTTTTTGAAAATTTTCCATAGATTTTGTTTGTTATTACGAAGAATAGATAGCTTAAAAGACTACCATGGGGTTATCTTTTTATGGGGAATATTTTTATTTTGACGAATTGCTACGTTGGCAGCAGTGCGTTAAGTTTTGGAAATTAAAGCAGCTTCCTTGTTTATGTTGGAAGAAACACTATAATTTTTTAAAGTATTAAGAATTGTCCTTTCGTATAACTCCCAGTGGATTGATATCCTAGATCTATTTTTGTAGCGATTGGAAGATAGTCATTACCGTGTAAATCATCTAAAACTTCCCATGAAGTTTTAGGGATCAGTTGAGATGAAATACCTGATAAGTCAACATGTGTCCATGTCTTATGTGTAGAGAAATAGGTTGGGCTTCCGTCATTTAAAACGGCAAGTTTTTCATTTAGAAGGAAATTTTCGAATTCCATTCCTCTGGGGTTAGTTATGGGTGAACCTCATAGAATATTCCAGCAATTAATATCACAAGTTTACAGAATTGGTGTATGAATATTATTAAAAATATTTGATAAATCATTAGAGGTGAATGTTTGAGAAGGTGGATATATAATAGATCACAGTAATTTTAATGTTGATTTCTAAGGCAACTGTAGATTTGTTTTTGGGGGCAGGGGAGACAGATTGGTTTGCAAATAAGTTTCATTTCTAAAATATGGTTTGAGGTCATTAATTTACAATTGCAATTCGTGTTGTTGAAATAGCCTTTCATGTTCCATTGCAAAACTTTTAAATACGTCTTGTGAGAGAGAGGAGGCTTTGTTTCAATATAAGCTTGGTTAAATTAGGGCAAGCTTGAGTTGGTGTTATGGTTTATGGTGAAATGGAGATTGGGACTCCGCTGACCAGAGGATGGAGCATCCGGAACACTTGAATGTCCCGCATGATCCACCCCATGGGCAGCAGAGTCGCTTGTGTTGGTAATCGTATTATTGTTAACCACTGTCATCATCTTGTTCCATAGAATTGATATAGTAGCTATTTTTTTCGATTAGAGACTGGGTGTATTGTGCTAAAGGTGAATTGAGGTTAAATACGTTTGAGTCTATGTTACGAGGAGTAAAGATGGGTTTAATTTGAGATAAATGTATTGTTTATTTGAATGTGTGGTTTTATTTGTTGGTGTAAGTTTGATGTACCTGGAGGGTTAATTTGTTGGTTGGTTATTTCGGGAGATGAATTTAATGCATTGGTTTGATTGGATTTTTGAGCAATCTATAATGTTGTTTGATGTGAGTTGTTTTTCTGTATGGATTGGGTTTGGAGTTTGAACTTGAACTGCGGGATGTATTGGAAGAGGATTTATTTCGTTTGAAACTGTATTATTGATTGATGAGGTGGGTATGGCTTGATGAGCAATATTAGCAAAAAATTCGCAAAGGGGAGTTAAGGATTTAATTCCTTGTGTGCTTTTTGTCTTCGAAAACTACATTTTTTAATTGTATTAAATTTTAATATTTCTGTTGCTTTTATGAAACTTTTGCATCTTTTTGAAGATGCGGGGTGTTCTTCAGAGCAGTTCGCACAATAGGTGCGTGTACATGAATGGGGTCTACAGGGAGCATGTTGCAGTTTACACAAGATTTAGGGGTTTTGCATCTCTTGGCTGTGTGACCTAAGAGTTGGCAATTTTGATACCGCATTGGGTTAAAAAAATATTCAGTTACGATGCAATTATACCAACCAATATTAACTGTATTAGGTGTACGGAAGCGATCAAACGTAAAAAGAATTATATTTGTAGGAGTTAACATGCCATCTTTTTTAGTGTTTTGTTAACCTCAATTACACTCTGTGAACTCATTTCTTTTATAATTTCTAGTTATTGTAATCGGTCCGATTTGTTGAATGGAAAATTTTGACATTTTTCTCGAAGTTTCAAAATCCCTATAATCTAAACAAAATTATAAGCTAAAAAAAAACATTACTAAAAGTTGGTAAAAATTGATTTTTGACTTTATCTGTTACAAAATTAAAGTCATTTGATTCAAACTAGTTTTATTTTCAACATTTAGTAAAATGTTGGGAAAGATGGAAGTGACATTAGCCTCAAAATCATTTCATCTTATAGAAAACATTGTTTTCGACATTCAGTAAAGTTTTTATAAAAATTCAACAGGCAGTTTTTTCATAAAAATTAAAATGTAGAAAAAAATAATCGATATCTCGTGAATGAATGTAGTGTTGACTTCAAAATGATCCATAAATCTGTATTTGTTTTTATAAGAAATAAAAGTTTTCAAGAAATGCTACTAAAATTGGTAAAAAATGGGCTTCTACTAAATACCTCGTGAACAAAAATAGATTTTGAAATCAAACTGTTTCATCAAGTGCAAAATACTGTTGGTAATTTGTAGTTAATTTTTTAGAAAAATTCTACTGACAACTTAAAAAAAAAAACATGAAAACCAATAAAAACCAATAAGAAATGGTTGTCTTTTAATCAATATCAGCAATATACTTACTTCAACATTTCATTAAAAAATAAGATAATAGGTGTACACTTTCTTTTGACGCTCACAGTATAATTACGATATATTTTTTGCCTTGAAGCGTTTTTTTTTTTTTTTTAATTTTCTTCATTCCCTAACAAGCAAAAACAAATTATTATACAGAAAATAAATAAGAAATAATAAATATTTGTATTCATTTTCTCCCTCACTCTCGCTAAATTTGTAAGCATTTCTCCTCTATTTTCTTTTCTTTAATTATTTTCTCTATTTTTAAATTCTCGCTCATTATATACATTCCACATAGATTCCAAATTCTTTAAGCCTCCTACCAGCAGGCGTTATGCCGTTCGTTTCTCTTTATGATAGTACTATTCAAATCTATAAGTTATATCCAATGAACCTCTATAAAGTAAGTCTGTTCTGAACACTGAAATATATGAACAGGACATATACAAATAGAATTCATGTTAGAGATAAGAAACAAAGTAACAAAATAAACAATAATCCTAAACAAATAACAACGATATGCTCAAGACTATTGTTATCAAGTGTTAACGGACTTCCATGAAGAAAGTCACGTACGCGCATCCACAATATGATACTTATAAAATTGTTATAAATAAGCCCAAGTGGAAAACAAAAGAGAGATGTTAAATTGACTTAGAACTCGCTACAAGTAATATAAGAACTCTTATTAATATAGTTGAGCCTTGCTCTTAGAAACGTGCAGTTTCTTCAAATCAAGTATTACAATTTATTTACAATGTGAAACCATCATCGAGTTAACTTTGTATCGTACAGTCCAAACTCAATTTTCTTGATCATTTATTTAAATACAGTACTTTATAACGTTTTGGAAGTTTGTATTTTTCATTTGATTTCTTTTTTTGTTTTCTAGATTGATTTCTCAATCTCAAGATAAGAGAATTATCGAATGACGCTCTTATGTTCCATGTTCGTGTTATGTTGTCCATTGGATTTATTGTTCTTAGGTTTCTTCTTAGCATTGCTCAGGGTGTCCCGACAAATTTTTTTTTGGATTTTCCGAACAAAAGACTTCTCAAAACTTGCGTAATTGGACTTAGATTACAAAAATATATAAAAAAAAAATATTAAAATTTGTCCAGGGGGTTGTACCGACCCTCAAAATTTTGACAAATTGATATTTTTATGCTTTTTTTCCCTTCCTTAATTTCGGTTCCTGTGCTACTATTTATTATAAAATATTAACTTTTTGATCTTATTAGGTTTAGAACATATTTGACGTTTTGATTTGCATGCAACAATACGTTTCCAGCGGTTTCAAATTTATAAGGTTTTAAGCTAAAAATACCCCCAATAGGTGACCAAAATTGAATTTTTTTAATTTTTGTCGCATATTGCTATTATCATCATTTTCCTGGAACTTAAAACCACTGCTCTATAAATCTGACACAATTTGAATTAAAGTTTCTATACCTATCCGATTTTGAAGAAAAATTTGTTTATAAATTTTAGGCCTACCTGCACAAATGACATAATTTATTGATGATTTTTAAGGATATGGGTTTGTACCTGTTTCCTACCTGTAAAGTACACAACTCAATCCGGTAATAAAGTCGGATTTAAAACTGAAGGCTGTTTTCTACCTGTGTAAAGTGCGTTGTAACAGTTTTAAAAGCAATTTTTGTGATTTTTTTAAAATAATGAGTTCAAGACGTAGTGGGACTACTTGTGCTGTATTGGGATCATACAAAAAACTTGACGATCGGCAGCTACCAACTACAAGAAATTTCATTAAAATATGCGTCAAGACAAGGTGTAATGGTCGTCTTCTGATGACCATTGCACCGGGGCGAAACGCATATATGAACACTAATTGCTGGATCATATTTATTTTATTTTCATGATTTTCATGAATTTAAATCATTTTATCATTAAATTCATTTTGTTTGTAAGGAACGAAGTTAAATTTAAATTCAACGGAAAGTATCCTTCCCATTCAGAAATATATGCGATTGTTTTTAAAGAAATCGACAATATTTGGGCTAAAGCTTCGATTCCAATTGTAACTAAGAAAAGAGTTATTCAATTAGTAGTAGTAGTAGAAATGGTGGCCACGAGCAGTCTAGCTCGGTGACACAATTAGCGCTGAGTTGCGCCGTTTTGATACCATGAAATACTCGCTTGACCTATAAAGTTAAAAGAGGGATTATAAAGAAAAAATACGCCACAAATCCACTTTGTTGCGTTTAGAAAGGAGATCAAATCTTTGATCTCCAGTTCTGAGAGCTCATTGAGGTCGTTGAAGAAGGACTTTCCCAATGTTTTGGCTCTCGTTTTGGCTAGGGCAGGACACTTGCATAAGAAGTGAAGAACAGTTCCTTTTTCTCGCTGGTCCTCACAACTACGACAGAAAGTATCGTGGGGGATGCCCAGCTTAGATGCGTGTTCTCCAACAGGCCAGTGTCCGGTGCATGTAGCAACGACCCTGGCTATGTCTTGCCTGGGTCTGCAAATAAGATTATTAGTACGAGATTTGTTGTAGGTGGGCCATATCCTTCTAGATATGATACAGTTGGTTAGGCTGTTCCATCTGTGGTTTGATTCAGCGAGGTAAATTGAGAAGATCTTGCCCTTCATAGCACCAAGAGGAATATTGACTCTTTCCGCGAGTGAGCTATAAAGGGCTGATCCTTGCCTAGCCAGCTCGTTCATTGCCCTAAAAGCCTCTATGACCCGGAATCCAGATGTGAGTGACCCTGAGTCCAATGTTCAAGCCCGCTAACTCACTTCGGCATTGTTGAACCAATTTGGAGGATGAAGTGGACGAGCCAATCGCTTGAATAGCCGCCTGACTGTCCGAAAAAATAGCTGTATTGCGGTTTTGATTTGGATCTAGTTTAAGTAACTTGCATGCTTCCTTGATCGCGAGTAGTTCAGCTTGAAAAACACTAGCAAAGTCAGGAAGTCGCAAAGACCTGGAGACATTTAAAGACTCGGAGAAAATTCCTGCACCGACCCCACACTCCATCTTCGAGCCGTCAGTGAAAATAGTTGTGTCGAAGCCTCTCGTCACTAAGTCATCATCCCATTCATTACGAGATGGGATGATAACTTTAAAATCCACACTGAGGTCCACAGTAGGGGTGCAGTAGTCGGTTTCTGTCGAAAAGATGTCCGCTGGGATGAGATTAGTAATATTACTATGACCAAAGGGCCTAGAATACCAACTATTCGATTCCCTAAGTCTCAACGCGCTGCAAGATACTAAGTATTTGATATGCAGGTCTATTGGTAAGAGGTAGAGAAAAACGTTTAGGGCGTCCGATGGACATGAGCGCAAAGCTCCAGTGGAGCCAACACTAGATGTTCTCTGAACCTTTTTTAGTTTAGTTATGTTGTAGGCTTTGCTAAGCGCAGGCCACCAAACAATCGAACCATAGGACAAGATTGGACGGACCACGGCTGTATACGTCCACAAGATTATCTTCTATTGCAAACACCACTTTTTGCCAAAGGTTTTACTGCAGGCATAGAAAGCTATGCTGGCTTTCTTGACCCTTTCTTCGATATTAAGTTTCCAGTTTAACTTTGGGTCAAGTATTATTCCCAAATATCTAGCGCTGGAAGACAAGGAAAGAGTTTCACCGTTGAGGCGGGGAAGGGTGAAGGGTGGTACTTTTGTTTTCGTGGTAAAGAGCATCAGTTCAGTTTTACTTTTATTGACACCCAGGCCACAGCTTGTAGCCCAGTTGCTTACTTATAGCAATGCCATCTCCGTAATCTCACTAATCACGGAAGTGAACTTTCCTGATACCAGTATCACCAAATCATCTGCGTAAGCAACGGCCTTCACACCACAACTTTCCAGTTTAATAAGAATTTTGTTCATGACCAGAAGCCAAAGAAGGGGGGACAGAACACCCCCCTGAGGTGTTCCTCTGTTTACGCACCTGGTCAAGTAAGTGTTACCTAATGAAGCTTGAATTCTTCTATCACTGAGCATGGATACAATCCAATTTCTGATGTAGTCCTCTACACCCTGATCAACTAGTGATTCTTGAATAGATTCTGTTAAGACGTTGTTAAAAGCGCCTTCTATGTCTAAGAAGGTAGCGAGAGTAAATTCTTTGTAATGTATGGTTTTTTCAACTGTACGCACTACCTCATGTAGGGCTGTCTCCGTAGACTTGCCCTTAAGATAAGCGTGTTTAGAACTCTCAAGAGGACATACATCTAAAATGCCTCTGATATGGTAATCAAGAATGCGCTCCATAGTCTTAAGCACGAAGGAAGTAAGGCTTATTGGTCTAAAATCCTTCGCGGATTCATGTCCTCGCCTGCCGACCTTCGGGATAAAAACTACTCTAACATGTCTCCAAGACTCGGGAACATGATTTAGACAGAGACATCCTTTAAAGATCATCTCCAGCCAAGGAATCGCCAATTGCGTTTTCTGAAGCATGATCGGCATTATGCCGTCCAGGCCTGGAGACTTGTACGGGGAAAATGTGTTGATTGGCCAAGCAATATTTTCCTTATTTATCAAGGTATCGATGTGTTCTATATCCGCCGTCGACACGCCATTTGAATTAAGAGTTTGAGGGTTGTTATTCTCACAACCCGGAAAATGCGCCGCCAACAGCAGTTCTAGGGATTCTGCAGGAGAGGCTGCCCAGGAATCGCCAGACTTTTTAAGAAAGGAAGGACAACAATGGTCTTTCGATAGAATCTTACTAAGCCTGGCGGATTCTTTTATGTTTTCTATTTTGTGGCAGTTATCCCTCCAGCTTTGCTGTTTAGAATTGGCAATGGCTCGCTTATAAACTCTTACACAGTCTTTGTACGGTTGGTAGAATTTGTGTTTGTGGCAAATATTAAAGATCACTAGTCTTTTTCCTGAGACTAGACAGTTCTTCATTCCACCACATAGGTAGTGATTTGCGACTGTATTTAATAGGGCACGAGACTTTGTAAGCCGTGTCAAAGGCTGCCTCGAAGGTCTTTACTTTAGACTCGAGATCGCTTACCGACTCTGGACACCGATTTGGTGTGTTACGCAGTTTCGTGTTAATTATTTGACTGAATTTCTTCCAATCAGTTTTTTTGGGATTTCTGTGAGGGGGAGGAATTTCAGACTCAAAATTTATATTGAAGAGTATCCACCTGTGATCAGAAAAAGAATTCACAAGTGAGACTCCAATTTTCCACCATAGAATGAAGATTGTTATTTGATAGAGTAACATCAAGTACATCCTCCCAACCTTCGAAATTATCCGAACTCGGAAAATGAAAGTTGGGGTGTTACCTCTATTGCATACATTTAAATTATTGTTAATAATGAAATCAAAAAGTGACTCAGCTCGTTCATTAATTACCGTGCTGCCCCAGAGAGAATGCCGTGCGTTGGCGTTGCCGGCATTTCTTCCTTCAGTTCTGACAACCGTCAGATCGGGGGTGCTAAGGTTGGGACACAAAAAAGCTTTTAAGTGTTTCTTAGCTAGAATGCAGGTTCTAGGCTTACCTTGGTCAATATTAGGGATTTTATATAAAAGGTCGTATTTGTGATCAAGAAGGCCTCGAACTCTAAGGCCATTCACCCAAGGTTCTTGTACAAACGCTAGATTATCTGAGGCACATTTCGAATGCTTCAGATTAATCTGTATAGAACGCAGCGCGTTTTTTCATTGCCTGAAGAAGGGCCTGCACCTTCAGGGCTTGGCGACTCGCCGGGGACTTCGGCAACAATGATGTCATCGTCGGTCATGACTTTGCCATCATTGTTGCCGCAGTCTGCTCCCTGACTCTGCAGGACCTTAATCTTGGCATTTCTAATGCCAAATCTAAGCTTATATTCAGCCTTCTCAAGGGCCCCCAAGCTTTCCTCGCTAATCTTCAAAAGATAGGACGCGATGTTCTTCTGCGGCTCTTCAGCCTTGATGACTGTCCAGTCACGCATTGGAACCAACGGGTTTAGCCTCTGAAGACCACGGATCAGCTCCTGTCCACTTGGCTTGATGCTCATGAGGGGCAACCAAATGGGTGACGTGAAATAACGCCAAATGAAATAAAGCCAAATACAACAAATTTGGCATTATTTCGTTTTTGAAAACAAAATAAGGCCAAATTTTCAATTTGGGTTTATTTCGCTTTAGAAAACGAAATAATAGCAATTTGGCATTGTTTCGATTTAAAATTTTGCAGAATTAGGAAAAAACATAAATTAAAATTATCTTTTGTTTTCTCTCTATATGCAAAGAACACGAATGCGTTGAGATTCTTTCATAACTGTGATCCATACTTGTTTTTTTTTTTGTTGGGAATTTCTTTGAAATGCAAAAGTTTTTTGCATATACCCAAACTCGCACCCACCCCAAATCCTATAGTGATCCCAAGCAGGGGGGTTGCAGGGGGGCAGCATGCCCCCGTTACATACCTAGCTGTTAGTACGCCGTGCTATCAATTCAAAAAAACTTTTTAGCAAAAGTAGCTATTCTAGACAATAAATCAACCATTTTTGAATTTTAAAATATTCGGCGTTGTTTCCATTATTTTTTTGGCCTTATTTCTTTTTATAAATCGAAATAAAGCCAAATTGGTTTTATTTCGTTTTGAACAACGAAATAAGGCCAAATTTGAAATTTGGTGATATTTCATTTGGCACTATTTCACGTCACCAACCCAATGCGAGCCTTCGGCTGTCTGGGGATGTCCTTAGCTGGGATAAGCTTAAGTCTCAAGCCTTCCCAGTCATTGCTTATCTTAGCAATGCATGATCTAAGGAAATCCCTGGAAAACACGTCATCGCATTTGATTAACCTGTGTCCCCTGAGCATTTCGCCAGAGTCAAAACTAGGGTAGGGACCCTCTATTGCCGAGATTGTGTAAGAAAACACCATCTCCTAGAGCTTGGCCTCGATAGAATTGCACACAGCCAGCAGACCTCTGCTGTTTGGAGGTCGTCTCTGACAACCTCATTTAAAGTACGCTGTTGCGCCGCTCTGGAAGATGATGCCTTCTCATCTTTTTGGTTTGGTTCATTTGGTTTTGGCTTTTTTGAGGGTTTAACGGTCTCTTCACGAGACCGGTTTCTTTTGTCGGCCTTCTTTTTTGTAGCCAAGAGACTGTTGTATTCATCAACAATCTTTTGGTACATGATCTTGTCCTCGCGATCCTTCTCCAGCACAATTCCAGCCTTCTCGTTATCAGCAATCTTGCTAAGAATGAAAGAGGCCTTCTTGAACTGGTTCTTGATGTGGACACCAGACGACTTTTTATTCTTTCCTTTAGCAGCATTGCTATGGCTGGCATTGCTGGTAGAGGAATTTGTATTTATTTGTTGAGATCGAGGCACAGGAGTACTATGAGCACTTCCAGTTTTTGCAGGTTGCAGCACAATGGTCTCCTGACTGGAGGCCAAAAGTTCATCCTCATAGTCGGCGGATGGTCCTACGTTCTACATGTCTAAATCGTCCTGTAAAAAATTATGAGAAGTAATATTGGTCCCACGAGTAGTACGGAAAGGGAAAGGTCAGCCCTGGCAGAGCCGATATACCGGGGTAAGGCAAGATGTAAGACGGACCCTGCCAAGGCATCCGAATGAGCTCGTTTGCGACTGGTTTACCCCCCAGCCTTCCATTTCTTCGGCACGGATTATGAAAATCGCTCACACCACCACTGAAAATTATAGACCCCGTATCTATGGTCAAATTACATTGCTGAGGGTTTAAACTATTGAAGAGCTTAGAAACGCCTCAACAATTCAACCTGACCTTAGCTGATTCCCTTCTTGACATCGCACAAGAAAACTGTGGTGATCATTACCGCCCGGCACCCACTAGGAGGGTTTGATACGAGGATTTTTGCCAGGCAATTACTTAAATCCTATTTCGAAAGGTACAATATTGTGAAGCGATACCCCAAAAGCAAACAAAATGCTAGTTTCGAAAACAAACTGAAGTGTTTTTTAGAGTCATCTGAGAAGAATCTGAGACGTTGCTGCTTGTAAATGCACTTCATTTGAAACTTGTTCGTGTTTAAAACCAACGAAAGTTCCCATCCATGAGAGAAGTTTTTTGTTGGATCAAAGAAATGAAAGGAAAATGGTTATAAGCGGGGTTGACAAGAAAGAAAAAAATATCTTGAAGAAACGACAGCAGAGGCAAATTGAAGAGTCAAAGAGGGAAGCAAAAAAATGGTCTACGCAGGAAACGGGTATTGTCTCAGGAAACTGCAATGAAGAGTTGGTGTGTGAATCTTCCCCAGAAACACATTCGGTAACAGAGGCATCCCCAACAAACCCCCCTTTGACAGAGGCACCATCGACTTCAAGAGCTTATCGCAATAGATTGATGTTGCAAACAGTTGCCAAGGTATGTGATCGATACGGTTTATCGACGCGATCTGCTGCTGCTGTCGCTTCTGCTGTTTTGGCTGATGTCGGCTTGGTTTTTTCCAAAGATTCAACTCTTGTTATAAACAAAACTAAGATCCACCGAGCTGTATCGAAATCACGTAAAGAAACTTTAGAAGATATTGGAGGTATTGCTGTAAAAAGCATTTACTTTGATGGAAGAAAGGACAAGACCCTGATAAATGAGAAAATAGGGGCGCGTTATCACCGTAAAGAAATTTTTGAAGAACACATCTCAATTTTGGCAGAACCTGGATCAATTTACTTGGGACACACAACACCAGGTCGTGTCACCGCAAAAGGGATTTTTACTTCCATCAAAACCTTTTTAGAGAGTCAAGGTTGGAATTTAGCATTGGATGTGACGGAACTGCAACTAACACTGGTTGGAAGGGAGGCGTCATTTAATATTTAGAGGAGTTCTTGAAGAGACCGCTGCAATGGTGTATTTGCATTATTCTTGACATTAGATGGTTGCATTTCGGGTCCTAGAGAATATTCTGGACCTATTAGGAAACAATTAGCTGATTGCGAAAGTAAAATCACCGTGAGCTTTTGTGCAGTGGCTGGTAATATGCCTGACTTGCCGAAAAATGTGGTTGATGAACTTAGTACGGATCAAAAATATCTTTATCAGATATGTCAAGCTGTATCTACTGGTTTCTGTTCTCCTGAGCTGGCAAACCGTCAACATGGAAAAATGGCGCACTCGAGATGGCTAACTTCAGCTAATCGCATACTGAGACTTTATGTTAGTACTCTTCGTCCATCAGAGAATTTGCTATTGCTTGTCAACTACGTCGTCAAAGTATACGCTCCAATTTGGTTCCGAATCAAGCGACAGGCGTCTTTTAAGGTTGGAGCCAAACATATTTTCCAATTAATTATGTACTCTCGATATTTACCCAAAAATTTGAGATGTGATGTGGATTCTGTTATAGAAAGAAATGCTTATTTTGCACATCCAGAAAACCTGCTTATCAGTATGTTGTTTGATGAAAGGGACCACATTCGGGAGCTGGCATTGCGAAGAATAAAAAAGCTAGAGAAGCTGAAAATATCAACAAACGCAGGATATATAAACCACCAAAGATCAACTTCTCTGCTAAAGAATATACCGAAATTATTTTGTGGAACGAATGTCAGGTAACATCACACCCGGTTCTTCGACATATTTCTTTTGAAGACCTTCACATCATGGCAAAAGATAAGAGCTTGGAAATTGTTGACTTTCCCTGTCACACCCAATCTGTGGAAAGATGTGTTAAACTAGTAACAGAGGCATCACAGAGTGTAACTGACCCTACTTCTAGAGATGGCTTTATTAAAAACAAGTTGAAATCTCGTTCAGAAATGCCAAATTTTGGACACAAAAATAAGTTTAAATTCTAAGGTTAATTAAAAATTATTTCTTGCTTATTTTGTTTTTATGTGATTTGTTTAAATAATATTAATAATAAAATACGTTTAAAACTTTATTTTTTTATAGTTTTATTCAAACGGTTATAAAAACATGAAATTTAAAAATCTTCAAAGCCCGGTACTACCCCTAAGATAACATGTTCTTTCAGTTTTTTTTGACGTTTTCTTTATCTGTGTAAAATTACGCAAATTTTGATACCCCTTTTGATAGTGTAGCTCGAAAAAAAAATTTTCTCATACATCGACGGGGCACCCTATAATGCTCACTTCAAACAAAGCAATATATTTTCTTAGTCTAAATATATCTATTGATACAAATCACATGTTTTGTAATTAAAGTCTGCATGTTAGTTATAATATTGCTTTTTTTATATACGCTTTTGCATGCTTGATTAAATACTTTTAACTTCAGAGCACTTACAAAAGAACTTTAGTTCTATAAGTTGTTACATTAAGAAGCTTCAGGACATTATGCTCGTTAACACTTTTTTCGGAATACACTAAAGATTTATTATCAACATTTTACTTAATAGATTTGTCGATTTTTCATAATCTTATAGTAGGTTGAAAACTATTGTTATTTATAAACAAATAATAATAAAAAGCATTCAAGCTTGGATCTACCAATTTGTGACAAGGCACTTTTTCTGTCCGAAGATATAAGTAGTAGATATATACTTGACTATAAAAAACAATAATATATTTTGTTATTTAAAATTTTCTAAACAAAAAAATAACATTTTCTTGGAACCGTTTTGATTGAATTGATAATAGCATAGAAAATAAACAAATAAATTAGGTGGCGCAACAGTCCGTTGAGAACTAGGGCCCAGTGACTCACAACTTTTAAATGCATATAGTCCTATACCTGAACATTTGAGCTTTTCTCAAAAGAATACAAAGTCTTTACCTGAACACTTAGAAGTTTTTCTCTAATGAAGCAAAAATTGAATACAAATACCCATTTTTTTTATTCCACTACAACTGTTATTCCTTTTCAATTGTTATAACTAAAACACCTCCTAAGAAAATTAATACCAAAACTACCATCAGAACCCATTCTTGCTGAAACCTTCAACAACTGCAACTTCAACACTTTTTTTCAATTTGAATGTCTCGTTCATACAACTTCTAAATCTTTTAATAGGAGGTTTAGGCTTCAATTAAAGTAAGTTTTTATATCGATTTCTGCAAGTCAATTTTTGGAATTAATTAGCGAATTGTCGCTCTATGTACCGCCCAAAAGCCTTTTATCGTAAGCGAATTGGATCAGCAACTGATGCATAACCACCACCACAGCCAATTACTAAGAAGAAAGAACCAACTAAAATATTGCTTTGTAGAACAGAAAGAGTTCGCCGTTTATCAAATAGAATTACATATTATTGAAATGACATAATCATAAAATGTATTTACTTTGTACTTGTAAAGCTTCCAAACCTAAGCTGTTACAATTTTGGGGATTATTTTGTTCGTTGCATATAAAAGACAGCTTATTTAAGTGCCTGAGGTAAAAAGTTTTTCAAAAAACAAGAAGACATAATTTCTTGCGTGAGGCTTTTAAATAAAAATAATCAAAACTGAGTCAGTAAAATTAAAGAAATTAGGAACACAAAAAATTATGTTTTTTTCCGTTAAAATTTGAACATAAACAAATAAGATGCACAAAAATATTGTGATTTGCGCAAAAAGTTCAAATTCAAAAAAACTCGTGAAGAGATCCAACGATTTTAAAATAAAAATTAGATTAAAACGGCCCTGACGCGTTCAAAGAAACTTAACTTCATAAGTCAAATTCTTCAGTTTATTAAGGGGCCATACTGTTTTGTATGTAAAACGTGTATCCCATAATTTGTTTTAATACACACATTTTAAATAAAGCTGAACATACGTATAAGAAATGTCTATGGTGTAAAAACTTCTTTCAAAGGCAACTAGAGTTCAAATCCAAATTTTAACTTTATTTTTTTCAAGACCTTACTGTTATTCTATGGTTTTTGGTCGTTTTTTTACTTTTGTACTATAAAATCTAAGCATAAATCCACTATTTCTACAACTAAACTCTATGACCCTTAACTTTTGGAATTAGGTTATGGAGGGATTATGATCCCCCGCCTTGCGTGCCTGCTTTTTGATTGCATTACCGTGTCTATCCTCTTTTGAAGATTGATTATATACAGAATTATTCTGATAATCGATTCGGTTGAAATAGATTTTTTTTTTCAAATATTAATTCGTTTTTATATTCTGTCTACCAGAAATGTTTGAATTATATTTTTATGACAACTTTTACAAATTTTGTATCGGATAGCAGAATATATGTATATTCTGACTTGAACTTTTCACAGAATATTTTTATTGGTTTTAATACCTAAAAGACTATGTTTTAGAAAAATTTTGTAAAATCGAAATTTTAATTTTGACAAATTATGTCTTTTCAGGTTCGTATGAATGTGCACCTTTACGCTTGTGAAGAGTTCAAAAACCTCTACAATTGGTTAGAAGTTGACTTCAATCCATTAAGTCTTTGTCACCGGGTACAACTCGTTATTGAAGTTATAGAAAAGGAGGAGAACAATATGCTTAGCCAGTACATTCAATCTTTGAAGGACGTAACAATTATGCGGTTGATAAGGCAAATATCGCAAGTCTACCAAAGTATTGAATTTACTCGTTTAATTGAATTGGCAACTTTCTCCAATATTTTTTGTTTGGAACAAATTTTGGTCGATTGTGTGCGTCACAATGATATGCAAATACGTATTGATCATCAGAAACGTTCTATTTACTTCGGAACGGAATTAACCCAAAGTCAACGCGAGGATCATACAGATGGGCCATGTTTGCAATCAATGCCCTCTGAACAAATTCGTTCACAGTTGGTTAATATGTCTAATGTTTTGAACCGAGCCGTAGCTATTGTAAATCCACACCGTAAAAAAGAAGAACGTCAAAAAGTGCGCTCACAAATGGTTTGGCAGTACCATGAGATTAAAGAAAAAGAACATCAAAGAATACTTCAACGCCAAAAGATAATTGAGGATCGAAAAGAATACATTGAAAAACAAAATAATGCAAGAGAAGAAGAAGAACACCGACGCATAGAAGAAGCATCTCGACAAATGAAAATAGCAGAAGAGAAACGTTTACAACAGGAAAATGAGGAACGTGAGAAAAAACGTGCCTTGAATGAAATTGCAGCCATAAAAGAAAAAAGCTTGAAAGAAAAAATGCAACAAATTTCTCAGACGGCTCATGGAAAAAAAATGCTTTCAAAGTTGGATGAAGAAGGCATTAAAAAGTTAGATGCTGAGCAAATTGCTGCACGAGAGACTGAAGAATTAAATCGGGAACGTAGGGAACTACAGACAAAGCTTAAATCATTGGAGAAAAAGGTTGATTATTATGAACGAGCCAAGCGCATCGAAGAAATTTCTTTATTCCAAAAATATCTTGCTGAAAAGCAGGTTAAGGATAAAGAGTTTTGGGAATTGCAAGAACAACAACGTATTGAGAATGCCATAGCTGAGCGCAAGATTGCAGTTGAACAACAATGTCGGTTAAAACGTATGTACCCAGATCGTCATACTTTCTTGGAAAATATAAAGAAAGAGCGTGCATCTTCTTTCGTAGAAAAATTGAAGGTCTTTAATATAGCTCTTGAAGAAGAGCGTAATAAACGTCTCGAACAAAGAATTCTACTTCGCCGAGAACAGCGTCGTCAGAATTGGTTGCAAGAGAAGGAAGATGAGCGATTGCGAAAAGAAGAAATTATTCGTCGGGAAAAAGAGGAAGAAGAACGTATGGAGATGGAGCGCCGTCGTAAAGAACGTGAAACTGAAGAAGAAAAAAGAAGAATTCAATACGAAAAACAACGCCAAAAAGAAGAAGAAGTTGAAAAAAAAATTCTTGAAGAGCGCGAACGTTCAGCGCGAGAAGTGCAGAAGGAACGTGAACATGAAGTTTGGCGTCCTAGGGGATTTGAACGCGGCGAACGAGTTGACAAAACAGAACGTAACGAACGTGTTGAAAATAAAGAATGGCGTAGAGGAGGTGGTGCTGATACTGCCGTATCTACAGAACTTTCCACACAAGTGGGAGGTTTCGACTGGCGCAGAGGACAACCCACTGTGGCGGGAGGTGATAAGTGGCGTCGCACCGGAGAAGACCGTGACATTCGTAGAAGTGGTGATGATCGTCGTAGCGTAGATGACCGTCGTATTGTAGAAGACCGTCGCGAGGATCGATTCGCTCCACGTCGTCGTGATGCACCACGTGAACAGGATAATCGTGAATCAGGAGGAAACTGGCGTACTAATTCCCGTTCTAATGATGATCCTCGTAGACCCATAGGAGATCGTTCAGAACGAGTCGGTGAACGTGGAGATCGCCAGATTCGCCCGATGCAAAATAAAGATTCATCCTCTAGTTGGAGACGCCCAGGTGATGAAGAACGGAAAGATCGTCCTCCTCAGCGCCGAGAAGAAAAAGGTAAGCCAACACATCCTCTTTGTTTTACTCTAAAATTGGTATTCTTTCAGAAAATCGTGACGAAGGTGAATGGACAAATGTCAAGCGTCGTTAATCAATAAATCGAACCACCAACGAAATGAAATTAAGTGCTTATAAATGATGACAACTTTTTCCACTTTAGCAAGGGCAATTAAAAAGCTATTATCCATTTCAAACACAGATGAATATGTTTAAAATAATAATAGTATTCAGTTTTATTTTTGGGAGACATGTATATGTTTACAACAAAAATAATATGTTTAAAATAATAAAAGTATTTAGTTTTATTCTTGGGAGACATGTATATGTTTACAACAAAAATAATATTGTACCAAGTTTTGTATTTTTTCCTTCTATAAAATAAAACATATTGCTGAACTTTGAGACATGCAAGACATGGGAGACATCTATATGTTTACAACAAAAATAATATGTTTAAAATAATAAAAGTATTCAGTTTTATTCTTGGGAGACATGTATATGTTTACAACAAAAATAATATTGTACCAAGTTTTGTATTTTTTCCTTCTATAAAATAAAACATATTGCTGAACTTTGAATGGAAAACTATTGATGACGAGCAAAAATGGGGAAATATTGGGCCTATTTCAAAATGAATCATAAATATACGATTGTACGTAAAGAGTAATTAGTGAGCGCATAAAACAATAATTCTGTGGTATTTAAAGAGGAAATGATGGCGGAGGTGTAAATAAAACAACTGAAATTTTGATTGTGTCTGTTGTGCGTGGTGAGGTGTGTCTTGGGCGGGGGTGTGAAGCTTAGAGATGTAAGTCTACATACTTAAAGAAATGTACGCATAGTCCAAAAAGGCCGTACAGCAGCCTATTTTTAGGTTTTTTTTTTGAAAAAAAAAAGTAGTAGGAATAAATGTAAAACCCAAAGTAGTAACATTGAAAAAAAGTTAGTTTCCACCTTCACCTTTTTACCAAATTTAAAAAAATTGTGATTGTGATTTGTAAAAACCTGTTTTTAATATATTGTTGTAGTATATTGGGGGCTGTTCATAAAATACGTCACGCTAAAATCAGTTTTTTCTGACCCCCTCCCCCCCATTGTCGCGCTGTGTCACGCTTTCTGTGACCCCCCCTAGAAATATTTCGTCACAAAAACGAAGCCCCCCCCCTGAATATGATAAATTTCAAATGATACTACACAAATTTTGAGAATTTAAATAAAAAATAAAAAGAATTTTAATAAAAAGTATTAAATTGAGAAATATGAAAAAAGCGTCCGAATTAGTTCACTATACTAAAAAATGAAGAATGAAAGAATAATATAATAATTAATATATGAGAAACAGAATTTTCATTTGTTACTGAGTCGAGAGCGCAGGGTGCGAGGAAACGTTACTCTTTTAAGTATTGGAAAAACAAAGAAACCAATTGTGACGGATCGCAACGCCGCTAGAGCCAAGTCAAAAGACTAAACCCGCGCCACATAGCCAGCGCTTATGTCGAAAAATAAACAAAAGTAAACATATCAAGTTACAATTTATTGTAATAAAACTATATACGTTTGCAATTCTTTATACGAATATTTACTAAATACGAAATAAATGACTTTCTATCATGATGAAAATTAAAAAAGAAAAATAGTCAAAAGAAATACTAATTGAAGATGTTTTAATGAATGGCGAACGTCACGTTACCATAGACCCCCCGTCCCCCCTTGTCACACCTTGTCACACTCAGCAAGAGCCCTCCCCCCGCCTTGTGTGCGAACGTATTTTATGAACGGCCCCTTGTTAAAATATTTTATCTCAGAATCAACAAAAAGGAAGATGCTGTACGGAGACTTCTTGGACTATGTGTACATCCATACATAAAGAATCACGAGTGCATTTTGTTTTTTAACTTCTGTTAAAAATCTAGTACAGTTACAAAAAAAAGTAAAACAAAATGTAATACAATTTCCTTTGCTTGTCACTTTGACATGTACATAGTTTTTGCTTCCTTCTTATCTATCTTTCTTTTATAAAAGTATCACGCATTACCTCGATCTTAATCTTATTAAATAAAAGTAATCTTTAAATATTATTAAAAGAGTATCATTTGAATTAAAACTAACATTAATGGTCCTTAGAGCCGGATTATACTTACCGCGAAATAATTATTTATATAATTTTTTTTTGAGAAAAAAGTACAGTCCATAACAAACTAAATGTCTAATGCAACACAGCATTGTATATATATTTCTTATAGTACTCTCATCAAGAGGAACGATCGAAGCGACATCTGAGAGGCGTGGAGATGAAAGAATTTGATCCCTTTTTTATACCCCTCAATAGATGGGAAGAGTTGAGAATGTGAGGGAAAATTCAACAATAATTAAAGAATAAAAAATAGAGAAGAACATATGCAAATGTAGAAGAAGATTGAGGGAGACAATAGAAAGAACCTTTTGACATTATATGTGTGTATGCATATTATACTGGAAGAGGAATGATTTTACGGTTATGCTTTGGCAAGAAATAGAAAAAGTATAACAAAAACAATAACAAAGCAAAAAAGTAGGTATTGGAAGAGTACTTTATGCGGTTGGTAGTTAAATATATTTTTGAAGTGAAACTTCTTTATCGGCGTTGGAAAAAAATTTACCGTCACATTTTTCTGTTACGCGTCACAATTTTTGGTTACGCATCACATTATATTTTATAAAATTCCAATTATTTTTAAGTAAAAGAACAGCTCAGTAGATGAAATAGCTGCCCCACACACTCATGCTCACGGTTCGACTCCCGGTCGATGCGCTACTTTTTTTTTATTTATTTTCATGGACAAATGCCTGAAAAATAAGAAAATTTTCTTTCAATTGCCACAAAAACGTTAATAACTCAAAAACTACTGGATGGATTTTTTAAAATGGGGTACCCAATTAAAGGAAAACTTGTCCCGATTAATTTAAGCATATCAAATGATCAAATTTTCTTCAATTTTCCGACTTATAGAGTTTTTACCGAAAAATTTACAAATTTTTACAAAATGAAGAGTGGCTTTTCCATTTTCCAACCAATCTCAAAAATATATATTTTATTATAATCTAGACGAGTGTACGCTCATTTTGACGTATCAATCATTTTCCTGTGTTTTCCAGAAGCTGGGGAAAATTCAATTAAAAATGAATCAACGGAAAATTTTCCAAAATTTTAGGCCATTGGTCGTTCAGATTTCTGCCTTCAAATTTGTTGTCAAATCAGACTCTGGCAAAAGTGATGGTAGTTCGAGTCCAGGTCAGGGCAATAATTTTTTTTTTTTCATTTTCAAAATCGACCAAATTATGATGAGAATGAGAGAAGAGAATTGGCTCTATTTTGTGGAATGTGGAATCTATGTAATCAATACTCTCCCACTCTCTTTCTCTGGAAACTGGAAAATCCACAAAATGAATACGTGCAAAAGAGTATAGAGCCCGAAAAAAAGCGAAGATCCAATCAGCAGGTAAGAGTTTTTCAGTTATCTACGATCAAAATTATGATTTATTTGTATTCATGTCTATGATAATAAAATCCTTTTGTTTAAACTTTATCTAATTTAACTTTATTTAACCAATTTCTGGAAAGTTGCATGTAGATCATTTTTCGAAAAATAAGGCCATAAAGAAGTTTCACTTCTTACCTGTGTACACTAGTACACGCACACTTTTTTTTTAATATATATTTTTTTTCAATTCAATAGGGTGTTCCTGATAATGGTCTTTATTTTTGATATGACTCTTAAATCAAAAAAAAAAATTATATTTTATCTTTTTTATACCAAAAATGTAGTGTGATATAATTCCTTTAGTTTGTCCGTTTTATATTTATATGTAGGTATGTATATGTATATAAAGGGTGAATTTTTAAAAGCTATAGGAAAGTCTTTCAAAACAAAAACACATAAAATTCAGAAAAATGCATGAAATCTTTATTTTAATCGATAGTACGGTCCATATAATTTAATGTTTGAAGATTATTTCATGCAAATGTTGACCTTGCCTCAAATGGTCCATGCGCTTAGTCAAATTTTGGCATACTCTTTCCAAAATTTCGGCCGGTATCTCACGAATAAATGCAAGCGTTGTTCGTTTGTAAGACGATTCATGGTTCAATTATAGACCAAACTGAAGATGTTTGACAGTGAAACAAAACACGAAACGTGCTTCAGCTGTTTAAACCAGTGTTGCCAAAAAGATAGCTAAAAATCACCCTTTACTTTAAAAGGGACTTTTGTTTTCAAAAGGATTTTTTTCTTGATTAGCTATTCGTTAATAATTTTGATTGCGTCAGTACTTGCAGCTAAACCTCAAACTATCTACGAATTCCTTAGTAAGTTCTCATATACTAGAGTCAAATGGGCTATATGTTCTAATAAGATATCCATTTGAAAGACTTTAAAAGATTAAAACTGAAAAAAGTAAAATGTTCTGGACTATATGAATCGAAGAGACACAGAAGCAATTAATGTTATCATAATGATATCTCCACACAAGAAACACTTCCATTCTGTCCAAATTACTACCATGTCATCATAATACTTCATACATATATTAAGCTTATACCTTTCCAATTTAGGCACTGACACTCTTGTAAGGTTAATTTTTCAACGTAGTTTTATATTATACTAGCGGCCCGGTACGTGCTTCGCTACGTATCGGGTGATTTTTTTGAGGTTAGGATTTTCATGCATTAGTATTTGACAGATCACGCGGGATTTCAGACATGGTGTCAAAGAGAAAGATGCTCAGTATGCTTTGACATTTCATCATGAATAGACTTACTAACGAGCAACGCTTGCAAATCATTGAATTTTATTACCAAAATCAGTGTTCGGTTCGAAATGTGTTTCGCGCTTTACGCAAATTTTATGCGTTTTTTTTTTTTAAAAAAGTTCTCAAGCTCTTAAAAAATCACCCATTATATTAAACAATGTCCTCTTTTCAATGGAGGACAATAAATACATAATGGGTGATTTTTTAAGAGCTTGAGAACTTTTTTAAAAAAAAAAACGCATAAAATTTGCGTAAAGCGCGAAACACATTTCGAACCGAACACTGATTTTGGTAATAAAATTCAATGATTTGCAAGCGTTGCTCGTTAGTAAGTCTATTCATGATGAAATGTCAAAGCATACTGAGCATCTTTCTCTTTGACACCATGTCTGAAATCCCGCGTGATCTGTCAAATACTAATGCATGAAAATCCTAACCTCAAAAAAATCACCCGATATAAGGCATAGTAATAAAAAAAAGATTATTAAGTTCATTTATTCAAACCAAAAAATATTTTAAATTGCTAGCTATTTAAAAGTCCAAATTACGCAAATGATATATTGTTTATATTATATTTATCAGCAAAGAGTAAAAACTAAAAAATAAAAAAGAATTGGGTAGGTACTCTTACTATGGTGGGTCTATATGGGTTAGTCTAAAACAGTTGGATAAACAATATTTTTGGTTTTTCATTTTGAGCATGAATAAATACATAGTTGGGGGTACCGACTCTGGAACAGGCAACATAAAGTTGGCCATGTGAAAAACATGATTCCTCCAAATTGACACCACAAACGTGAAGTGTTTGGCCTTGGGCCTTATTGATGGACATCGCAAATGATAAACGCACAGGATATTGTAATCTTTTGAATTCAAATGGCATATCAGTTCAAATCATAGGGATACGCGGTATCAAACACACTTGACATACTGATTTACCAGTTAAGATTGTAGCTTCAATCAAATTTGGCAATAACTTTTTCACTGCCAATCTGGTGCCATTGCACATTTTTGGTGGATTAATATTTTGCAATAATATAATCAAAGAACCAATTTTCAGATTCAAGCAATGCGGTGGTATACCAGCCGGTTCCAACGAATTTAAAAATTCAATACACCTGGCAGTTTCGCTTGAATTTGAAAATAAATGGCATTGATATGAATGTTCTTCGGTGCTAAAATGGCGCGTTCTCTCAACCAATCATGATTTCTGTAATTATGAAGAATATTCGGAAAACACATTTAATCAACTCATCTATAGATTGCGCAATTGTACAAAAATTGTTCGGTAAAGTGATCAATCCGTCGGTACTGTCGATTGGTATTTTGCCATCACCAATTTCAAACATTTGTTTTGAAAACTCATGGGCAGTTGCATCATTATGTACATAGGTGAATACGCATATTAATGTTCAGTGTCAATTTTCGTACATATGTATCTCCAAAGAACTGATAACTTCAAACAGGCGTTTATTTCATCAGCAGGAGTTGATCGAGGAACGACAGGCAATGTTTGAAGAAAGTCCCCTGACAGCAATATCAGAGCACCACCAAAAATCTGTTGATTACCGCGTAAATCTTGCATTGTTCGATTAAATGCTTCTATTGATTTTTTATTCGCCATTGTGCACTCATCCCATAAAATAATTGACGTTAATCGCAGAACTTTTGCCATAGCAGAATTTCTCGAAATATTGCAAGTTGGAGTTTCAATCACCTGTACATTCAATGGCAATTTTAATGCAGAGTGTGCGGTCCGACCACCTTCTAATAATGTAGCAGCAATTCCCGAAGATGCAAGTGCCAATGCAATTTTCTGTTCCGATCGAATAGTCTCTAAAATCAATGATACAACGAAAATTTTGTCCGTACCACCGGCTGGCATGATTGTGTCATATAGGTACATGTTTTTGTTGAATATTCAATTTGATGCTATTACAATTTTGTGATTATCAGATGGCATACGATCAAGAGCAATTTTGAACAATTGAACTAATGCGTTATGCTGATGGAAAAACCTTTGTAGCTCACGAATAATTTCTCGTCTTGTATTTGAAACAATAGCACAACGTTGATCCAATTCACGATTTTCATCACCAATAAAATAAATTTGCAAAAATTGATGATCAGCGTCGGGGTATGGCAATAACGAACCAGCTTGATGATAAATCTGGCCCTGAATCTGTAACATGTATGCAATTTTTTGCTAGATGTTGAATCAGAATTTTTAATACTTTATGATTCAGATTTATATAAACATGGGACAATCCTTTTGAGGTATTTACCTTAAAAGTCGGCATAAAATTATCTCTAATAAATTTTAGTAGCACCAAAAGAAGTCATTTGAAATGCCGAATTGTATCGACTTCGTGATCGGCGTGCAAGATTAAGTACAGGTACAGGGTCAACAGATCTATTCTGTGCAGTACGTTCACGCTACGATCCATTAGCTTGTTCGCGTTCATCTGTAGTCTGAGATCGTCTTAATAATGCCACTTTTGCATTACGCGTTCGCCGGCCTATGTTTGGTCGTCTTGCTCGTGGCATTTTACCTTCACTCAACAACTCAACAATATTTTGGAAAATATAAACACAACAAAGCAATAATTATCGCTGATGAAATGAAATGACATATATGATGACAGTAAATTTGTTTGACAGAACTAATGTCATTTTTTTTGTCTTCGATTGTTTTACCCAAGGTTCAAATTGGCTTTTAAGTATTATTACAAATTGTTTGTATATGGGAGTATAGAAAGATGTTGATTTTACACTTTTTCAAGATTTTTTTTTTAAATTTTCTCTACGTACAAACCTTCTCTGGACTTCCACGAATAATTCAAGACCAAAATTAGCCCAATCGGTAAAGGCATTGTTGAGTTATAAGATTACAACGAAAAGTGGCATTGATTTTTATATATGTAGATATATAGATTTATTTATTTATAGGTATGTTTTTATATGAAAATTAAAATTTCAATGCAGTACACCCTATTTAGCCGTTAAAAACAAAAATCGACCTAGGTTTGAATTTATTTAATGAAAACAACTTACATTATTCCGCCGAAATTATTTATAGACCAAAACACAAGAACTCAACACAAATGACAAACACCAAACAAAACCTATTCACAATCGTATATTGATTAGTATTCACAATGGGTGAAAAATTATCGTTTGATACTCATAATACCAAATTATCAATAAATTGATAGAAGTTATCAAATAATTGATAGTTGATAGCCATAATAGGGCTGTCAGTGGAATGATGTACTTACACATATCGTTTCTCGTAAACTAGATGGTGCTTCTATTAAGGAATGGGAAAAGTCACTAGGACCTTCAACCGAGCCACCCACATGGGCGGCACTGAAAGAATTTATTTTAACCCGAATTCGATCGCTTGAAGCCTTTGAACGCGCTACTTCATCGCAAAACAAATCCCAATCATTCAGCTCAAAGCAGCAAGTTAAGGCGAAAGCCCATCATGCAGCTGCGCAGCAAACAAAACAGGTATGTTTTAATTGTCAAGGCGAGCACTATGGCCCTTATTGCGAGTGTCGTTTTTCTATCGATAAACGACTTTTGTCGATAGTCGAACATCGAAAATACATTTTGGTATTGCGAAACTCTGTTGTGAATGAAAATTTTCGTCTAGGCTTTCGATCGTTGTCGTCTGCATTTTTCTGTTCGACTGCGTACAACGCGTATAATTTTTTGGACAAAAATGTAATGTTTTTTTAATTTGTTGACTTTATTTCCAAAATAATATTGTTTTAATCACAGGGCAAAAGTTGTGAGCAGTAAAAAACAATTAGAAAAGCTGGTTTCATTAATGGAAGCGAATCCGGAAATCGCTAAATGAATTTGCGCAAAAAGCCCTAGCAAAAAAAGGTGGGAAAAGTTTACTGCCGAGCTAAACAGTCTTGGGCCTCCTATGCGCACCTGTGATAAATGGATTAAGGTAGTTTTTGCATCATTTGTAAACCAAACAAATATTAAAGCTTTTTGCGATAGGTTTGGGCAGATCTAAAATTTAAAATAAAAAAAAAGACTGAAAATAAAACCGAGATCCAGGCGACTGGTGGTGGGCCCAACCGTTTGCACCAGTTCAGCAACTTGGAGGAAAGTGTAATGGGATTACTTTCTATGGATGTCTCCATTGATCCACCTGGCCTGGAGATTGGACTAGAAATTCCAGACAGCATGAAGAATAATGAGAATGACATTAACAAGGACAATATGGAAGTCGAAGAAGACCCAGATTTGATTCATATTGATTTGTCCGAAAATTTTTCGTCGAAGAATTCAACTCGCGTTAGAAGTTCTGAGAAAAAAAGAACAAAAAAAACCAAAGAAGACGAAAGAATCGCACTTTTGATGAAGCAAACAGATGCTCAAGAAGATTTTTATAACGAAGCCAAAGCTACAATGAAAGATCTGAAAAGGAAAATTGGAAGGTTCGAAGAGTATTCCAAGAAGATTTATTATCAAAATAAAGATAAACATAAGGAATTACTGGCCATCAAGAGGGAAAAACTCCAACTTTATAAAGATGAATTGAATTGCAAACAAAAAAATAGGGCAGCGAAGCTAAAACTGTTGCAACAAAAATTGGAACTAAGAAAATCTGAAATCGATTTGAAGTTGTCAAAGATCTAAATCCTCTTTTTTTTGGTATGGTTTTTGGTTCGTAAGTATTCCTTTTCTGTTGAACTGAAGTATTTTTTTTGTTGAATTAAGTATTTTGTTTTTTGTTGAACTTTATAGTATTTATGTTTCTCTCTGTGTTATTTTTGTTCCTGTTTAAATTCGTGTTCCTAATAAAAAGAGTTTTAATTATAAAAAAGCTTCTGTTTTTTTTTATTTAAGTTTCAAACATTGACATTGCAATTTGGTTTCGTATTGAAACAGCTTCCTCGTTTCGAACGTTTTCAGTCATGTTTTCCAAGTTTGCCGAATCGTCACCTTCAGGTTCATCTATGAAGTCTTCCAATATGGGAGTATTATGGAAAAGACAAATATTATGCAAAGCTGCACACACGTTCGTAATCTGTGTTGCTTTCTTTGGAGAATAATGCAACTGTCGAATGTTCATATTGTGTGAGAAAAGGTTGAAGCTTATGTTAAAAGAAATGTCGGAAAATAAAACAATGTAAGTACATATATTTATTTCATTTCTTTTATAAAATAACATGAATCAATGAATTTTTTTTATTCAGCTGCAAGAGAACTAATAAAAATCAGTTCGAAAAGCTAGTCGAACTGATGGAATCGAACCCGAATCTAGCGAGAGGTGTTGGAGAGTTTGGTTCTTGCAAAAAAAAACCAAAAGGAATATTGGGACCAATTTGCTACAACCCTCAACTCACTTCGGCCACCTACTCGCGATGGAAAAGAATGGCACAAGGTAATGTGAATTTAAAAAAAAAAAACTTTCCAAATAAAACTTTTATTCATTCAACAGGTTTGGCTGGATTATAAGCTTAAAATCAAAAGAAAACTTTCGATGAATAAAGCCGAAGTGGTGGCAACTGGTGGGGGTGAATACTCTCAAGTTTCCTTAACACCTTTGGAACAAGCTGTGGATGAACTGCTTGGACTTGAGCAAGCTGTAAGGCCAGAAGGTATGTGCTTTGGTTCATCTAGCCAAATTTCAGAGGACTTAATTATCGGCTTGCAAGACATTGAAGTGCTCAATGAAAAAGACCCTGGTGAAGCCGATAAACAACAATCACCACCGCACCCACCACCAGCAATGAAACGAACGACAATGAATGAAAATTCTGAAAAAGAACGGCTTCGCTTGTTACAAGGCCAAACTGCAACACAGACAGAGTTGGTAAAAATCGAAAAAGAAAAGTTAAGTTTTCTGTCCGACATCGCCAGATTTTCCAGAAAAAGCTACGAAATTCAAAGAGAGAAGCTTGCTCTATTAAAAGCAACAGAAAAAAGGAAAGAAAAAGAAAATTTTGATAAAAACCGTCGCCATGTTGAATATCTGGAAATGGAAACGAAAAAGCACGAATTGGAGATGCTTAAATTTAATTTAAAAAATTAAAATAATTTTTATTTTCTTGTACTTTTCTTATATTATAGTTATGAATGAATTCTTTTTTTTTCTTCTTTCTTTTTTTCTTGTTAATAAAGAGTTAATACTTAATTTTTAAATCAAATATATTTTTTATGAAAGCAAAATAAACTTGAACTTGAATTGCATCCCATTGTTATGTTTTTTATTTACAGAGATTCCATTATTTGATTTCTTCTGCGTTCGGCTTCTGCACTGCTTGGAGTTTCGAGTTGTATTCCTTCTGTTGGTAAAGTTATTTCTTCTTCTACAATCTCGGGATCTGTAACTCGGTATTTTATACAAATGTTATTCAAGGCACAGCATGCATTCACAATTTGTTTTGCCTTTGAAGGAGCGTAATGCATTTTCCTTTCATTTAAAAGACAGCGAAATCGACTCTTAAGAACGCCAATAGTCCTTTCTATTATATTTCTGCCTTTGGCGTGTTGCTAATTGAATAGAGACTGCCTTGAACCAGAACTTACGTTTCTGAAAGGAGTGAGCAAACAAGACGATAGTGGGTAACCGGCGTCTCCTAAAAATAAGAAAAAATTATTGAACGACTAAATAAATATATAAATACTACCAAGAAACATTGAACGTTCTCCTCTTTGTTACCACGTTTCAAGAACTGACTTAAGATTACTGCAGTTCCATATAAAGGAATCATGGGTCGATCCAGGATATCTTGCGTCAACATAACGAAATGAAATGTGTATTTCATGGTCACACGCCTTAAAAACTTGCATTAAAAAACAAAAGCTATTCTCAAGGAAAACACTTACTATCATTGTGTTTAAACTGTAATATCCTTTTCTGTTTAGATACTGATGACGTAATTCAATCGGAGCAACGATTCCTATATGGGTTCCGTCAACACATCCAACTACTCCTGGTAACCTGGACGTTGAAAAAAAATAGTTTCGTGCATTTTGTTTTTCATCGGATGACATGTTGAGACTGATCCAGGTTGGACATAATTTGTCTTCAATTGCACACACAACTTCTTTTAATACTAAGGAAACCGAGGATTGTGACAGGCCTAAGTCAAAATCATTTCCTACGCTGCTTTGATAACTCCCACTAGCAAAAAATCTAAGGGCACAAGCTAATTTTAGTACAGCAGGGATTGAAGAGGTGCTTGCGTTTTTAAATTGGCCTTCCAACTTGTTTAATAGAAAAACAATCGCTTCCTTATTCAGTCGAAAATATGATCTGAAACTTAATGAATTAATTAGAATTAAGAGAACTCCCAGCACA
Source organism: Eupeodes latifasciatus (assembly GCA_920104205.1). Taxonomy (NCBI): domain Eukaryota; kingdom Metazoa; phylum Arthropoda; class Insecta; order Diptera; family Syrphidae; genus Eupeodes; species Eupeodes latifasciatus. The sequence continues at coordinate 271,096,315 of OV049924.1, read as the reverse complement.
AAATATTTTTTCTACTTACAGATGATTAGGGAGTTCCAATACATTAGAGTTGTCTCGAATATTCTTCCGCAGTCGAAGTATTCTTACTTTGTTTCTGTTATTTTCGTTTTCTCCAAAAAACAAATCTATGTTGCTTATCATTTTGGTTTATTTTGTAATTTTATTAAATATGAAAATTATCAATTAATGGACACAACAGTTTTTTTGAAATTTCATGAGTTGACGTTTATTATGTCTGTTATTTTTTTTTTTTTTTGTGTGGTAGCACTGAATTTCGAACTCGAATTGTAAAGTTCGCCAACCGTAGTACGTCGAATGTGTTAGTTCGCTAATGAGAACATCTCACGTCGAACGTTCGATTCGCCAACCATAATAGGGGTACTATTTTTCAGCACACCAATTGTACGTTCTATGATGTTTCTTCCCTGTGCATGTTTTTTGTTAAATGCGCTTTCCAACGAATCTGACTCAGTATTTCGAAATGGGGTCATTAAATATGGCTTCAAAGGATATCCTGCGTCACCTTAAAGATTAATATGTATATCAATTATGTAAAATTACTTATTTATAACAAATGTTACCAAGCAGCCAAGTGTTTGTTTACCCTCTTTGATGTTCTCTTTCCTCAAACTGGACATGTTAAAAACGTTTGAATCGTGTGTTGACCCAGGATATTTTGCATTAATGAATCGTATTTTCATTGTATCGTCATAAACCTGAAATGAAATCTTTGAATTGATATTAAGAAAAAGTAATTTTTCTTTTACGATCATCGCATTTATGCTATAAAATCCTTTGCGGTTGTAGTACGCATGCTGTAACTCCTTTTTTGGAGATGCAATTTTGATACGCGTACCATCAACGCAACCTATCACACCTGGTATAAGGCTTCTTTCGAAAAAGTATAATTTGGCACGGCTTTTTTCTGCTTCAGAGTAATTAAATTTTATCCATTTTGGGCAAATTTGATTTTCCATGACATTAAGTATTTCCTTAAGTACAAGGGACACAGTGGACTGTGCAAGGCCGAGACAGTACCCATTCCCAACGCTAAATTGGTATGATCCATGGGCACAGAATCTTAATGTATCTGCCAGTTTAACTACGTTCGGTATTGCCGTACATCTTTTAGTTGGCTTGAGTCGATCTTCGATGTCCGCCAACAACTGAACAAATGCTGATTTTGATAATCGGAAGTGTTTCAAAAATCTGTAAAAGATAAGCAAAGAAAATGTATTTTAACTCATTCACCAACAAATTATTTTGAAGCTCCAGAGGATTGGAAGAATCCCTTAGTAGCCTATCTATTTCTGGCAACCATAATCATCCTCGTTGGTTTCATCTTCGGTATCTTCAAAAAAGAGCTCGTGAGGATATCATTTTATATTTTTTTTTCACTGTTTGTATTAATTTTTTTACACAATAACATTAAATTTGTATTTACATTCTATTTATTGAAAAAATTTTTCTTAACACAAAAATCCAAAACATTTGCCAGTGATGGTCATATGCCAAACTAAAAAATACCAATGTATACGAGAAAAAATCCTTAAAATTTACCTGCTGACTTAAAAGAACATAAAGGCCCCCCCAAACTAACTTGAAGCATTCGTAAAGTTTATGAATTAATTAACATTTGTAACCATACTAATTTTGGGTTGGACTCATAACCTACACATAAAATGACTTAAGATTGCACTAGTAAATGGTAAAATAGTTTAAGGTTTTCGTTTTATATTAATATATGAATATTTACCTATTCAGTTTGATCCCTAAGCTAAGAAACTTTTCCCTACATGTATCATCACTGACACGATACCAGATGTCAAAATATAGGACTTATTCGTAATAGGCACATTCGCTATTCACAGTAAGGGATATCTCTGTCGATTGAGATACACAATACCAAAAACAAAATTTATCGATACTTTCGACTATTGTCGCATCGAAAGTTGAACGACACTCGCAATAAGGGCCTATATCTCTTCTTGTCCATGTTTCTTATCAAAGACTCTAGCAAATCGCTTAGAGCTTATAAAACAATTGAAACTATGCTTCAACTGTCTCTGGCCTCACCAACTTAATACATGCTTTTCAAAACGGAGATGCCAAAAATGTGGACGACGTCACCATACAACCATACATCAGGAAAATACATATATCAATTCAACTGTGGCATCTAATGAAGCCATTCCAAGCAACAGCATTAATTGTGTTTCTGCCGTTTCTAATGTCACTGTACAACCAAGCCTCCCAGATCAACAACGCTTCTCGCCACTGCATTAGTGAAAGTAGTATCCAGTTTTGGAGAGTCATATGTTGTCCGAGCATTCCTTGACCAGGGCTCAGAAGTTAACTTTGTATTAGAATACCTCATAAACCTTCTCCAGCTACCTCGATCGTACACATCTTTATCTATAGTTGGTATTGGAGGTGATTCCTCCTCATCTCATCAATCAAAGGGCATGGTAACTATTAATCTGAAATCTTGCACAAGCGAATTCACTTGCAGTTTTAACGCCTATATCTTATCAAAACTTACCAACCTTTTACCATCGGCTGTGCCCAAACATTCTGGCTGGGCACATTTGCAAAATATTGATCTAGCGGATCCGGAATATCACCAACCCGGTCGTGTAGACCTCATTCTCGGAGTAGAGATGTATGAACAAGTCCTGCAAAATGGCCTTATTAAAGGACCTGAAGGAGCACCAATAGCACAACGTACATCTCTGGGGTGGATTATTTCAGGATCATCAACGTCAATAGCCCCATCAGAAGCAAAATCGACTTAGTGCAAAAGTTTTGGATGCAAGAAGAATCTTTTAAATCTTCTGTCGATACACTTACTCCAGAAGAAGAAGAAGAATGCGAGCATATATTCCAATCCACACATTCTCGTGATGCCGTAGAATGATTTATCGTACGTCTTCCTTTCAAATCAGTTCCAGCATCATTCGGAGATTCGAGATCTCCAGCTTTAAAGTTTTTAAGCCGATTAGAAAACCATTTTGTAAAAAATACAGAATTTGCCATTGATTATTCTAACTTTATTACAGAGTATGAACAACTTGGACATATGCTACGAGTACCGACACAAACTCAAAACAATGATCAGATGTTTTATTTACCTCATCATGGTGTTCTTCGCAGTTGCAGCTCAACGACCAAATTAAGAGTCTTTTTTAACGGATCTCTGAAAACAGATAAGAGAAAATATCTTAACGACTTCCTCCACGAAGGTAAAAAACTGCAAGTAGATCTTCCTGATGTTCTGACCAGGTGGAGGGTTAATGAGTTTGCCTATTGTTCTGATGTAAAAAAAAAATGTTTCGGCAAATCAAAGTGCACCCGGACGACTGGAATTACCAACGTATTTTATGGACTGAAGGTTCTAACATTCAAGAATTTGTGCTTACCACAGTCACATACGGAACCAAATCAGCTCCATTTTTAGCAAACAGGGTCCTTCATCAATTAGCCGAGGATGAAAGTTATCGATTTGCAGAAGTCAAAGATGTTATCAAAAAGAATACTTACGTAGATGATGTGTACGATGGAGCAGCTACAGTACAAGAAGGTAAGAATCGAATTTCTCAAATTACTCATCTCTGAAGCAGGTGGAGTTCAATTGCAAAAATGGGCAGCCAATAACAAAAATTTAATCTCAAATGTTCCGGAGCAAAATCGAGCAGCGACCCCATTGCTTTCCATAGAAGACGGTCCTGTTCTCCGAACACTGGAATTGAACTGGCATCCCAGTACATCAGCAGGAACCAGCAATATACACAAAACGCACAGTGCTATCTAGAGCAGCTCAACTTTGCGATCCCTTGGATTGGCTCCCTCATATCGTGGTCAGGGCCAAGTTGTTTATACAAGAACTTTGGCTTGCAGGCTTTGAATGGGATCAACCAATATCCAAAAACTTTCTATACACACCATAGGATTCGAACCCACGCATATCAGATTTGCTCAGTTTTAGAAGTCGTGTGCACTACGCACTCCACTACTTTAGACCACTGACGTCACAGGTCGAGATGTGGTAGTTGTTTATCAAATGCATTTGAAGCATCAACATTTTTATAAGTCTCCTTTAAGTATGCTGTTTTGTTCCGCCTCCATTTTTCTCTATACCTTATTTCGATAGACTAACAATTCGTAGTACATATCAAAGGGGGAGAGGTTGGAAGATCGGTAACGAACCAGATTATTAAGTTATTATTGTTATTTATTGTACTATTCGTACTAGAATGTCAGCTTGTTAGACTTGACCATTCCTTATTCCGTCAATTTCATTGAATGTTTTTGAACAACAACAACAACTTAAAGGTGCTACCACTCATTGTTTTTTTGGCTGGAGATATAGCTATTTCGTGCTTTGCCACTTTTGCACTCATCAGTCTCCTTTTTTTTTTTTGTGGTGCTGAGCTTTAATCCAATTTTATTTGAAAAACTTTCTATACACACCATAGGATTCGAACCCACGCATATCAGATTTGCTCAGTCTTAGAAGTCGTGTGCACTACGCACTCCACTACTTTAGACCACTGACGTCACAGGTCGAGATGTGGTAGTTGTTTATCAAATGCATTTGAAGCATCAACATTTTTATAAGCTCCTTTAAGTATGCTGTTTTGTTCCGCCTCCATTTTTCTCTATACCTTATTTCGATAGACTAACAATTCGTAGTACATATCAAAGGGGGAGAGGTTGGGAGATCGGTAACGAACCAGATTATTAAGTTATTATTGTTATTTATTGTAATTCGTACTAGAATGTCAGCTTGTTAGACTTGACCATTCCTTATTCAGTCAATTTCATTGAATATAAACAACTACCACATCTCGAACTGTGACGTCAGTGGTCTAAAGTAGTGGAGTGCGTAGTGCACACGACTTCTAAGACTGAGGAAATCTGATATGCGTGGGTTCGAATCCTATGGTGTGTATAGAAAGTTTTTCAAATAAAATTGGATTAAAGCTCAGCACCACAAAAAAAAAAAAAAGGAGACTGATGAGTGCAAAAGTGGCAAAGCACAAAATAGCTATATCTCCAGCCAAAAAAAGAATGAGTGGTAGCACCATTAAGTTGTTGTTGTTGTTCAAAAACATTCAATGAAATTGACGGAATAAGGAATGGTCAAGTCTAACAAGCTGACATTCTAGTACGAATAGTACAATAAATAACAATAATAACTTAATAATCTGGTTCGTTACCGATCTTCCAACCTCTCCCCCTTTGATATGTACTACGAAGTGTTAGTCTATCGAAATAAGGTATAGAGAAAAATGGAGGCGGAACAAAACAGCATACTTAAAGGAGCTTATAAAAATGTTGATGCTTCAAATGCATTTGATAAACAACTACCACATCTCGACCTGTGACGTCAGTGGTCTAAAGTAGTGGAGTGCGTAGTGCACACGACTTCTAAGACTGAGCAAATCTGATATGCGTGGGTTCGAATCCTATGGTGTGTATAGAAAGTTTTTCATATAAAATTGGATTAAAGCTCAGCACCACAAAAAAAAAAAAAAAAAAAAAGGAGACTGATGAGTGCAAAAGTGGCAAAGCACGAAATAGCTATATCTCAAGCCAAAAAACAATGAGTGGTAGCACCTTTAGGTTGTTGTTGTTGTTCAAAAACATTCAATGAAATTGACGGAATAAGGAATGGTCAAGTCTAACAAGCTGACATTCTAGTACGAATAGTACAATAAATAACAATAATAACGTAATAATCTGGTTCGTTACCGATCTTCCAACCTCTCCCCCTTTGATATGTACTACGAATTGTTAGTCTATCGAAATAAGGTATAGAGAAAAATGGAGGCGGAACAAAACAGCATACTTAAAGGAGCTTATAAAAATGTTGATGCTTCAAATGCATTTGATAAACAACTACCACATCTCGACCTGTGACGTCAGTGGTCTAAAGTAGTGGAGTGCGTAGTGCACACGACTTCTAAGACTGAGCAAATCTGATATGCGTGGGTTCGAATCCTATGGTGTGTATAGAAAGTTTTTTCAAATAAAATTGGATTAAAGCTCAGCACCACAAAAAAAAAAAAAAAAGGAGACTGATGAGTGCAAAAGTGGCAAAGCACGAAATAGCTATATCTCCAGCCAAAAAAACAATGAGTGGTAGCACCTTTAAGTTGTTGTTGTTGTTCAAAAACATTCAATGAAATTGACGGAATAAGGAATGGTCAAGTCTAACAAGCTGACATTCTAGTACGAATAGTACAATAAATAACAATAATAACGTAATAATCTGGTTTGTTACCGATCTTCCAACCTCTCCCCCTTTGATATGTACTACGAATTGTTAGTCTATCGAAATAAGGTATAGAGAAAAATGGAGGCGGAACAAAACAGCATACTTAAAGGAGCTTATAAAAATGTTGATGCTTCAAATGCATTTGATAAACAACTACCACATCTCGACCTGTGACGTCAGTGGTCTAAAGTAGTGGAGTGCGTAGTGCACACGACTTCTAAGACTGAGCAAATCTGATATGCGTGGGTTCGAATCCTATGGTGTGTATAGAAAGTTTTTTCAAATAAAATTGGATTAAAGCTCAGCACCACAAAAAAAAAAAAAAAAAGGAGACTGATGAGTGCAAAAGTGGCAAAGCACGAAATAGCTATATCTCCAGCCAAAAAAACAATGAGTGGTAGCACCTTTAAGTTGTTGTTGTTGTTCAAAAACATTCAATGAAATTGACGGAATAAGGAATGGTCAAGTCTAACAAGCTGACATTCTAGTACGAATAGTACAATAAATAACAATAATAACGTAATAATCTGGTTCGTTACCGATCTTCCAACCTCTCCCCCTTTGATATGTACTACGAATTGTTAGTCTATCGAAATAAGGTATAGAGAAAAATGGAGGCGGAACAAAACAGCATACTTAAAGGAGCTTATAAAAATGTTGATGCTTCAAATGCATTTGATAAACAACTACCACATCTCGACCTGTGACGTCAGTGGTCTAAAGTAGTGGAGTGCGTAGTGCACACGACTTCTAAGACTGAGCAAATCTGATATGCGTGGGTTCGAATCCTATGGGTGTGTATAGAAAGTTTTTCAAATAAAATTGGATTAAAGCTCAGCACCACAAAAAAAAAAAGGAGACTGATGAGTGCAAAAGTGGCAAAGCACGAAATAGCTATATCTCCAGCCAAAAAAACAATGAGTGGTAGCACCTTTAAGTTGTTGTTGTTGTTCAAAAACATTCAATGAAATTGACGGAATAAGGAATGGTCAAGTCTAACAAGCTGACATTCTAGTACGAATAGTACAATAAATAACAATAATAACTTAATAATCTGGTTCGTTACCGATCTTCCAACCTCTCCCCCTTTGATATGTACTACGAATTGTTAGTCTATCGAAATAAGGTATAGAGAAAAATGGAGGCGGAACAAAACAGCATAATTAAAGGAGCTTATAAAAATGTTGATGCTTCAAATGCATTTGATAAACAGCTACCACATCTCGACCTGTGACGTCAGTGGTCTAAAGTAGTGGAGTGCGTAGTGCACACGACTTCTAAGACTGAGCAAATCTGATATGCGTGGGTTCGAATCCTATGGTGTGTATAGAAAGTTTTTCAAATAAAATTGGATTAAAGCTCAGCACCACAAAAAAAAAGGAGACTGATGAGTGCAAAAGTGGCAAAGCACGAAATAGCTATATCTCCAGCCAAAAAAACAATGAGTGGTAGCACCTTTAAGTTGTTGTTGTTGTTCAAAAACATTCAATGAAATTGACGGAATAAGGAATGGTCAAGTCTAACAAGCTGACATTCTAGTACGAATAGTACAATAAATAACAATAATAACTTAATAATCTGGTTCGTTACCGATCTTCCAAACTCTCCCCCTTTGATATGTACTACGAATTGTTAGTCTATCGAAATAAGGTATAGAGAAAAATGGAGGCGGAACAAAACAGCATACTTAAAGGAGCTTATAAAAATGTTGATGCTTCAAATGCATTTGATAAACAACTACCACATCTCGACCTGTGACGTCAGTGGTCTAAAGTAGTGGAGTGCGTAGTGCACACGACTTCTAAGACTGAGCAAATCTGATATGCGTGGGTTCGAATCCTATGGTGTGTATAGAAAGTTTTTCAAATGAAATAGGATTAAAGCTCAGCACCACAAAAAAAAAAAAAAAAAGGAGACTGATGAGTGCAAAAGTGGCAAAGCACGAAATAGCTATATCTCCAGCCAAAAAAACAATGAGTGGTAGCACCTTTAAGTTGTTGTTGTTGTTCAAAAACATTCAATGAAATTGACGGAATAAGGAATGGTCAAGTCTAACAAGCTGACATTCTAGTACGAATAGTACAATAAATAACAATAATAACTTAATAATCTGGTTCGTTACCGATCTTCCAACCTCCCCCTTTGATATGTACTACGAATTGTTAGTCTATGGAAATAAGGTATAGAGAAAAATGGAGGCGGAACAAAACAGCATACTTAAAGGAGCTTATAAAAATGTTGATGCTTCAAATGCATTTGATAAACAACTATCACATCTCGACTTGTGACGTCAGTGGTCTAAAGTAGTGGAGTGCGTAGTGCACACGACTTCTAAGACTGAGCAAATCTGATATGCGTGGGTTCGAATCCTATGGTGTGTATAGAAAGTTTTTCAAATAAAATTGGATTAAAGCTCAGCACCACAAAAAAAAAAAAAAAGGAGACTGATGAGTGCAAAAGTGGCAAAGCACGAAATAGCTATATCTCCAGCCAAAAAAACAATGAGTGGTAGCACCTTTAAATTGTTGTTGTTGTTCAAAAACATTCAATGAAATTGACGGAATAAGGAATGGTCAAGTCTAACAAGCTGACATTCTAGTACGAATAGTACAATAAATAACAATAATAACTTAATAATCTGGTTCGTTACCGATCTTCCAACCTCTCCCCCTTTGATATGTACTACGAATTGTTAGTCTATCGAAATAAGGTATAGAGAAAAATGGAGGCGGAACAAAACAGCATACTTAAAGGAGCTTATAAAAATGTTGATGCTTCAAATGCATTTGATAAACAACTACCACATCTCGACCTGTGACGTCAGTGGTCTAAAGTAGTGGAGTGCGTAGTGCACACGACTTCTAAGACTGAGCAAATCTGATATGCGTAGGTTCGAATCCTATGGTGTGTATAGAAAGTTTTTCAAATAAAATTGGATTAAAGCTCAGCACCACAAAAAAAAAAAAAAAAAGGAGACTGATGAGTGCAAAAGTGGCAAAGCACGAAATAGCTATATCTCCAGCCAAAAAAACAATGAGTGGTAGCACCTTTAAGTTGTTGTTGTTGTTCAAAAACATTCAATGAAATTGACGGAATAAGGAATGGTCAAGTCTAACAAGCTGACATTCTAGTACGAATAGTACAATAAATAACAATAATAACTTAATAATCTGGTTCGTTACCGATCTTCCAACCTCTCCCCCTTTGATATGTACTACGAATTGTTAGTCTATCGAAATAAGGTATAGAGAAAAATGGAGGCGGAACAAAACAGCATACTTAAAGGAGCTTATAAAAATGTTGATGCTTCAAATGCATTTGATAAACAACTACCACATCCCGACCTGTGACGTCAGTGGTCTAAAGTAGTGGAGTGCGTAGTGCACACGACTTCTAAGACTGAGCAAATCTGATATGCGTGGGTTCGAATCCTATGGTGTGTATAGAAAGTTTTTCAAATAAAATTGGATTAAAGCTCAGCACCACAAAAAAAAAAAAAAAAAAAAAAGGAGACTGATGAGTGCAAAAGTGGCAAAGCACGAAATAGCTATATCTCCAGCCAAAAAAACAATGAGTGGTAGCACCTTTAAGTTGTTGTTGTTGTTCAAAAACATTCAATGAAATTGACGGAATAAGGAATGGTCAAGTCTAACAAGCTGACATTCTAGTACGAATAGTACAATAAATAACAATAATAACTTAATAATCTGGTTCGTTACCGATCTTCCAACCTCTCCCCCTTTGATATGTACTACGAATTGTTAGTCTATCGAAATAAGGTATAGAGAAAAATGGAGGCGGAACAAAACAGCATACTTAAAGGAGCTTATAAAAATGTTGATGCTTCAAATGCATTTGATAAACAACTACCACATCTCGACCTGTGACGTCAGTGGTCTAAAGTAGTGGAGTGCGTAGTGCACACGACTTCTAAGACTGAGCAAATCTGATATGCGTGGGTTCGAATCCTATGGTGTGTATAGAAAGTTTTTCAAATAAAATTGGATTAAAGCTCAGCACCACAAAAAAAAAAAAAAAAAAAAGGAGACTGATGAGTGCAAAAGTGGCAAAGCACGAAATAGCTATATCTCCAGCCAAAAAAACAATGAGTGGTAGCACCTTTAAGTTGTTGTTGTTGTTCAAAAACATTCAATGAAATTGACGGAATAAGGAATGGTCAAGTCTAACAAGCTGACATTCTAGTACGAATAGTACAATAAATAACAATAATAACTTAATAATCTGGTTCGTTACCGATCTTCCAACCTCTCCCCCTTTGATATGTACTACGAATTGTTAGTCTATCGAAATAAGGTATAGAGAAAAATGGAGGCGGAACAAAACAGCATACTTAAAGGAGCTTATAAAAATGTTGATGCTTCAAATGCATTTGATAAACAACTACCACATCTCGACCTGTGACGTCAGTGGTCTAAAGTAGTGGAGTGCGTAGTGCACACGACTTCTAAGACTGAGCAAATCTGATATGCGTGGGTTCGAATCCTATGGTGTGTATAGAAAGTTTTTCAAATAAAATTGGATTAAAGCTCAGCACCACAAAAAAAAAAGGAGACTGATGAGTGCAAAAGTGGCAAAGCACGAAATAGCTATATCTCCAGCCATAAAAACAATGAGTGGTAGCACCTTTAAGTTGTTGTTGTTGTTCAAAAACATTCAATGAAATTGACGGAATAAGGAATGGTCAAGTCTAACAAGCTGACATTCTAGTACGAATAGTACAATAAATAACAATAATAACTTAATAATCTGGTTCGTTACCGATCTTCCAACCTCTCCCCCTTTGATATGTACTACGAATTGTTAGTCTATCGAAATAAGGTATAGAGAAAAATGGAGGCGGAACAAAACAGCATACTTAAAGGAGCTTATAAAAATGTTGATGCTTCAAATGCATTTGATAAACAACTACCACATCTCGACCTGTGACGTCAGTGGTCTAAAGTAGTAGAGTGCGTAGTGCACACGACTTCTAAGACTGAGCAAATCTGATATGCGTGGGTTCGAATCCTATGGTGTGTATAGAAAGTTTTTCAAATAAAATTGGATTAAAGCTCAGCACCACAAAAAAAAAAAAAAAAAAGGAGACTGATGAGTGCAAAAGTGGCAAAGCACGAAATAGCTATATCTCCAGCCAAAAAAACAATGAGTGGTAGCACCTTTAAGTTGTTGTTGTTGTCCAAAAACATTCAATGAAATTGACGGAATAAGGAATGGTCAAGTCTAACAAGCTGACATTCTAGTACGAATAGTACAATAAATAACAATAATAACTTAATAATCTGGTTCGTTACCGATCTTCCAACCTCTCCCCCTTTGATATGTACTACGAATTGTTAGTCTATCGAAATAAGGTATAGAGAAAAATAGAGGCGGAACAAAACAGCATACTTAAAGGAGCTTATAAAAATGTTGATGCTTCAAATGCATTTGATAAACAACTACCACATCTCGACCTGTGACGTCAGTGGTCTAAAGTAGTGGAGTGCGTAGTGCACACGACTTCTAAGACTGAGCAAATCTGATATGCGTGGGTTCGAATCCTATGGTGTGTATAGAAAGTTTTTCAAATAAAATTGGATTAAAGCTCAGCACCACAAAAAAAAAAAGAAAAAAGGAGACTGATGAGTGCAAAAGTGGCAAAGCACGAAATAGCTATATCTCCAGCCAAAAAAACAATGAGTGGTAGCACCTTTAAGTTGTTGTTGTTGTTCAAAAACATTCAATGAAATTGACGGAATAAGGAATGGTCAAGTCTAACAAGCTGACATTCTAGTACGAATAGTACAATAAATAACAATAATAACTTAATAATCTGGTTCGTTACCGATCTTCCAACCTCTCCCCCTTTGATATGTACTACGAATTGTTAGTCTATCGAAATAAGGTATAGAGAAAAATGGAGGCGGAACAAAACAGCATACTTAAAGGAGCTTATAAAAATGTTGATGCTTCAAATGCATTTGATAAACAACTACCACATCTCGACCTGTGACGTCATTGGTCTGAAGTAGTGGAGTGCGTAGTGCACACGACTTCTAAGACTGAGCAAATCTGATATGCGTGGGTTCGAATCCTATGGTGTGTATAGAAAGTTTTTCAAATAAAATTGGATTAAAGCTCAGCACCACAAAAAAAAAAAAAAAGGAGACTGATGAGTGCAAAAGTGGCAAAGCACGAAATAGCTATATCTCCAGCCAAAAAAACAATGAGTGGTAGCACCTTTAAGTTGTTGTTGTTGTTCAAAAACATTTAATGAAATTGACGGAATAAGGAATGGTCAAGTCTAACAAGTTGACATTCTAGTACGAATAGTACAATAAATAACTTAATAATCTGGTTCGTTACCGATCTTCCAACCTCTCCCCCTTTGATATGTACTGCGAATTGTTAGTCTATCGAAATAAGGTATAGAGAAAAATGGAGGCGGAACAAAACAGCATACTTAAAGGAGCTTATAAAAATGTTGATGCTTCAAATGCATTTGATAAACAACTACCACATCTCGACCTGTGACGTCAGTGGTCTAAAGTAGTGGAGTGCGTAGTGCACACGACTTCTAAGACTGAGCAAATCTGATATGCGTGGGTTCGAACCCTATGGTGTGTATAGAAAGTTTTTCAAATAAAATTGGATTAAAGCTCAGCACCACAAAAAAAAAAAAGGAGACTGATGAGTGCAAAAGTTGCAAAGCACGAAATAGCTATATCTCCAGCCAAAAAAACAATGAGTGGTAGCACCTTTAAGTTGTTGTTGTTGTTCAAAAACATTCAATGCAATTGACGGAATAAGGAATGGTCAAGTCTAACAAGCTGACATTCTAGTACGAATAGTACAATAAATAACAATAATAACTTAATAATCTGGTTCGTTACCGATCTTCCAACCTCTCCCCCTTTGATATGTACTACGAATTGTTAGTCTATCGAAATAAGGTATAGAGAAAAATGGAGGCGGAACAAAACAGCATACTTAAAGGAGCTTATAAAAATGTTGATGCTTCAAATGCATTTGATAAACAACTACCACATCTCGACCTGTGACGTCAGTGGTCTAAAGTAGTGGAGTGCGTAGTGCACACGACTTCTAAGACTGAGAAAATCTGATATGCGTGGGTTCGAATCCTATGGTGTGTATAGAAAGTTTTTCAAATAAAATTGGATTAAAGCTCAGCACCACAAAAAAAAAAGGAGACTGATGAGTGCAAAAGTGGCAAAGCACGAAATAGCTATATATCCAGCCAAAAAAACAATGAGTGGTAGCACCTTTAAGTTGTTGTTCAAAAACATTCAATGAAATTGACGGAATAAGGAATGGTCAAGTCTAACAAGCTGACATTCTAGTACGAATAGTACAACAAATAACAATAATAACTTAATAATCTGGTTCGTTACCGATCTTCCAACCTCTCCCCCTTTGATATGTACTACGAATTGTTAGTCTATCGAAATAAGGTATAGAGAAAAATGGAGGCGGAACAAAACAGCATACTTAAAGGAGCTTATAAAAATGTTGATGCTTCAAATGCATTTGATAAACAACTACCACATCTCGACCTGTGACGTCAGTGGTCTAAAGTAGTGGAGTGCGTAGTGCACACGACTTCTAAGACTGAGCAAATCTGATATGCGTGGGTTCGAATCCTATGGTGTGTATAGAAAGTTTTTCAAATAAAATTGGATTAAAGCTCAGCACCACAAAAAAAAAAAAAAAAAAAGGAGACTGATGAGTGCAAAAGTGGCAAAGCACGAAATAGCTATATCTCCAGCCAAAAAAACAATGAGTGGTAGCACCTTTAAGTTGTTGTTGTTGTCCAAAAACATTCAATGAAATTGACGGAATAAGGAATGGTCAAGTCTAACAAGCTGACATTCTAGTACGAATAGTACAATAAATAACAATAATAACTTAATAATCTGGTTCGTTACCGATCTTCCAACCTCTCCCCCTTTGATATGTACTACGAATTGTTAGTCTATCGAAATAAGGTATAGAGAAAAATAGAGGCGGAACAAAACAGCATACTTAAAGGAGCTTATAAAAATGTTAATGCTTCAAATGCATTTGATAAACAACTACCACATCTCGACCTGTGACGTCAGTGGTCTAAAGTAGTGGAGTGCGTAGTGCACACGACTTCTAAGACTGAGCAAATCTGATATGCGTGGGTTCGAATCCTATGGTGTGTATAGAAAGTTTTTCAAATAAAATTGGATTAAAGCTCAGCACCACAAAAAAAAAAAGAAAAAAGGAGACTGATGAGTGCAAAAGTGGCAAAGCACGAAATAGCTATATCTCCAGCCAAAAAAACAATGAGTGGTAGCACCTTTAAGTTGTTGTTGTTGTTCAAAAACATTCAATGAAATTGACGGAATAAGGAATGGTCAAGTCTAACAAGCTGACATTCTAGTACGAATAGTACAATAAATAACAATAATAACTTAATAATCTGGTTCGTTACCGATCTTCCAACCTCTCCCCCTTTGATATGTACTACGAATTGTTAGTCTATCGAAATAAGGTATAGAGAAAAATGGAGGCGGAACAAAACAGCATACTTAAAGGAGCTTATAAAAATGTTGATGCTTCAAATGCATTTGATAAACAACTACCACATCTCGACCTGTGACGTCATTGGTCTGAAGTAGTGGAGTGCGTAGTGCACACGACTTCTAAGACTGAGCAAATCTGATATGCGTGGGTTCGAATCCTATGGTGTGTATAGAAAGTTTTTCAAATAAAATTGGATTAAAGCTCAGCACGACAAAAAAAAAAAAAAAAGGAGACTGATGAGTGCAAAAGTGGCAAAGCACGAAATAGCTATATCTCCAGCCAAAAAAACAATGAGTGGTAGCACCTTTAAGTTGTTGTTGTTGTTCAAAAACATTTAATGAAATTGACGGAATAAGGAATGGTCAAGTCTAACAAGTTGACATTCTAGTACGAATAGTACAATAAATAACTTAATAATCTGGTTCGTTACCGATCTTCCAACCTCTCCCCCTTTGATATGTACTGCGAATTGTTAGTCTATCGAAATAAGGTATAGAGAAAAATGGAGGCGGAACAAAACAGCATACTTAAAGGAGCTTATAAAAATGTTGATGCTTCAAATGCATTTGATAAACAACTACCACATCTCGACCTGTGACGTCAGTGGTCTAAAGTAGTGGAGTGCGTAGTGCACACGACTTCTAAGACTGAGCAAATCTGATATGCGTGGGTTCGAACCCTATGGTGTGTATAGAAAGTTTTTCAAATAAAATTGGATTAAAGCTCAGCACCACAAAAAAAAAAAAAGGAGACTGATGAGTGCAAAAGTTGCAAAGCACGAAATAGCTATATCTCCAGCCAAAAAAACAATGAGTGGTAGCACCTTTAAGTTGTTGTTGTTGTTCAAAAACATTCAATGCAATTGACGGAATAAGGAATGGTCAAGTCTAACAAGCTGACATTCTAGTACGAATAGTACAATAAATAACAATAATAACTTAATAATCTGGTTCGTTACCGATCTTCCAACCTCTCCCCCTTTGATATGTACTACGAATTGTTAGTCTATCGAAATAAGGTATAGAGAAAAATGGAGGCGGAACAAAACAGCATACTTAAAGGAGCTTATAAAAATGTTGATGCTTCAAATGCATTTGATAAACAACTACCACATCTCGACCTGTGACGTCAGTGGTCTAAAGTAGTGGAGTGCGTAGTGCACACGACTTCTAAGACTGAGCAAATCTGATATGCGTGGGTTCGAATCCTATGGTGTATATAGAAAGTTTTTCAAATAAAATTGGATTAAAGCTCAGCACCACAAAAAAAAAAAAAAGGAGACTGATGAGTGCAAAAGTGGCAAAGCATGAAATAGCTATATCTCCAGCCAAAAAAACAATGAGTGGTAGCACCTTTAAGTTGTTGTTGTTGTTCAAAAACATTCAATGAAATTGACGGAATAAGGAATGGTCAAGTCTAACAAGCTGACATTCTAGTACGAATAGTACAATAAATAACAATAATAACTTAATAATCTGGTTCGTTACCGATCTCCCAACCTCTCCCCCTTTGATATGTACTACGAATTGTTAGTCTATCGAAATAAGGTATAGAGAAAAATGGAGGCGGAACAAAACAGCATACTTAAAGGAGCTTATAAAAATGTTGATGCTTCAAATGCTTTTGATAAACAACTACCACATCTCGACCTGTGACGTCAGTGGTCTAAAGTAGTGGAGTGCGTAGTGCACACGACTTCTAAGACTGAGCAAATCTGATATGCGTGGATTCGAATCCTATGGTGTGTATAGAAAGTTTTTCAAATAAAATTGGATTAAAGCTCAGCACCACAAAAAAAAAAAGGAGACTGATGAGTGCAAAAGTGGCAAAGCACGAAATAGCTATATCTCCAGCCAAAAAAACAATGAGTGGTAGCACCTTTAAGTTGTTGTTGTTGTTCAAAAACATTCAATGAAATTGACGGAATAAGGAATGGTCAAGTCTAACAAGCTGACATTCTAGTACGAATAGTACAATAAATAACAATAATATCTTAATAATCTGGTTCGTTACCGATCTTCCAACCTCTCCCCCTTTGATATGTACTACGAATTGTTAGTCTATCGAAATAAGGTATAGAGAAAAATGGAGGCGGAACAAAACAGCATACTTAAAGGAGCTTATAAAAATGTTGATGCTTCAAATGCATTTGATGAACAACTACCACATCTCGACCTGTGACGTCAGTGGTCTAAAGTAGTGGAGTGCGTAGTGCACACGACTTCTAAGACTGAGCAAATCTGATATGCGTGGGTTCGAATCCTATGGTGTGTATAGAAAGTTTTTCAAATAAAATTGGATTAAAGCTCAGCACCACAAAAAAAAAAAAAGGAGACTGATGAGTGCAAAAGTGGCAAAGCACGAAATAGCTATATCTCCAGCCAAAAAAACAATGAGTGGTAGCACATTTAAGTTGTTGTTGTTGTTCAAAAACATTCAATGAAATTGACGGAATAAGGAATGGTCAAGTCTAACAAGCTGACATTCTAGTACGAATAGTACAATAAATAACAATAATAACTTAATAATCTGGTTCGTTACCGATCTTCCAACCTCTCCCCCTTTGATATGTACTACGAATTGTTAGTCTATCGAAATAAGGTATAGAGAAAAATGGAGGCGGAACAAAACAGCATACTTAAAGGAGCTTATAAAAATGTTGATGCTTCAAATGCATTTGATAAACAACTACCACATCTCGACCTGTGACGTCAGTGGTCTAAAGTAGTGGAGTGCGTAGTGCACACGACTTCTAAGACTGAGCAAATCTGATATGCGTGGGTTCGAATCCTATGGTGTGTATAGAAAGTTTTTCAAATAAAATTGGATTAAAGCTCAGCACCACAAAAAAAAAAAAAGGAGACTGATGAGTGCAAAAGTGGCAAAGCACGAAATAGCTATATATCCAGCCAAAAAAACAATGAGTGGTAGCACCTTTAAGTTGTTGTTGTTGTTCAAAAACATTCAATGAAATTGACGGAATAAGGAATGGTCAAGTCTAACAAGCTGACATTCTAGTACGAATAGTACAATAAATAACAATAATAACTTAATAATCTGGTTCGTTACCGATCTTCCAACCTTTCCCCCTTTGATATGTACTACGAATTGTTAGTCTATCGAAATAAGGTATAGAGAAAAATGGAGGCGGAACAAAACAGCATACTTAAAGGAGCTTATACAAATGTTGATGCTTCAAATGCATTTGATAAACAACTACCACATCTCGACCTGTGACGTCAGTGGTCTAAAGTAGTGGAGTGCGTAGTGCACACGACTTCTAAGACTGAGCAAATCTGATATGCGTGGGTTCGAATCCTATGGTGTGTATAGAAAGTTTTTCAAATAAAATTGGATTAAAGCTCAGCACCACAAAAAAAAAAAAGGAGACTGATGAGTGCAAAAGTGGCTAAGCACGAAATAGCTATATCTCCAGCCAAAAAAACAATGAGTGGTAGCACCTTTAAGTTGTTGTTGTTGTTCAAAAACATTCAATGAAATTGACGGAATAAGGAATGGTCAAGTCTAACAAGCTGACATTCTAGTACGAATAGTACAATAAATAACAATAATAACTTAATAATCTGGTTCGTTACCGATCTTCCAACCTCTCCCCCTTTGATATGTACTACGAATTGTTAGTCTATCGAAATAAGGTATAGAGAAAAATGGAGGCGGAACAAAACAGCATACTTAAAGGAGCTTATACAAATGTTGATGCTTCAAATGCATTTGATAAACAACTACCACATCTCGACCTGTGACGTCAGTGGTCTAAAGTAGTGGAGTGCGTAGTGCACACGACTTCTAAGACTGAGCAAATCTGATATACGTGGGTTCGAATCCTATGGTGTGTATAGAAAGTTTTTCAAATAAAATTGGATTAAAGCTCAGCACCACAAAAAAAAAAAAGGAGACTGATGAGTGCAAAAGTGGCAAAGCACGAAATAGCTATATCTCCAGCCAAAAAAACAATGAGTGGTAGCACCTTTAAGTTGTTGTTGTTCAAAAACATTCAATGAAATTGACGGAATAAGGAATGGTCAAGTCTAACAAGCTGACATTCTAGTACGAATAGTACAATAAATAACAATAATATCTTAATAATCTGGTTCGTTACCGATCTTCCAACCTCTCCCCCTTTGATATGTACTACGAATTGTTAGTCTATCGAAATAAGGTATAGAGAAAAATGGAGGCGGAACAAAACAGCATACTTAAAGGAGCTTATAAAAATGTTGATGCTTCAAATGCATTTGATAAACAACTACCACATCTCGACCTGTGACGTCAGTGGTCTAAAGTAGTGGAGTGCGTAGTGCACACGACTTCTAAGACTGAGCAAATCTGATATGCGTGGGTTCGAATCCTATGGTGTGTATAGAAAGTTTTTCAAATAAAATTGGATTAAAGCTCAGCACCACAAAAAAAAAAGGAGACTGATGAGTGCAAAAGTGGCAAAGCACGAAATAGCTATATCTCCAGCCAAAAAAACAATGAGTGGTAGCACCTTTAAGTTGTTGTTGTTCAAAAACATTCAATGAAATTGACGGAATAAGGAATGGTCAAGTCTAACAAGCTGACATTCTAGTACGAATAGTACAATAAATAACAATAATATCTTAATAATCTGGTTCGTTACCGATCTTCCAACCTCTCCCCCTTTGATATGTACTACGAATTGTTAGTCTATCGAAATAAGGTATAGAGAAAAATGGAGGCGGAACAAAACAGCATACTTAAAGGAGCTTATAAAAATGTTGATGCTTCAAATGCATTTGATAAACAACTACCACATCTCGACCTGTGACGTCAGTGGTCTAAAGTAGTGGAGTGCGTAGTGCACACGACTTCTAAGACTGAGCAAATCTGATATGCGTGGGTTCGAATCCTATGGTTTGTATAGAAAGTTTTTCAAATAAAATTGAATTAAAGCTCAGCACCACAAAAAAAAAAAAAGGAGACTGATGAGTGCAAAAGTGGCAAAGCACGAAATAGCTATATCTCCAGCCAAAAAAACAATGAGTGGTAGCACCTTTAAGTTGTTGTTGTTGTTCAAAAACATTCAATGAAATTGACGGAATAAGGAATGGTCAAGTCTAACAAGCTGACATTCTAGTACGAATAGTACAATAAATAACAATAATAACTTAATAATCTGGTTCGTTGATGCTTCAAATGCATTTGATAAACAACTACCACATCTCGACCTGTGACGTCAGTGGTCTAAAGTAGTGGAGTGCGTAGTGCACACGACTTCTAAGACTGAGCAAATCTGATATGCGTGGGTTCGAATCCTATGGTGTGTATAGAAAGTTTTTCAAATAAAATTGGATTAAAGCTCAGCACCACAAAAAAAAAAAAAAAAAAAAGGAGACTGATGAGTGCAAAAGTGGCAAAGCACGAAATAGCTATATCTCCAGCCAAAAAAACAATAAGTGGCAGCACCTTTAAGTTGTTGTTGTTGTTCAAAAACATTCAATGAAATTGACGGAATAAGGAATGGTCAAGTCTAACAAGCTGACATTCTAGTACGAATAGTACAATAAATAACAATAATAACTTAATAATCTGGTTCGTTACCGATCTTCCAACCTTTCCCCCTTTGATATGTACTACGAATTGTTAGTCTATCGAAATAAGGTATAGAGAAAAATGGAGGCGGAACAAAACAGCATACTTAAAGGAGCTTATACAAATGTTGATGCTTCAAATGCATTTGATAAACAACTACCACATCTCGACCTGTGACGTCAGTGGTCTAAAGTAGTGGAGTGCGTAGTGCACACGACTTCTAAGACTGAGCAAATCTGATATGCGTGGGTTCGAATCCTATGGTGTGTATAGAAAGTTTTTCAAATAAAATTGGATTAAAGCTCAGCACCACAAAAAAAAAAAGGAGACTGATGAGTGCAAAAGTGGCTAAGCACGAAATAGCTATATCTCCAGCCAAAAAAACAATGAGTGGTAGCACCTTTAAGTTGTTGTTGTTGTTCAAAAACATTCAATGAAATTGACGGAATAAGGAATGGTCAAGTCTAACAAGCTGACATTCTAGTACGAATAGTACAATAAATAACAATAATAACTTAATAATCTGGTTCGTTACCTCTTCCCCTTTGATATGTACTACGAATTGTTAGTCTATCGAAATAAGGTATAGAGAAAAATGGAGGCGGAACAAAACAGCATACTTAAAGGAGCTTATAAAAATGTTGATGCTTCAAATGCATTTGATAAACAACTACCACATCTCGACCTGTGACGTCAGTGGTCTAAAGTAGTGGAGTGCGTAGTGCACACGACTTCTAAGACTGAGCAAATCTGATATGCGTGGGTTCGAATCCTATGGTGTGTATAGAAAGTTTTTCAAATAAAATTGGATTAAAGCTCAGCACCACAAAAAAAAAAAGGAGACTGATGAGTGCAAAAGTGGCAAAGCACGAAATAGCTATATCTCCAGCCAAAAAAA
This sequence comes from Eupeodes latifasciatus, assembly GCA_920104205.1. Classification (NCBI taxonomy): domain Eukaryota; kingdom Metazoa; phylum Arthropoda; class Insecta; order Diptera; family Syrphidae; genus Eupeodes; species Eupeodes latifasciatus. The sequence continues at coordinate 271,074,992 of OV049924.1, read as the reverse complement.
CAATGAGTGGTAGCACCTTTAAGTTGTTGTTGTTCAAAAACATTCAATGAAATTGACGGAATAAGGAATGGTCAAGTCAAACAAGCTGACATTCTAGTACGAATAGTACAATAAATAACAATAATATCTTAATAATCTGGTTCGTTACCGATCTTCCAACCTCTCCCCCTTTGATATGTACTACGAATTGTTAGTCTATCGAAATAAGGTATAGAGAAAAATGGAGGCGGAACAAAACAGCATACTTAAAGGAGCTTATAAAAATGTTGATGCTTCAAATGCATTTGATAAACAACTACCACATCTCGACCTGTGACGTCAGTGGTCTAAAGTAGTGGAGTGCGTAGTGCACACGACTTCTAAGACTGAGCAAATCTGATATACGTGGGTTCGAATCCTATGGTGTGTATAGAAAGTTTTTCGAATAAAATTGGATTAAAGCTCAGCACCACAAAAAAAAAAAAAGGAGACTGATGAGTGCAAAAGTGGCTAAGCACGAAATAGCTATATCTCCAGCCAAAAAAACAATGAGTGGTAGCACCTTTAGGTTGTTGTTGTTGTTCAAAAACATTCAATGAAATTGACGGAATAAGGAATGGTCAAGTCTAACAAGCTGACATTCTAGTACGAATAGTACAATAAATAACAATAATAACTTAATAATCTGGTTCGTTGATGCTTCAAATGCATTTGATAAACAACTACCACATCTCGACCTGTGACGTCAGTGGTCTAAAGTAGTGGAGTGCGTAGTGCACACGACTTCTAAGACTGAGCAAATCTGATATGCGTGGGTTCGAATCCTATGGTGTGTATAGAAAGTTTTTCAAATAAAATTGGATTAAAGCTCAGCACCACAAAAAAAAAAAAAAAAAAAGGAGACTGATGAGTGCAAAAGTGGCAAAGCACGAAATAGCTATATCTCCAGCCAAAAAAACAATAAGTGGCAGCACCTTTAAGTTATTGTTGTTGTTCAAAAACATTCAATGAAATTGACGGAATAAGGAATGGTCAAGTCTAACAAGCTGACATTCTAGTACGAATAGTACAATAAATAACAATAATAACTTAATAATCTGGTTCGTTACCGATCTTCCAACCTTTCCCCCTTTGATATGTACTACGAATTGTTAGTCTATCGAAATAAGGTATAGAGAAAAATGGAGGCGGAACAAAACAGCATACTTAAAGGAGCTTATACAAATGTTGATGCTTCAAATGCATTTGATAAACAACTACCACATCTCGACCTGTGACGTCAGTGGTCTAAAGTAGTGGAGTGCGTAGTGCACACGACTTCTAAGACTGAGCAAATCTGATATGCGTGGGTTCGAATCCTATGGTGTGTATAGAAAGTTTTTCAAATAAAATTGGATTAAAGCTCAGCACCACAAAAAAAAAAGAAAAAAAAGGAGACTGATGAGTGCAAAAGTGGCAAAGCACGAAATAGCTATATCTCCAGCCAAAAAAACAATAAGTGGCAGCACCTTTAAGTTGTTGTTGGTGTTCAAAAACATTCAATGAAATTGACGGAATAAGGAATGGTCAAGTCTAACAAGCTGACATTCTAGTACGAATAGTACAATAAATAACAATAATAACTTAATAATCTGGTTCGTTACCGATCTTCCAACCTTTCCCCCTTTGATATGTACTACGAATTGTTAGTCTATCGAAATAAGGTATAGAGAAAAATGGAGGCGGAACAAAACAGCATACTTAAAGGAGCTTATACAAATGTTGATGCTTCAAATGCATTTGATAAACAACTACCACATCTCGACCTGTGACGTCAGTGGTCTAAAGTAGTGGAGTGCGTAGTGCACACGACTTCTAAGACTGAGCAAATCTGATATGCGTGGGTTCGAATCCTATGGTGTGTATAGAAAGTTTTTCAAATAAAATTGGATTAAAGCTCAGCACCACAAAAAAAAAAAAAGGAGACTGATGAGTGCAAAAGTGGCTAAGCACGAAATAGCTATATCTCCAGCCAAAAAAACAATGAGTGGTAGCACCTTTAAGTTGTTGTTGTTGTTCAAAAACATTCAATGAAATTGACGGAATAAGGAATGGTCAAGTCTAACAAGCTGACATTCTAGTACGAATAGTACAATAAATAACAATAATAACTTAATAATCTGGTTCGTTACCGATCTTCGAACCTCTCCCCCTTTGATATGTACTACGAATTGTTAGTCTATCGAAATAAGGTATAGAGAAAAATGGAGGCGGAACAAAACAGCATACTTAAAGGAGCTTATACAAATGTTGATGCTTCAAATGCATTTGATAAACAACTACCACATCTCGACCTGTGACGTCAGTGGTCTAAAGTAGTGGAGTGCGTAGTGCACACGACTTCTAAGACTGAGCAAATCTGATATGCGTGGGTTCGAATCCTATGGTGTGTATAGAAAGTTTTTCAAATAAAATTGGATTAAAGCTCAGCACCACAAAAAAAAAAAAAGGAGACTGATGAGTGCAAAAGTGGCAAAGCACGAAGTAGCTATATCTCCAGCCAAAAAAACAATGAGTGGTAGCACCTTTAAGTTGTTGTTGTTCAAAAACATTCAATGAAATTGACGGAATAAGGAATGGTCAAGTCTAACAAGCTGACATTCTAGTACGAATAGTACAATAAATAACAATAATATCTTAATAATCTGGTTCGTTACCGATCTTCCAACCTCTCCCCCTTTGATATGTACTACGAATTGTTAGTCTATCGAAATAAGGTATAGAGAAAAATGGAGGCGGAACAAAACAGCATACTTAAAGGAGCTTATAAAAATGTTGATGCTTCAAATGCATTTGATAAACAACTACCACATCTCGACCTGTGACGTCAGTGGTCTAAAGTAGTGGAGTGCGTAGTGCACACGACTTCTAAGACTGAGCAAATCTGATATGCGTGGGTTCGAATCCTATGGTGTGTATAGAAAGTTTTTCAAATAAAATTGGATTAAAGCTCAGCACCACAAAAAAAAAAAGGAGACTGATGAGTGCAAAAGTGGCAAAGCACGAAATAGCTATATCTCCAGCCAAAAAAACAATGAGTGGTAGCACCTTTAAGTTGTTGTTGTTCAAAAACATTCAATGAAATTGACGGAATAAGGAATGGTCAAGTCTAACAAGCTGACATTCTAGTACGAATAGTACAATAAATAACAATAATATCTTAATAATCTGGTTCGTTACCGATCTTCCAACCTCTCCCCCTTTGATATGTACTACGAATTGTTAGTCTATCGAAATAAGGTATAGAGAAAAATGGAGGCGGAACAAAACAGCATACTTAAAGGAGCTTATAAAAATGTTGATGCTTCAAATGCATTTGATAAACAACTACCACATCTCGACCTGTGACGTCAGTGGTCTAAAGTAGTGGAGTGCGTAGTGCACACGACTTCTAAGACTGAGCAAATCTGATATGCGTGGGTTCGAATCCTATGGTTTGTATAGTAAGTTTTTCAAATAAAATTGAATTAAAGCTCAGCACCACAAAAAAAAAAAGGAGACTGATGAGTGCAAAAGTGGCAAAGCACGAAATAGCTATATCTCCAGCCAAAAAAACAATGAGTGGTAGCACCTTTAAGTTGTTGTTGTTGTTCAAAAACATTCAATGAAATTGACGGAATAAGGAATGGTCAAGTCTAACAAGCTGACATTCTAGTACGAATAGTACAATAAATAACAATAATAACTTAATAATCTGGTTCGTTGATGCTTCAAATGCATTTGATAAACAACTACCACATCTCGACCTGTGACGTCAGTGGTCTAAAGTAGTGGAGTGCGTAGTGCACACGACTTCTAAGACTGAGCAAATCTGATATGCGTGGGTTCGAATCCTATGGTGTGTATAGAAAGTTTTTCAAATAAAATTGGATTAAAGCTCAGCACCACAAAAAAAAAAAAAAAAAAAGGAGACTGATGAGTGCAAAAGTGGCAAAGCACGAAATAGCTATATCTCCAGCCAAAAAAACAATAAGTGGCAGCACCTTTAAGTTGTTGTTGTTGTTCAAAAACATTCAATGAAATTGACGGAATAAGGAATGGTCAAGTCTAACAAGCTGACATTCTAGTACGAATAGTACAATAAATAACAATAATAACTTAATAATCTGGTTCGTTACCGATCTTCCAACCTTTCCCCCTTTGATATGTACTACGAATTGTTAGTCTATCGAAATAAGGTATAGAGAAAAATGGAGGCGGAACAAAACAGCATACTTAAAGGAGCTTATACAAATGTTGATGCTTCAAATGCATTTGATAAACAACTACCACATCTCGACCTGTGACGTCAGTGGTCTAAAGTAGTGGAGTGCGTAGTGCACACGACTTCTAAGACTGAGCAAATCTGATATGCGTGGGTTCGAATCCTATGGTGTGTATAGAAAGTTTTTCAAATAAAATTGGATTAAAGCTCAGCACCACAAAAAAAAAAAAAAGGAGACTGATGAGTGCAAAAGTGGCTAAGCACGAAATAGCTATATCTCCAGCCAAAAAAACAATGAGTGGTAGCACCTTTAAGTTGTTGTTGTTGTTCAAAAACATTCAATGAAATTGACGGAATAAGGAATGGTCAAGTCTAACAAGCTGACATTCTAGTACGAATAGTACAATAAATAACAATAATAACTTAATAATCTGGTTCGTTACCGATCTTCCAACCTCTTCCCCTTTGATATGTACTACGAATTGTTAGTCTATCGAAATAAGGTATAGAGAAAAATGGAGGCGGAACAAAACAGCATACTTAAAGGAGCTTATAAAAATGTTGATGCTTCAAATGCATTTGATAAACAACTACCACATCTCGACCTGTGACGTCAGTGGTCTAAAGTAGTGGAGTGCGTAGTGCACACGACTTCTAAGACTGAGCAAATCTGATATGCGTGGGTTCGAATCCTATGGTGTGTATAGAAAGTTTTTCAAATAAAATTGGATTAAAGCTCAGCACCACAAAAAAAAAAAAGGAGACTGATGAGTGCAAAAGTGGCAAAGCACGAAATAGCTATATCTCCAACCAAAAAAACAATGAGTGGTAGCACCTTTAAGTTGTTGTTGTTCAAAAACATTCAATGAAATTGACGGAATAAGGAATGGTCAAGTCTAACAAGCTGACATTCTAGTACGAATAGTACAATAAATAACAATAATATCTTAATAATCTGGTTCGTTACCGATCTTCCAACCTCTCCCCCTTTGATATGTACTACGAATTGTTAGTCTATCGAAATAAGGTATAGAGAAAAATGGAGGCGGAACAAAACAGCATACTTAAAGGAGCTTATAAAAATGTTGATGCTTCAAATGCATTTGATAATCAACTACCACATCTCGACCTGTGACGTCAGTGGTCTAAAGTAGTGGAGTGCGTAGTGCACACGACTTCTAAGACTGAGCAAATCTGATATTCGTGGGTTCGAATCCTATGGTGTGTATAGAAAGTTTTTCGAATAAAATTGGATTAAAGCTCAGCACCACAAAAAAAAAAAGGAGACTGATGAGTGCAAAAGTGGCAAAGAACGAAATAGCTATATCTCCAGCCAAAAAAACAATGAGTGGTAGCACCTTTAGGTTGTTGTTGTTGTTCAAAAACATTCAATGAAATTGACGGAATAAGGAATGGTCAAGTCTAACAAGCTGACATTCTAGTACGAATAGTACAATAAATAACAATAATAACTTAATAATCTGGTTCGTTGATGCTTCAAATGCATTTGATAAACAACTACCACATCTCGACCTGTGACGTCAGTGGTCTAAAGTAGTGGAGTGCGTAGTGCACACGACTTCTAAGACTGAGCAAATCTGATATGCGTGGGTTCGAATCCTATGGTGTGTATAGAAAGTTTTTCAAATAAAATTGGATTAAAGCTCAGCACCACAAAAAAAAAAAAAAAAAGGAGACTGATGAGTGCAAAAGTGGCAAAGCACGAAATAGCTATATCTCCAGCCAAAAAAACAATAAGTGGCAGCACCTTTAAGTTATTGTTGTTGTTCAAAAACATTCAATGAAATTGACGGAATAAGGAATGGTCAAGTCTAACAAGCTGACATTCTAGTACGAATAGTACAATAAATAACAATAATAACTTAATAATCTGGTTCGTTACCGATCTTCCAACCTTTCCCCCTTTGATATGTACTACGAATTGTTAGTCTATCGAAATAAGGTATAGAGAAAAATGGAGGCGGAACAAAACAGCATACTTAAAGGAGCTTATACAAATGTTGATGCTTCAAATGCATTTGATAAACAACTACCACATCTCGACCTGTGACGTCAGTGGTCTAAAGTAGTGGAGTGCGTAGTGCACACGACTTCTAAGACTGAGCAAATCTGATATGCGTGGGTTCGAATCCTATGGTGTGTATAGAAAGTTTTTCAAATAAAATTGGATTAAAGCTCAGCACCACAAAAAAAAAAAAAAAGGAGACTGATGAGTGCAAAAGTGGCTAAGCACGAAATAGCTATATCTCCAGCCAAAAAAACAATGAGTGGTAGCACCTTTAAGTTGTTGTTGTTGTTCAAAAACATTCAATGAAATTGACGGAATAAGGAATGGTCAAGTCTAACAAGCTGACATTCTAGTACGAATAGTACAATAAATAACAATAATAACTTAATAATCTGGTTCGTTACCGATCTTCCAACCTCTCCCCCTTTGATATGTACTACGAATTGTTAGTCTATCGAAATAAGGTATAGAGAAAAATGGAGGCGGAACAAAACAGCATACTTAAAGGAGCTTATAAAAATGTTGATGCTTCAAATGCATTTGATAAACAACTACCACATCTCGACCTGTGACGTCAGTGGTCTAAAGTAGTGGAGTGCGTAGTGCACACGACTTCTAAGACTGAGCAAATCTGATATGCGTGGGTTCGAATCCTATGGTGTGTATAGAAAGTTTTTCAAATAAAATTGGATTAAAGCTCAGCACCACAAAAAAAAAAAAGGAGACTGATGAGTGCAAAAGTGGCAAAGCACGAAATAGCTATATCTCCAGCCAAAAAAACAATGAGTGGTAGCACCTTTAAGTTGTTGTTGTTCAAAAACATTCAATGAAATTGACGGAATAAGGAATGGTCAAGTCTAACAAGCTGACATTCTAGTACGAATAGTACAATTAATAACAATAATATCTTAATAATCTGGTTCGTTACCGATCTTCCAACCTCTCCCCCTTTGATATGTACTACGAATTGTTAGTCTATCGAAATAAGGTATAGAGAAAAATGGAGGCGGAACAAAACAGCATACTTAAAGGAGCTTATAAAAATGTTGATGCTTCAAATGCATTTGATAAACAACTACCACATCTCGACCTGTGACGTCAGTGGTCTAAAGTAGTGGAGTGCGTAGTGCACACGACTTCTAAGACTGAGCAAATCTGATATGCGTGGGTTCGAATCCTATGGTGTGTATAGAAAGTTTTTCAAATAAAATTGGATTAAAGCTCAGCACTACAAAAAAAAAAAAAGGAGACTGATGAGTGCAAAAGTGGCAAAGCACGAAATAGCTATATCTCCAGCCAAAAAAACAATGAGTGGTAGCACCTTTAAGTTGTTGTTGTTCAAAAACATTCAATGAAATTGACGGAATAAGGAATGGTCAAGTCTAACAAGCTGACATTCTAGTACGAATAGTACAATAAATAACAATAATATCTTAATAATCTGGTTCGTTACCGATCTTCCAACCTCTCCCCCTTTGATATGTACTACGAATTGTTAGTCTATCGAAATAAGGTATAGAGAAAAATGGAGGCGGAACAAAACAGCATACTTAAAGGAGCTTATAAAAATGTTGATGCTTCAAATGCATTTGATAAACAACTACCACATCTCGACCTGTGACGTCAGTGGTCTAAAGTAGTGGAGTGCGTAGTGCACACGACTTCTAAGACTGAGCAAATCTGATATGCGTGGGTTCGAATCCTATGGTTTGTATAGAAAATTTTTCAAATAAAATTGGATTAAAGCTCAGCACCACAAAAAAAAAAAAAAAAAGGAGACTGATGAGTGCAAAAGTGGCAAAGCACGAAATAGCTATATCTCCAGCCAAAAAAACAATGAGTGGTAGCACCTTTAAGTTGTTGTTGTTGTTCAAAAACATTCAATGAAATTGACGGAATAAGGAATGGTCAAGTCTAACAAGCTGACATTCTAGTACGAATAGTACAATAAATAACAATAATATCTTAATAATCTGGTTCGTTACCGATCTTCCAACCTCTCCCCCTTTGATATGTACTACGAATTGTTAGTCTATCGAAATAAGGTATAGAGAAAAATGGAGGCGGAACAAAACAGCATACTTAAAGGAGCTTATAAAAATGTTGATGCTTCAAATGCATTTGATAAACAACTACCACATCTCGACCTGTGACGTCAGTGGTCTAAAGTAGTGCAGTGCGTAGTGCACACGACTTCTAAGACTGAGCAAATCTGATATGCGTGGGTTCGAATCCTATGGTGTGTATAGAAAGTTTTTCAAATAAAATTGGATTAAAGCTCAGCACCACAAAAAAAAAAAAAAGGAGACTGATGAGTGCAAAAGTGGCTAAGCACGAAATAGCTATATCTCCAGCCAAAAAAACAATGAGTGGTAGCACCTTTAAGTTGTTGTTGTTGTTCAAAAACATTCAATGAAATTGACGGAATAAGGAATGGTCAAGTCTAACAAGCTGACATTCTAGTACGAATAGTACAATAAATAACAATAATAACTTAATAATCTGGTTCGTTACCGATCTTCCAACCTCTCCCCCTTTGATATGTACTACGAATTGTTAGTCTATCGAAATAAGGTATAGAGAAAAATGGAGGCGGAACAAAACAGCATACTTAAAGGAGCTTATAAAAATGTTGATGCTTCAAATGCATTTGATAAACAACTACCACATCTCGACCTGTGACGTCAGTGGTCTAAAGTAGTGGAGTGCGTAGTGCACACGACTTCTAAGACTGAGCAAATCTGATATGCGTGGGTTCGAATCCTATGGTGTGTATAGAAAGTTTTTCAAATAAAATTGGATTAAAGCTCAGCACCACAAAAAAAAAAAAAAAAGGAGACTGATGAGTGCAAAAGTGGCAAAGCACGAAATAGCTATATCTCCAGCCAAAAAAACAATGAGTGGTAGCACCTTTAAGTTGTTGTTGTTGTTCAAAAACATTCAATGAAATTGACGGAATAAGGAATGGTCAAGTCTAACAAGCTGACATTCTAGTACGAATAGTACAATAAATAACAATAATAACTTAATAATCTGGTTCGTTACCGATCTTCCAAACTCTCCCCCTTTGATATGTACTACGAATTGTTAGTCTATCGAAATAAGGTATAGAGAAAAATGGAGGCGGAACAAAACAGCATACTTAAAGGAGCTTATAAAAATGTTGATGCTTCAAATGCATTTGATAAACAACTACCACATCTCGACCTGTGACGTCAGTGGTCTAAAGTAGTGGAGTGCGTAGTGCACACGACTTCTAAGACTGAGCAAATCTGATATGCGTGGGTTCGAATCCTATGGTGTGTATAGAAAGTTTTTCAAATAAAATTGGATTAAAGCTCAGCACCACAAAAAAAAAAAAAAAGGAGACTGATGAGTGCAAAAGTGGCAAAGCACGAAATAGCTATATCTCCAGCCAAAAAAACAATGAGTGGTAGCACCTTTAAGTTGTTGTTGTTGTTCAAAAACATTCAATGAAATTGACGGAATAAGGAATGGTCAAGTCTAACAAGCTGACATTCTAGTACGAATAGTACAATAAATAACAATAATAACTTAATAATCTGGTTCGTTACCGATCTTCCAACCTCTCCCCCTTTGATATGTACTACGAATTGTTAGTCTATGGAAATAAGGTATAGAGAAAAATGGAGGCGGAACAAAACAGCATACTTAAAGGAGCTTATAAAAATGTTGATGCTTCAAATGCATTTGATAAACAACTATCACATCTCGACTTGTGACGTCAGTGGTCTAAAGTAGTGGAGTGCGTAGTGCACACGACTTCTAAGACTGAGCAAATCTGATATGCGTGGGTTCGAATCCTATGGTGTGTATAGAAAGTTTTTCAAATAAAATTGGATTAAAGCTCAGCACCACAAAAAAAAAAAGGAGACTGATGAGTGCAAAAGTGGCAAAGCACGAAATAGCTATATCTCCAGCCAAAAAAACAATGAGTGGTAGCACCTTTAAGTTGTTGTTGTTGTTCAAAAACATTCAATGAAATTGACGGAATAAGGAATGGTCAAGTCTAACAAGCTGACATTCTAGTACGAATAGTACAATAAATAACAATAATAACTTAATAATCTGGTTCGTTACCGATCTTCCAACCTCTCCCCCTTTGATATGTACTACGAATTGTTAGTCTATCGAAATAAGGTATAGAGAAAAATGGAGGCGGAACAAAACAGCATACTTAAAGGAGCTTATAAAAATGTTGATGCTTCAAATGCATTTGATAAACAACTACCACATCTCGACCTGTGACGTCAGTGGTCTAAAGTAGTGGAGTGCGTAGTGCACACGACTTCTAAGACTGAGCAAATCTGATACGCGTAGGTTCGAATCCTATGGTGTGTATAGAAAGTTGTTCAAATAAAATTGGATTAAAGCTCAGCACCACAAAAAAAAAAAGGAGACTGATGAGTGCAAAAGTGGCAAAGCACGAAATAGCTATATCTCCAGCCAAAAAAACAATGAGTGGTAGCACCTTTAAGTTGTTGTTGTTGTTCAAAAACATTCAATGAAATTGACGGAATAAGGAATGGTCAAGTCTAACAAGCTGACATTCTAGTACGAATAGTACAATAAATAACAATAATAACTTAATAATCTGGTTCGTTACCGATCTTCCAACCTCTCCCCCTTTGATATGTACTACGAATTGTTAGTCTATCGAAATAAGGTATAGAGAAAAATGGAGGCGGAACAAAACAGCATACTTAAAGGAGCTTATAAAAATGTTGATGCTTCAAATGCATTTGATAAACAACTACCACATCTCGACCTGTGACGTCAGTGGTCTAAAGTAGTGGAGTGCGTAGTGCACACGACTTCTAAGACTGAGCAAATCTGATATGCGTGGGTTCGAATCCTATGGTGTGTATAGAAAGTTTTTCAAATAAAATTGGATTAAAGCTCAGCACCCCAAAAAAAAAAAAAAGGAGACTGATGAGTGCAAAAGTGGCAAAGCACGAAATAGCTATATCTCCAGCCAAAAAAACAATGAGTGGTAGCACCTTTAAGTTGTTGTTGTTGTTCAAAAACATTCAATGAAATTGACGGAATAAGGAATGGTCAAGTCTAACAAGCTGACATTCTAGTACGAATAGTACAATAAGTAACAATAATAACTTAATAATCTGGTTCGTTACCGATCTTCCAACCTCTCCCCCTTTGATATGTACTACGAATTGTTAGTCTATCGAAATAAGGTATAGAGAAAAATGGAGGCGGAACAAAACAGCATACTTAAAGGAGCTTATAAAAATGTTGATGCTTCAAATGCATTTGATAAACAACTACCACATCCCGACCTGTGACGTCAGTGGTCTAAAGTAGTGGAGTGCGTAGTGCACACGACTTCTAAGACAGAGCAAATCTGATATGCGTGGGTTCGAATCCTATGGTGTGTATAGAAAGTTTTTCAAATAAAATTGGATTAAAGCTCAGCACCACAAAAAAAAAAAAAAAAAAGGAGACTGATGAGTGCAAAAGTGGCAAAGCACGAAATAGCTATATCTCCAGCCAAAAAAACAATGAGTGGTAGCACCTTTAAGTTGTTGTTGTTGTTCAAAAACATTCAATGAAATTGACGGAATAAGGAATGGTCAAGTCTAACAAGCTGACATTCTAGTACGAATAGTACAATAAATAACAATAATAACTTAATAATCTGGTTCGTTACCGATCTTCCAACCTCTCCCCCTTTGATATGTACTACGAATTGTTAGTCTATCGAAATAAGGTATAGAGAAAAATGGAGGCGGAACAAAACAGCATACTTAAAGGAGCTTATAAAAATGTTGATGCTTCAAATGCATTTGATAAACAACTACCACATCTCGACCTGTGACGTCAGTGGTCTAAACTAGTGGAGTGCGTAGTGCACACGACTTCTAAGACTGAGCAAATCTGATATGCGTGGGTTCGAATCCTATGGTGTGTATAGAAAGTTTTTCAAATAAAATTGGATTAAAGCTCAGCACCATAAAAAAAAAAAGGAGACTGATGAGTGCAAAAGTGGCAAAGCACGAAATAGCTATATCTCCAGCCAAAAAAACAATGAGTGGTAGCACCTTTAAGTTGTTGTTGTTGTTCAAAAACATTCAATGAAATTGACGGAATAAGGAATGGTCAAGTCTAACAAGCTGACATTCTAGTACGAATAGTACAATAAATAACAATAATAACTTAATAATCTGGTTCGTTACCGATCTTCCAACCTCTCCCCCTTTGATATGTACTACGAATTGTTAGTCTATCGAAATAAGGTATAGAGAAAAATGGAGGCGGAACAAAACAGCATACTTAAAGGAGCTTATAAAAATGTTGATGCTTCAAATGCATTTGATAAACAACTACCACATCTCGACCTGTGACGTCAGTGGTCTAAAGTAGTGGAGTGCGTAGTGCACACGACTTCTAAGACTGAGCAAATCTGATATGCGTGGGTTCGAATCCTATGGTGTGTATAGAAAGTTTTTCAAATAAAATTGGATTAAAGCTCAGCACCACAAAAAAAAAAGGAGACTGATGAGTGCAAAAGTGGCAAAACACGAAATAGCTATATCTCCAGCCAAAAAAACAATGAGTGGTAGCACCTTTAAGTTGTTGTTGTTGTTCAAAAACATTCAATGAAATTGACGGAATAAGGAATGGTCAAGTCTAACAAGCTGACATTCTAGTACGAATAGTACAATAAATAACAATAATAACTTAATAATCTGGTTCGTTACCGATCTTCCAACCTCTCCCCCTTTGATATGTACTACGAATTGTTAGTCTATCGAAATAAGGTATAGAGAAAAATGGAGGCGGAACAAAACAGCATACTTAAAGGAGCTTATAAAAATGTTGATGCTTCAAATGCATTTGATAAACAACTACCACATCTCGACCTGTGACGTCAGTGGTCTAAAGTAGTGGAGTGCGTAGTGCACACGACTTCTAAGACTGAGCAAATCTCATATGCGTGGGTTCGAATCCTATGGTGTGTATAGAAAGTTTTTCAAATAAAATTGGATTAAAGCTCAGCACCACAAAAAAAAAAAAAAAGGAGACTGATGAGTGCAAAAGTGGCAAAGCACGAAATAGCTATATCTCCAGCCAAAAAAACAATGAGTGGTAGCACCTTTAAGTTGTTGTTGTTGTTCAAAAACATTTAATGAAATTGACGGAATAAGGAATGGTCAAGTCTAACAAGTTGACATTCTAGTACGAATAGTACAATAAATAACAATAATAACTTAATAATCTGGTTCGTTACCGATCTTCCAACCTCTCCCCCTTTGATATGTACTACGAATTGTTAGTCTATCGAAATAAGGTATAGAGAAAAATGGAGGCGGAACAAAACAGCATACTTAAAGGAGCTTATAAAAATGTTGATGCTTCAAATGCATTTGATAAACAACTACCACATCTCGACCTGTGACGTCAGTGGTCTAAAGTAGTGGAGTGCGTAGTGCACACGACTTCTAAGACTGAGCAAATCTGATATGCGTGGGTTCGAATCCTATGGTGTGTATAGAAAGTTTTTCAAATAAAATTGGATTAAAGCTCAGCACCACAAAAAAAAAAAGGAGACTGATGAGTGCAAAAGTGGCAAAGCACGAAATAGCTATATCTCCAGCCAAAAAAACAATGAGTGGTAGCACCTTTAAGTTGTTGTTGTTGTTCAAAAACATTCAATGAATTTGACGGAATAAGGAATGGTCAAGTCTAACAAGCTGACATTCTAGTACGAATAGTACAATAAATAACAATAATAACTTAATAATCTGGTTCGTTACCGATCTTCCAACCTCTCCCCCTTTGATATGTACTACGAATTGTTAGTCTATCGAAATAAGGTATAGAGAAAAATGGAGGCGGAACAAAACAGCATACTTAAAGGAGCTTATAAAAATGTTGATGCTTCAAATGCATTTGATAAACAACTACCACATCTCGACCTGTGACGTCAGTGGTCTAAAGTAGTGGAGTGCGTAGTGCACACGACTTCTAAGACTGAGCAAATCTGATATGCGTGGGTTCGAATCCTATGGTGTGTATAGAAAGTTTTTCAAATAAAATTGGATTAAAGCTCAGCACCACAAAAAAAAAAAAGGAGACTGATGAGTGCAAAAGTGGCAAAGCACGAAATAGCTATATCTCCAGCCAAAAAAACAATGAGTGGTAGCACCTTTAAGTTGTTGTTGTTGTTCAAAAACATTCAATGAAATTGACGGAATAAGGAATGGTCAAGTCTAACAAGCTGACATTCTAGTACGAATAGTACAATAAATAACAATAATAACTTAATAATCTGGTTCGTTACCGATCTTCCAACCTCTCCCCCTTTGATATGTACTACGAATTGTTAGTCTATCGAAATAAGGTATAGAGAAAAATGGAGGCGGAACAAAACAGCATACTTAAAGGAGCTTATAAAAATGTTGATGCTTCAAATGCATTTGATAAACAACTACCACATCTCGACCTGTGACGTCAGTGGTCTAAACTAGTGGAGTGCGTAGTGCACACGACTTCTAAGACTGAGCAAATCTGATATGCGTGGGTTCGAATCCTATGGTGTGTATAGAAAGTTTTTCAAATAAAATTGGATTAAAGCTCAGCACCATAAAAAAAAAAAAGGAGACTGATGAGTGCAAAAGTGGCAAAGCACGAAATAGCTATATCTCCAGCCAAAAAAACAATGAGTGGTAGCACCTTTAAGTTGTTGTTGTTGTTCAAAAACATTCAATGAAATTGACGGAATAAGGAATGGTCAAGTCTAACAAGCTGACATTCTAGTACGAATAGTACAATAAATAACAATAATAACTTAATAATCTGGTTCGTTACCGATCTTCCAACCTCTCCCCCTTTGATATGTACTACGAATTGTTAGTCTATCGAAATAAGGTATAGAGAAAAATGGAGGCGGAACAAAACAGCATACTTAAAGGAGCTTATAAAAATGTTGATGCTTCAAATGCATTTGATAAACAACTACCACATCTCGACCTGTGACGTCAGTGGTCTAAAGTAGTGGAGTGCGTAGTGCACACGACTTCTAAGACTGAGCAAATCTGATATGCGTGGGTTCGAATCCTATGGTGTGTATAGAAAGTTTTTCAAATAAAATTGGATTAAAGCTCAGCACCACAAAAAAAAAAGGAGACTGATGAGTGCAAAAGTGGCAAAGCACGAAATAGCTATATCTCCAGCCAAAAAAACAATGAGTGGTAGCACCTTTAAGTTGTTGTTGTTGTTCAAAAACATTCAATGAAATTGACGGAATAAGGAATGGTCAAGTCTAACAAGCTGACATTCTAGTACGAATAGTACAATAAATAACAATAATAACTTAATAATCTGGTTCGTTACCGATCTTCCAACCTCTCCCCCTTTGATATGTACTACGAATTGTTAGTCTATCGAAATAAGGTATAGAGAAAAATGGAGGCGGAACAAAACAGCATACTTAAAGGAGCTTATAAAAATGTTGATGCTTCAAATGCATTTGATAAACAACTACCACATCTCGACCTGTGACGTCAGTGGTCTAAAGTAGTGGAGTGCGTAGTGCACACGACTTCTAAGACTGAGCAAATCTCATATGCGTGGGTTCGAATCCTATGGTGTGTATAGAAAGTTTTTCAAATAAAATTGGATTAAAGCTCAGCACCACAAAAAAAAAAAAAAGGAGACTGATGAGTGCAAAAGTGGCAAAGCACGAAATAGCTATATCTCCAGCCAAAAAAAACAATGAGTGGTAGCACCTTTAAGTTGTTGTTGTTGTTCAAAAACATTTAATGAAATTGACGGAATAAGGAATGGTCAAGTCTAACAAGTTGACATTCTAGTACGAATAGTACAATAAATAACAATAATAACTTAATAATCTGGTTCGTTACCGATCTTCCAACCTCTCCCCCTTTGATATGTACTATGAATTGTTAGTCTATCGAAATAAGGTATAGAGAAAAATGGAGGCGGAACAAAACAGCATACTTAAAGGAGCTTATAAAAATGTTGATGCTTCAAATGCATTTGATAAACAACTACCACATCTCGACCTGTGACGTCAGTGGTCTAAAGTAGTGGAGTGCGTAGTGCACACGACTTCTAAGACTGAGCAAATCTGATATGCGTGGGTTCGAATCCTATGGTGTGTATAGAAAGTTTTTCAAATAAAATTGGATTAAAGCTCAGCACCACAAAAAAAAAAGGAGACTGATGAGTGCAAAAGTGGCAAAGCACGAAATAGCTATATCTCCAGCCAAAAAAACAATGAGTGGTAGCACCTTTAAGTTGTTGTTGTTGTTCAAAAACATTCAATGAATTTGACGGAATAAGGAATGGTCAAGTCTAACAAGCTGACATTCTAGTACGAATAGTACAATAAATAACAATAATAACTTAATAATCTGGTTCGTTACCGATCTTCCAACCTCTCCCCCTTTGATATGTACTACGAATTGTTAGTCTATCGAAATAAGGTATAGAGAAAAATGGAGGCGGAACAAAACAGCATACTTAAAGGAGCTTATAAAAATGTTGATGCTTCAAATGCATTTGATAAACAACTACCACATCTCGACCTGTGACGTCAGTGGTCTAAAGTAGTGGAGTGCGTAGTGCACACGACTTCTAAGACTGAGCAAATCTGATATGCGTGGGTTCGAATCCTATGGTGTGTATAGAAAGTTTTTCAAATAAAATTGGATTAAAGCTCAGCACCACAAAAAAAAAAGAAAAAAGGAGACTGATGAGTGCAAAAGTGGCAAAGCACGAAATAGCTATATCTCCAGCCAAAAAAACAATGAGTGGTAGCACCTTTAAGTTGTTGTTGTTGTTCAAAAACATTCAATGAAATTGACGGAATAAGGAATGGTCAAGTCTAACAAGCTGACATTCTAGTACGAATAGTACAATAAATAACAATAATAACTTAATAATCTGGTTCGTTACCGATCTTCCAACCTCTCCCCCTTTGATATGTACTACGAATTGTTAGTCTATCGAAATAAGGTATAGAGAAAAATGGAGGCGGAACAAAACAGCATACTTAAAGGAGCTTATAAAAATGTTGATGCTTCAAATGCATTTGATAAACAACTACCACATCTCGACCTGTGACGTCATTGGTCTGAAGTAGTGGAGTGCGTAGTGCACACGACTTCTAAGACTGAGCAAATCTGATATGCGTGGGTTCGAATCCTATGGTGTGTATAGAAAGTTTTTCAAATAAAATTGGATTAAAGCTCAGCACCACAAAAAAAAAAAAAAAAAAGGAGACTGATGAGTGCAAAAGTGGCAAAGCACGAAATAGCTATATCTCCAGCCAAAAAAACAATGAGTGGTAGCACCTTTAAGTTGTTGTTGTTGTTCAAAAACATTTAATGAAATTGACGGAATAAGGAATGGTCAAGTCTAACAAGTTGACATTCTAGTACGAATAGTACAATAAATAACTTAATAATCTGGTTCGTTACCGATCTTCCAACCTCTCCCCCTTTGATATGTACTGCGAATTGTTAGTCTATCGAAATAAGGTATAGAGAAAAATGGAGGCGGAACAAAACAGCATACTTAAAGGAGCTTATAAAAATGTTGATGCTTCAAATGCATTTGATAAACAACTACCACATCTCGACCTGTGACGTCAGTGGTCTAAAGTAGTGGAGTGCGTAGTGCACACGACTTCTAAGACTGAGCAAATCTGA
Organism: Eupeodes latifasciatus; assembly: GCA_920104205.1. Lineage (NCBI taxonomy): Eukaryota > Metazoa > Arthropoda > Insecta > Diptera > Syrphidae > Eupeodes > Eupeodes latifasciatus. The sequence goes on along the minus strand of OV049924.1, from coordinate 271,057,024 downwards.
TATGCGTCGGTTCGAACCCTATGGTGTGTATAGAAAGTTTTTCAAATAAAATTGGATTAAAGCTCAGCACCACAAAAAAAAAAAGGAGACTGATGAGTGCAAAAGTTGCAAAGCACGAAATAGCTATATCTCCAGCCAAAAAAACAATGAGTGGTAGCACCTTTAAGTTGTTGTTGTTGTTCAAAAACATTCAATGAAATTGACGGAATAAGGAATGGTCAAGTCTAACAAGCTGACATTCTAGTACGAATAGTACAATAAATAACAATAATAACTTAATAATCTGGTTCGTTACCGATCTTCCAACCTCTCCCCCTTTGATATGTACTACGAATTGTTAGTCTATCGAAATAAGGTATAGAGAAAAATGGAGGCGGAACAAAACAGCATACTTAAAGGAGCTTATAAAAATGTTGATGCTTCAAATGCATTTGATAAACAACTACCACATCTCGACCTGTGACGTCAGTGGTCTAAAGTAGTGGAGTGCGTAGTGCACACGACTTCTAAGACTGAGAAAATCTGATATGCGTGGGTTCGAATCCTATGGTGTGTATAGAAAGTTTTTCAAATAAAATTGGATTAAAGCTCAGCACCACAAAAAAAAAAAAAAAAAAAGACTGATGAGTGCAAAAGTGGCAAAGCATGAAATAGCTATATCTCCAGCCAAAAAAACAATGAGTGGTAGCACCTTTAAGTTGTTGTTGTTGTTCAAAAACATTCAATGAAATTGACGGAATAAGGAATGGTCAAGTCTAACAAGCTGACATTCTAGTACGAATAGTACAATAAATAACAATAATAACTTAATAATCTGGTTCGTTACCGATCTTCCAACCTCTCCCCCTTTGATATGTACTACGAATTGTAAGTCTATCGAAATAAGGTATAGAGAAAAATGGAGGCGGAACAAAACAGCATACTTAAAGGAGCTTATAAAAATGTTGATGCTTCAAATGCATTTGATAAACAACTACCACATCTCGACCTGTGACGTCAGTGGTCTAAAGTAGTGGAGTGCGTAGTGCACACGACTTCTAAGACTGAGCAAATCTGATATGCGTGGGTTCGAATCCTATGGTGTGTATAGAAAGTTTTTCAAATAAAATTGGATTAAAGCTCAGCACCACAAAAAAAAAAAAAAGGAGACTGATGAGTGCAAAAGTGGCAAAGCACGAAATAGCTATATCTCCAGCCAAAAAAACAATGAGTGGTAGCACCTTTAAGTTGTTGTTTTTGTTCAAAAACATTCAATGAAATTGACGGAATAAGGAATGGTCAAGTCTAACAAGCTGACATTCTAGTACGAATAGTACAATAAATAACAATAATAACTTAATAATCTGGTTCGTTACCGATCTTCCAACCTCTCCCCCTTTGATATGTACTACGAATTGTTAGTCTATCGAAATAAGGTATAGAGAAAAATGGAGGCGGAACAAAACAGCATACTTAAAGGAGCTTATAAAAATGTTGATGCTTCAAATGCATTTGATAAACAACTACCACATCTCGACCTGTGACGTCAGTGGTCTAAAGTAGTGGAGTGCGTAGTGCACACGACTTCTAAGACTGAGCAAATCTGATATGCGTGGGTTCGAATCCTATGGTGTGTATAGAAAGTTTTTCAAATAAAATTGGATTAAAGCTCAGCACCACAAAAAAAAAAAGGAGACTGATGAGTGCAAAAGTGGCAAAGCACGAAATAGCTATATCTCCAGCCAAAAAAACAATGAGTGGTAGCACCTTTAAGTTGTTGTTGTTGTTCAAAAACATTCAATGAAATTGACGGAATAAGGAATGGTCAAGTCTAACAAGCTGACATTCTAGTACGAATAGTACAATAAATAACAATAATATCTTAATAATCTGGTTCGTTACCGATCTTCCAACCTCTCCCCCTTTGATATGTACTACGAATTGTTAGTCTATCGAAATAAGGTATAGAGAAAAATGGAGGCGGAACAAAACAGCATACTTAAAGGAGCTTATAAAAATGTTGATGCTTCAAATGCATTTGATAAACAACTACCACATCTCGACCTGTGACGTCAGTGGTCTAAAGTAGTGGAATGCGTAGTGCACACGACTTCTAAGACTGAGCAAATCTGATATGCGTGGGTTCGAATCCTATGGTGTGTATAGAAAGTTTTTCAAATAAAATTGGATTAAAGCTCAGCACCACAAAAAAAAAAAAAAAGGAGACTGATGAGTGCAAAAGTGGCAAAGCACGAAATAGCTATATCTCCAGCCAAAAAAACAATGAGTGGTAGCACATTTAAGTTGTTGTTGTTGTTCAAAAACATTCAATGAAATTGACGGAATAAGGAATGGTCAAGTCTAACAAGCTGACATTCTAGTACGAATAGTACAATAAATAACAATAATAACTTAATAATCTGGTTCGTTACCGATCTTCCAACCTCTCCCCCTTTGATATGTACTACGAATTGTTAGTCTATGGAAATAAGGTATAGAGAAAAATGGAGGCGGAACAAAACAGCATACTTAAAGGAGCTTATAAAAATGTTGATGCTTCAAATGCATTTGATAAACAACTACCACATCTCGACCTGTGACGTCAGTGGTCTTAAGTAGTGGAGTGCGTAGTGCACACGACTTCTAAGACTGGGCAAATCTGATATGCGTGGGTTCGAATCCTATGGTGTGTATAGAAAGTTTTTCAAATAAAATTGGATTAAAGCTCAGCACCACAAAAAAAAAAAAGGAGACTGATGAGTGCAAAAGTGGCAAAGCACGAAATAGCTATATATCCAGCCAAAAAAACAATGAGTGGTAGCACCTTTAAGTTGTTGTTGTTGTTCAAAAACATTCAATGAAATTGACGGAATAAGGAATGGTCAAGTCTAACAAGCTGACATTCTAGTACGAATAGTACAATAAATAACAATAATAACTTAATAATCTGGTTCGTTACCGATCTTCCAAACTCTCCCCCTTTGATATGTACTACGAATTGTTAGTCTATCGAAATAAGGTATAGAGAAAAATGGAGGCGGAACAAAACAGCATATAAAAATGTTGATGCTTCAAATGCATTTGATAAACAACTACCACATCTCGACCTGTGACGTCAGTGGTCTAAAGTAGTGGAGTGCGTAGTGCACACGACTTCTAAGACTGAGCAAATCTGATATGCGTGGGTTCGAATCCTATGGTGTGTATAGAAAGTTTTTCAAATAAAATTGGATTAAAGCTCAGCACCACAAAAAAAAAAAAAAGGAGACTGATGAGTGCAAAAGTGGCAAAGCACGAAATAGCTATATCTCCAGCCAAAAAAACAATGAGTGGTAGCACCTTTAAGTTGTTGTTGTTGTTCAAAAACATTCAATGAAATTGACGGAATAAGGAATGGTCAAGTCTAACAAGCTGACATTCTAGTACGAATAGTACAATAAATAACAATAATAACTTAATAATCTGGTTCGTTACCGATCTTCCAACCTCTCCCCCTTTGATATGTACTACGAATTGTTAGTCTATCGAAATAAGGTATAGAGAAAAATGGAGGCGGAACAAAACAGCATACTTAAAGGAGCTTATAAAAATGTTGATGCTTCAAATGCATTTGATAAACAACTACCACATCTCGACCTGTGACGTCAGTGGTCTAAAGTAGTGGAGTGCGTAGTGCACACGACTTCTAAGACTGAGCAAATCTGATATGCGTGGGTTCGAATCCTATGGTGTGTATAGAAAGTTTTTCAAATAAAATTGGATTAAAGCTCAGCACCACAAAAAAAAAAAAAAAAAAGGAGACTGATGAGTGCAAAAGTGGCAAAGCACGAAATAGCTATATCTCCAGCCAAAAAAACAATAAGTGGCAGCACCTTTAAGTTGTTGTTGTTGTTCAAAAACATTCAATGAAATTGACGGAATAAGGAATGGTCAAGTCTAACAAGCTGACATTCTAGTACGAATAGTACAATAAATAACAATAATAACTTAATAATCTGGTTCGTTACCGATCTTCCAACCTTTCCCCCTTTGATATGTACTACGAATTGTTAGTCTATCGAAATAAGGTATAGAGAAAAATGGAGGCGGAACAAAACAGCATACTTAAAGGAGCTTATACAAATGTTGATGCTTCAAATGCATTTGATAAACAACTACCACATCTCGACCTGTGACGTCAGTGGTCTAAAGTAGTGGAGTGCGTAGTGCACACGACTTCTAAGACTGAGCAAATCTGATATGCGTGGGTTCGAACCCTATGGTGTGTATAGAAAGTTTTTCAAATAAAATTGGATTAAAGCTCAGCACCACAAAAAAAAAAAAAAAGGAGACTGATGAGTGCAAAAGTGGCTAAGCACGAAATAGCTATATCTCCAGCCAAAAAAACAATGAGTGGTAGCACCTTTAAGTTGTTGTTGTTGTTCAAAAACATTCAATGAAATTGACGGAATAAGGAATGGTCAAGTCTAACAAGCTGACATTCTAGTACGAATAGTACAATAAATAACAATAATAACTTAATAATCTGGTTCGTTACCGATCTTCCAATCTCTCCCCCTTTGATATGTACTACGAATTGTTAGTCTATCGAAATAAGGTATAGAGAAAAATGGAGGCGGAACAAAACAGCATACTTAAAGAAGCTTATAAAAATGTTGATGCTTCAAATGCATTTGATAAACAACTACCACATCTCGACCTGTGACGTCAGTGGTCTAAAGTAGTGGAGTGCGTAGTGCACACGACTTCTAAGACTGAGCAAATCTGATATGCGTGGGTTCGAATCCTATGGTGTGTATAGAAAGTTTTTCAAATAAAATTGGATTAAAGCTCAGCACCACAAAAAAAAAAAGGAGACTGATGAGTGCAAAAGTGGCAAAGCACGAAATAGCTATATCTCCAGCCAAAAAAACAATGAGTGTTAGCACCTTTAAGTTGTTGTTGTTCAAAAACATTCAAGAAATTGACGGAATAAGGAATGGTCAAGTCTAACAAGCTGACATTCTAGTACGAATAGTACAATAAATAACAATAATATCTTAATAATCTGGTTCGTTACCGATCTTCCAACCTTTCCCCCTTTGATATGTACTACGAATTGTTAGTCTATCGAAATAAGGTATAGAGAAAAATGGAGGCGGAACAAAACAGCATACTTAAAGGAGCTTATAAAAATGTTGATGCTTCAAATGCATTTGATAAACAACTACCACATCTCGACCTGTGACGTCAGTGGTCTAAAGTAGTGGAGTGCGTAGTGCACACGACTTCTAAGACTGAGCAAATCTGATATGCGTGGGTTCGAATCCTATGGTGTGTATAGAAAGTTTTTCAAATAAAATTGGATTAAAGCTCAGCACCACAAAAAAAAAAAGGAGACTGATGAGTGCAAAAGTGGCAAAGCACGAAATAGCTATATCTCCAGCCAAAAAAACAATGAGTGGTAGCACCTTTAAGTTGTTGTTGTTCAAAAACATTCAATGAAATTGACGGAATAAGGAATGGTCAAGTCTAACAAGCTGACATTCTAGTACGAATAGTACAATAAATAACAATAATATCTTAATAATCTGGTTCGTTACCGATCTTCCAACCTCTCCCCCTTTGATATGTACTACGAATTGTTAGTCTATCGAAATAAGGTATAGAGAAAAATGGAGGCGGAACAAAACAGCATACTTAAAGGAGCTTATAAAAATGTTGATGCTTCAAATGCATTTGATAAACAACTACCACATCTCGACCTGTGACGTCAGTGGTCTAAAGTAGTGGAGTGCGTAGTGCACACGACTTCTAAGACTGAGCAAATCTGATATGCGTGGGTTCGAATCCTATGGTTTGTATAGAAAGTTTTTCAAATAAAATTGGATTAAAGCTCAGCACCACAAAAAAAAAAAAAGGAGACTGATGAGTGCAAAAGTGGCAAAGCACGAAATAGCTATATCTCCAGCCAAAAAAACAATGAGTGGTAGCACCTTTAAGTTGTTGTTGTTGTTCAAAAACATTCAATGAAATTGACGGAATAAGGAATGGTCAAGTCTAACAAGCTGACATTCTAGTACGAATAGTACAATAAATAACAATAATAACTTAATAATCTGGTTCGTTGATGCTTCAAATGCATTTGATAAACAACTACCACATCTCGACCTGTGACGTCAGTGGTCTAAAGTAGTGGAGTGCGTAGTGCACACGACTTCTAAGACTGAGCAAATCTGATATGCGTGGGTTCGAATCCTATGGTGTGTATAGAAAGTTTTTCAAATAAAATTGGATTAATGCTCAGCACCACAAAAAAAAAAAAAAAAAAGGAGACTGATGAGTGCAAAAGTGGCAAAGCACGAAATAGCTATATCTCCAGCCAAAAAAACAATAAGTGGCAGCACCTTTAAGTTGTTGTTGTTGTTCAAAAACATTCAATGAAATTGACGGAATAAGGAATGGTCAAGTCTAACAAGCTGACATTCTAGTACGAATAGTACAATAAATAACAATAATAACTTAATAATCTGGTTCGTTACCGATCTTCCAACCTTTCCCCCTTTGATATGTACTACGAATTGTTAGTCTATCGAAATAAGGTATAGAGAAAAATGGAGGCGGAACAAAACAGCATACTTAAAGGAGCTTATACAAATGTTGATGCTTCAAATGCATTTGATAAACAACTACCACATCTCGACCTGTGACGTCAGTGGTCTAAAGTAGTGGAGTGCGTAGTGCACACGACTTCTAAGACTGAGCAAATCTGATATGCGTGGGTTCGAATCCTATGGTGTGTATAGAAAGTTTTTCAAATAAAATTGGATTAAAGCTCAGCACCACAAAAAAAAAAAAAAAGGAGACTGATGAGTGCAAAAGTGGCTAAGCACGAAATAGCTATATCTCCAGCCAAAAAAACAATGAGTGGTAGCACCTTTAAGTTGTTGTTGTTCAAAAACATTCAATGAAATTGACGGAATAAGGAATGGTCAAGTCTAACAAGCTGACATTCTAGTACGAATAGTACAATAAATAACAATAATATCTTAATAATCTGGTTCGTTACCGATCTTCCAACCTCTCCCCCTTTGATATGTACTACGAATTGTTAGTCTATCGAAATAAGGTATAGAGAAAAATGGAGGCGGAACAAAACAGCATACTTAAAGGAGCTTATAAAAATGTTGATGCTTCAAATGCATTTGATAAACAACTACCACATCTCGACCTGTGACGTCAGTGGTCTAAAGTAGTGGAGTGCGTAGTGCACACGACTTCTAAGACTGAGCAAATCTGATATGCGTGGGTTCGAATCCTATGGTGTGTATAGAAAGTTTTTCAAATAAAATTGGATTAAAGCTCAGCACCACAAAAAAAAAAGGAGACTGATGAGTGCAAAAGTGGCAAAGCACGAAATAGCTATATCTCCAGCCAAAAAAACAATGAGTGGTAGCACCCTTAAGTTGTTGTTGTTGTTCAAAAACATTCAATGAAATTGACGGAATAAGGAATGGTCAAGTCTAACAAGCTGACATTCTAGTACGAATAGTACAATAAATAACAATAATAACTTAATAATCTGGTTCGTTGATGCTTCAAATGCATTTGATAAACAACTACCACATCTCGACCTGTGACGTCAGTGGTCTAAAGTAGTGGAGTGCGTAGTGCACACGACTTCTAAGACTGAGCAAATCTGATATGCGTGGGTTCGAATCCTATGGTGTGTATAGAAAGTTTTTCAAATAAAATTGGATTAAAGCTCAGCACCACAAAAAAAAAAAAAAAACGAGACTGATGAGTGCAAAAGTGGCAAAGCACGAAATAGCTATATCTCCAGCCAAAAAAACAATAAGTGGCAGCACCTTTAAGTTGTTGTTGTTGTTCAAAAACATTCAATGAAATTGACGGAATAAGGAATGGTCAAGTCTAACAAGCTGACATTCTAGTACGAATAGTACAATAAATAACAATAATAACTTAATAATCTGGTTCGTTACCGATCTTCCAACCTCTCCCCCTTTGATATGTACTACGAATTGTTAGTCTATCGAAATAAGGTATAGAGAAAAATGGAGGCGGAACAAAACAGCATACTTAAAGGAGCTTATAAAAATGTTGATGCTTCAAATGCATTTGATAAACAACTACCACATCTCGACCTGTGACGTCAGTGGTCTAAAGTAGTGGAGTGCGTAGTGCACACGACTTCTAAGACTGAGCAAATCTGATATGCGTGGGTTCGAATCCTATGGTGTGTATAGAAAGTTTTTCAAATAAAATTGGATTAAAGCTCAGCACCACAAAAAAAAAAAAGGAGACTGATGAGTGCAAAAGTGGCAAAGCACGAAATAGCTATATCTCCAGCCAAAAAAACAATGAGTGGTAGCACCTTTAAGTTGTTGTTGTTGTTCAAAAACATTCAATGAAATTGACGGAATAAGGAATGGTCAAGTCTAACAAGCTGACATTCTAGTACGAATAGTACAATAAATAACAATAATAACTTAATAATCTGGTTCTTTGCCGATCTTCCAACCTCTTTCCCTTTTGATATGTACTACGAATTGTTAGTCTATCGAAATAAGGTATAGAGAAAAATGGAGGCGGAACAAAACAGCATACTTAAAGGAGCTTATAAAAATGTTGATGCTTCAAATGCATTTGATAAACAACTACCACATCTCGACCTGTGACATCAGTGGTCTAAAGTAGTGGAGTGCGTAGTGCACACGACTTCTAAGACTGAGCAAATCTGATATGCGTGGGTTCAAATCCTATGGTGTGTATAGAAAGTTTTTCAAATAAAATTGGATTAAAGCTCAGCACCACAAAAAAAAGGAGACTGATGAGTGCAAAAGTGGCAAAGCACGAAATAGCTATATCTCCAGCCAAAAAAACAATGAGTGGTAGCACCTTTAAGTTGTTGTTGTTGTTCAAAAACATTCAATGAAATTGACGGAATAAGGAATGGTCAAGTCTAACAAGCTGACATTCTAGTACGAATAGTACAATAAATAACAATAATATCTTAATAATCTGGTTCGTTACCGATCTTCCAACCTCTCCCCGTTTGATATGTACTACGAATTGTTAGTCTATCGAAATAAGGTATAGAGAAAAATGGAGGCGGAACAAAACAGCATACTTAAAGGAGCTTATACAAATGTTGATGCTTCAAATGCATTTGATAAACAACTACCACATCTCGACCTGTGACGTCAGTGGTCTAAAGTAGTGGAGTGCGTAGTGCACACGACTTCTAAGACTGAGCAAATCTGATATGCGTGGGTTCGAATCCTATGGTGTGTATAGAAAGTTTTTCAAATAAAATTGGATTAAAGCTCAGCACCACAAAAAAAAAAAGGAGACTGATGAGTGCAAAAGTGGCAAAGCACGAAATAGCTATATCTCCAGCCAAAAAAACAATGAGTGGTAGCACCTTTAAGTTGTTGTTGTTGTTCAAAAACATTCAATGAAATTGACGGAATAAGGAATGGTCAAGTCTAACAAGCTGACATTCTAGTACGAATAGTACAATAAATAACAATAATATCTTAATAATCTGGTTCGTTACCGATCTTCCAACCTCTCCCCCTTTGATATGTACTACGAATTGTTAGTCTATCGAAATAAGGTATAGAGAAAAATGGAGGCGGAACAAAACAGCATACTTAAAGGAGCTTATAATAATGTTGATGCTTCAAATGCATTTGATAAACAACTACCACATCTCGACCTGTGACGTCAGTGGTCTAAAGTAGTGGAATGCGTAGTGCACACGACTTCTAAGACTGAGCAAATCTGATATGCGTGGGTTCGAATCCTATGGTGTGTATAGAAAGTTTTTCAAATAAAATTGGATTAAAGCTCAGCACCACAAAAAAAAAAAAAAAGGAGACTGATGAGTGCAAAAGTGGCAAAGCACGAAATAGCTATATCTCCAGCCAAAAAAACAATGAGTGGTAGCACATTTAAGTTGTTGTTGTTGTTCAAAAACATTCAATGAAATTGACGGAATAAGGAATGGTCAAGTCTAACAAGCTGACATTCTAGTACGAATAGTACAATAAATAACAATAATAACTTAATAATCTGGTTCGTTACCGATCTTCCAACCTCTCCCCCTTTGATATGTACTACGAATTGTTAGTCTATGGAAATAAGGTATAGAGAAAAATGGAGGCGGAACAAAACAGCATACTTAAAGGAGCTTATAAAAATGTTGATGCTTCAAATGCATTTGATAAACAACTACCACATCTCGACCTGTGACGTCAGTGGTCTTAAGTAGTGGAGTGCGTAGTGCACACGACTTCTAAGACTGGGCAAATCTGATATGCGTGGGTTCGAATCCTATGGTGTGTATAGAAAGTTTTTCAAATAAAATTGGATTAAAGCTCAGCACCACAAAAAAAAAAAAGGAGACTGATGAGTGCAAAAGTGGCAAAGCACGAAATAGCTATATATCCAGCCAAAAAAACAATGAGTGGTAGCACCTTTAAGTTGTTGTTGTTGTTCAAAAACATTCAATGAAATTGACGGAATAAGGAATGGTCAAGTCTAACAAGCTGACATTCTAGTACGAATAGTACAATAAATAACAATAATAACTTAATAATCTGGTTCGTTACCGATCTTCCAAACTCTCCCCCTTTGATATGTACTATGAATTGTTAGTCTATCGAAATAAGGTATAGAGAAAAATGGAGGCGGAACAAAACAGCATATAAAAATGTTGATGCTTCAAATGCATTTGATAAACAACTACCACATCTCGACCTGTGACGTCAGTGGTCTAAAGTAGTGGAGTGCGTAGTGCACACGACTTCTAAGACTGAGCAAATCTGATATGCGTGGGTTCGAATCCTATGGTGTGTATAGAAAGTTTTTCAAATAAAATTGGATTAAAGCTCAGCACCACAAAAAAAAAAAAGGAGACTGATGAGTGCAAAAGTGGCAAAGCACGAAATAGCTATATCTCCAGCCAAAAAAACAATGAGTGGTAGCACCTTTAAGTTGTTGTTGTTGTTCAAAAACATTCAATGAAATTGACGGAATAAGGAATGGTCAAGTCTAACAAGCTGACATTCTAGTACGAATAGTACAATAAATAACAATAATAACTTAATAATCTGGTTCGTTACCGATCTTCCAACCTCTCCCCCTTTGATATGTACTACGAATTGTTAGTCTATCGAAATAAGGTATAGAGAAAAATGGAGGCGGAACAAAACAGCATACTTAAAGGAGCTTATAAAAATGTTGATGCTTCAAATGCATTTGATAAACAACTACCACATCTCGACCTGTGACGTCAGTGGTCTAAAGTAGTGGAGTGCGTAGTGCACACGACTTCTAAGACTGAGCAAATCTGATATGCGTGGGTTCGAATCCTATGGTGTGTATAGAAAGTTTTTCAAATAAAATTGGATTAAAGCTCAGCACCACAAAAAAAAAAAAAAAAAAGGAGACTGATGAGTGCAAAAGTGGCAAAGCACGAAATAGCTATATCTCCAGCCAAAAAAACAATAAGTGGCAGCACCTTTAAGTTGTTGTTGTTGTTCAAAAACATTCAATGAAATTGACGGAATAAGGAATGGTCAAGTCTAACAAGCTGACATTCTAGTACGAATAGTACAATAAATAACAATAATAACTTAATAATCTGGTTCGTTACCGATCTTCCAACCTTTCCCCCTTTGATATGTACTACGAATTGTTAGTCTATCGAAATAAGGTATAGAGAAAAATGGAGGCGGAACAAAACAGCATACTTAAAGGAGCTTATACAAATGTTGATGCTTCAAATGCATTTGATAAACAACTACCACATCTCGACCTGTGACGTCAGTGGTCTAAAGTAGTGGAGTGCGTAGTGCACACGACTTCTAAGACTGAGCAAATCTGATATGCGTGGGTTCGAATCCTATGGTGTGTATAGAAAGTTTTTCAAATAAAATTGGATTAAAGCTCAGCACCACAAAAAAAAAAAAAAGGAGACTGATGAGTGCAAAAGTGGCTAAGCACGAAATAGCTATATCTCCAGCCAAAAAAACAATGAGTGGTAGCACCTTTAAGTTGTTGTTGTTGTTCAAAAACATTCAATGAAATTGACGGAATAAGGAATGGTCAAGTCTAACAAGCTGACATTCTAGTACGAATAGTACAATAAATAACAATAATAACTTAATAATCTGGTTCGTTACCGATCTTCCAATCTCTCCCCCTTTGATATGTACTACGAATTGTTAGTCTATCGAAATAAGGTATAGAGAAAAATGGAGGCGGAACAAAACAGCATACTTAAAGGAGCTTATAAAAATGTTGATGCTTCAAATGCATTTGATAAACAACTACCACATCTCGACCTGTGACGTCAGTGGTCTAAAGTAGTGGAGTGCGTAGTGCACACGACTTCTAAGACTGAGCAAATCTGATATGCGTGGGTTCGAATCCTATGGTGTGTATAGAAAGTTTTTCAAATAAAATTGGATTAAAGCTCAGCACCACAAAAAAAAAAAGGAGACTGATGAGTGCAAAAGTGGCAAAGCACGAAATAGCTATATCTCCAGCCAAAAAAACAATGAGTGTTAGCACCTTTAAGTTGTTGTTGTTCAAAAACATTCAAGAAATTGACGGAATAAGGAATGGTCAAGTCTAACAAGCTGACATTCTAGTACGAATAGTACAATAAATAACAATAATATCTTAATAATCTGGTTCGTTACCGATCTTCCAACCTCTCCCCCTTTGATATGTACTACGAATTGTTAGTCTATCGAAATAAGGTATAGAGAAAAACGGAGGCGGAACAAAACAGCATACTTAAAGGAGCTTATAAAAATGTTGATGCTTCAAATGCATTTGATAAACAACTACCACATCTCGACCTGTGACGTCAGTGGTCTAAAGTAGTGGAGTGCGTAGTGCACACGACTTCTAAGACTGAGCAAATCTGATATGCGTGGGTTCGAATCCTATGGTGTGTATAGAAAGTTTTTCAAATATAATTGGATTAAAGCTCAGCACCACAAAAAAAAAAGGAGACTGATGAGTGCAAAAGTGGCAAAGCACGAAATAGCTATATCTCCAGCCAAAAAAACAATGAGTGGTAGCACCTTTAAGTTGTTGTTGTTCAAAAACATTCAATGAAATTGACGGAATAAGGAATGGTCAAGTCTAACAAGCTGACATTCTAGTACGAATAGTACAATAAATAACAATAATATCTTAATAATCTGGTTCGTTACCGATCTTCCAACCTCTCCCCCTTTGATATGTACTACGAATTGTTAGTCTATCGAAATAAGGTATAGAGAAAAATGGAGGCGGAACAAAACAGCATACTTAAAGGAGCTTATAAAAATGTTGATGCTTCAAATGCATTTGATAAACAACTACCACATCTCGACCTGTGACGTCAGTGGTCTAAAGTAGTGGAGTGCGTAGTGCACACGACTTCTAAGACTGAGCAAATCTGATATGCGTGGGTTCGAATCCTATGGTTTGTATAGAAAGTTTTTCAAATAAAATTGGATTAAAGCTCAGCACCACAAAAAAAAAAAAAGGAGACTGATGAGTGCAAAAGTGGCAAAGCACGAAATAGCTATATCTCCAGCCAAAAAAACAATGAGTGGTAGCACCTTTAAGTTGTTGTTGTTGTTCAAAAACATTCAATGAAATTGACGGAATAAGGAATGGTCAAGTCTAACAAGCTGACATTCTAGTACGAATAGTACAATAAATAACAATAATAACTTAATAATCTGGTTCGTTGATGCTTCAAATGCATTTGATAAACAACTACCACATCTCGACCTGTGACGTCAGTGGTCTAAAGTAGTGGAGTGCGTAGTGCACACGACTTCTAAGACTGAGCAAATCTGATATGCGTGGGTTCGAATCCTATGGTGTGTATAGAAAGTTTTTCAAATAAAATTGGATTAATGCTCAGCACCACAAAAAAAAAAAAAAAAAAAGGAGACTGATGAGTGCAAAAGTGGCAAAGCACGAAATAGCTATATCTCCAGCCAAAAAAACAATAAGTGGCAGCACCTTTAAGTTGTTGTTGTTGTTCAAAAACATTCAATGAAATTGACGGAATAAGGAATGGTCAAGTCTAACAAGCTGACATTCTAGTACGAATAGTACAATAAATAACAATAATAACTTAATAATCTGGTTCGTTACCGATCTTCCAACCTTTCCCCCTTTGATATGTACTACGAATTGTTAGTCTATCGAAATAAGGTATAGAGAAAAATGGAGGCGGAACAAAACAGCATACTTAAAGGAGCTTATACAAATGTTGATGCTTCAAATGCATTTGATAAACAACTACCACATCTCGACCTGTGACGTCAGTGGTCTAAAGTAGTGGAGTGCGTAGTGCACACGACTTCTAAGACTGAGCAAATCTGATATGCGTGGGTTCGAATCCTATGGTGTGTATAGAAAGTTTTTCAAATAAAATTGGATTAAAGCTCAGCACCACAAAAAAAAAAAAAAGGAGACTGATGAGTGCAAAAGTGGCTAAGCACGAAATAGCTATATCTCCAGCCAAAAAAACAATGAGTGGTAGCACCTTTAAGTTGTTGTTGTTCAAAAACATTCAATGAAATTGACGGAATAAGGAATGGTCAAGTCTAACAAGCTGACATTCTAGTACGAATAGTACAATAAATAACAATAATATCTTAATAATCTGGTTCGTTACCGATCTTCCAACCTCTCCCCCTTTGATATGTACTACGAATTGTTAGTCTATCGAAATAAGGTATAGAGAAAAATGGAGGCGGAACAAAACAGCATACTTAAAGGAGCTTATAAAAATGTTGATGCTTCAAATGCATTTGATAAACAACTACCACATCTCGACCTGTGACGTCAGTGGTCTAAAGTAGTGGAGTGCGTAGTGCACACGACTTCTAAGACTGAGCAAATCTGATATGCGTGGGTTCGAATCCTATGGTGTGTATAGAAAGTTTTTCAAATAAAATTGGATTAAAGCTCAGCACCACAAAAAAAAAAGGAGACTGATGAGTGCAAAAGTGGCAAAGCACGAAATAGCTATATCTCCAGCCAAAAAAACAATGAGTGGTAGCACCTTTAAGTTGTTGTTGTTGTTCAAAAACATTCAATGAAATTGACGGAATAAGGAATGGTCAAGTCTAACAAGCTGACATTCTAGTACGAATAGTACAATAAATAACAATAATAACTTAATAATCTGGTTCGTTGATGCTTCAAATGCATTTGATAAACAACTACCACATCTCGACCTGTGACGTCAGTGGTCTAAAGTAGTGGAGTGCGTAGTGCACACGACTTCTAAGACTGAGCAAATCTGATATGCGTGGGTTCGAATCCTATGGTGTGTATAGAAAGTTTTTCAAATAAAATTGGATTAAAGCTCAGCACCACAAAAAAAAAAAAAAACGAGACTGATGAGTGCAAAAGTGGCAAAGCACGAAATAGCTATATCTCCAGCCAAAAAAACAATAAGTGGCAGCACCTTTAAGTTGTTGTTGTTGTTCAAAAACATTCAATGAAATTGACGGAATAAGGAATGGTCAAGTCTAACAAGCTGACATTCTAGTACGAATAGTACAATAAATAACAATAATAACTTAATAATCTGGTTCGTTACCGATCTTCCAACCTCTCCCCCTTTGATATGTACTACGAATTGTTAGTCTATCGAAATAAGGTATAGAGAAAAATGGAGGCGGAACAAAACAGCATACTTAAAGGAGCTTATAAAAATGTTGATGCTTCAAATGCATTTGATAAACAACTACCACATCTCGACCTGTGACGTCAGTGGTCTAAAGTAGTGGAGTGCGTAGTGCACACGACTTCTAAGACTGAGCAAATCTGATATGCGTGGGTTCGAATCCTATGGTGTGTATAGAAAGTTTTTCAAATAAAATTGGATTAAAGCTCAGCACCACAAAAAAAAAAAAAAGGAGACTGATGAGTGCAAAAGTGGCAAAGCACGAAATAGCTATATCTCCAGCCAAAAAAACAATGAGTGGTAGCACCTTTAAGTTGTTGTTGTTGTTCAAAAACATTCAATGAAATTGACGGAATAAGGAATGGTCAAGTCTAACAAGCTGACATTCTAGTACGAATAGTACAATAAATAACAATAATAACTTAATAATCTGGTTCTTTGCCGATCTTCCAACCTCTTTCCCTTTTGATATGTACTACGAATTGTTAGTCTATCGAAATAAGGTATAGAGAAAAATGGAGGCGGAACAAAACAGCATACTTAAAGGAGCTTATAAAAATGTTGATGCTTCAAATGCATTTGATAAACAACTACCACATCTCGACCTGTGACGTCAGTGGTCTAAAGTAGTGGAGTGCGTAGTGCACACGACTTCTAAGACTGAGCAAATCTGATATGCGTGGGTTCGAATCCTATGGTGTGTATAGAAAGTTTTTCAAATAAAATTGGATTAAAGCTCAGCACCACAAAAAAAAAAAAAAAGGAGACTGATGAGTGCAAAAGTGGCTAAGCACGAAATAGCTATATCTCCAGCCAAAAAAACAATGAGTGGTAGCACCTTTAAGTTGTTGTTGTTGTTCAAAAACATTCAATGAAATTGACGGAATAAGGAATGGTCAAGTCTAACAAGCTGACATTCTAGTACGAATAGTACAATAAATAACAATAATAACTTAATAATCTGTACCCATGTTCTGTAACTATCGCATCGATAAAATTCTTCGAGAAACGGTGAGAATCGGTACAAAAGTCAATTTATCGCATCATCGGGTTTCTGTATCTTTTGACAGTCGATAACTTTATCGACTGTAACAAACGGAACAGAAATACTGGAAAAATGTGATAAAATGGGTTTCTGTATCTTTGAAAGTCGATAAGTTTATCGATTTAAATGTCAGAACTTATCACTTACCATCAAGCAGGCGAATAGAAACAAAATAAAATGTCTGAAGCTAAAAAGGTAAACAAATAAATAAATAGTAAAAAGTTCTATTTTGTACATTATTTTATTCAAATTTTATAATTTAGAGATCCTCCCGAGTTACCGGTGGCCAGAAGACCACTTTAATAGAATTTATGGCCGAAAACAAGCCCTTTGCAAGAGGACAATTCGCAAGCGTAAATTCTAGGAAAAATAACGGCGAGACGTGGGAGAGCTTAAGCGCACAGCTAAATGCTCAAGGACCTATAATGAAAACTGTTGAGCAATGGAAAAAGGTATATGTACATAATATACATATACAAAAACAAAGTCAGCACCAATTTTGGTGTTGATCTTGTTTCGAGGACAAAGTTTTTAATTTTTTGTTTTTGTTTTAGTGCTGGACAGACATCAAATCGTCCGTTAAAAAACAAGCCAGCGAGCAAAGAAAGTTCATGAATAAAACTGGTGGTGGGAGCGTAGTGGACGGACCTCGACCACTCAGTGACATGGACGAAAAAGTTTTGTCCATTATAACAATTGATGCCGTTGATGGGGATGGTTCAACCCCTGAATTGGGAGTAGAAGAAGCACCTAATGACTACGATGTAAATACCTACAATTTATTCATTATTAAATTGAATTCTAATCTATTTTCTTATGTATAGGATCTAGAAATTGAACTTGATGAAGACGAGGACCCTAAACCTCCAAAAGTAAAAAAGACCCAAAATATTGGGTATGCAAATGGTTTGGAGGAAGCAAGGGCCATGCAAAGCTCCGTCGAACAAAAGCTCGAAGAAATTTTAAAGATAACAAGGGAAATTCTGGATTTCTTAAAAAAAAGTGAATATTAGCTATAACTAACTCTTTCCATGTGATTTGTTTTTTTTTTTTTTTAAGTGTACATATTTATTTTATTGTTTGTATGTTTTATGAAGTTTATTTATTTTATTGGATTTATTATTTTTTTTTTTTTAAGAATGTTTTTTTTTTATTATTTTGTTTAAATAAAAATAGCACATATTTATAGACTTGCACTTCGTTTTTCATTTATTAACAAAACATTGGCACATTTGCTCTTTTTTCTGTTTCCAACAGCTTGCTTATTAACATTGGTTGCGTATATAACTTCTCAACAGGTTAAGTTAAAATTTTTAATATTTTTTGTATTTTCACTATGTATATCTAGTTGGTTTTCTGAGTCATATGACAGAAAGTCAATGGATCTATCATGGCAAATTGAAAGTAAAACTGATGCATCAATTTGGTTCTTTGCTTCAAAGATCGGTTTTCAAATCTGTTACCCAACTAGCTGCTTTTGTTCATTTTGTTTCAAAAAAAGTAAAATGTACGTATTTTAATTGTAATAAAAATATTAGACATATCTGTGAATTTTTGTATTATTTGTCTTTCTTTGCGCTAACCCTATAACTATGGATCATATTATATACTCATACAAATGCACTTTTCAAAAACCACTTCTCATATTTCGATACTTATTACAGAGTTTTTGAGCTTCAATTTAAATTTTCTTCAAAAAGTTTTTCAAATTAAAAGGAAAATTTCGAAAATTTTCCAACTAAATGGTGTTCCACCATTTTCATAAAACATTCATATGAGTTAGAACAAAAATTAAAAAAAAAAATCTTATAAAACTAATTTCGGCATTTTTAATTTTTCAACCAAACGCCGAAATTAGTTTTTGTATGACAATTTTTCGGGATCTCAGTTCAATTTGAAAATGGTTTCCAAAACCACTTTAAAGACTTCAAACGAAACTCAGAAAGGTTTCCATTATCCAAATAAAGAAAGTCTTTTGAAAATGCCAGCTTGGTATATCCAACAACTTCAAGAATTTCATATGATTTTTTCATGAAATTCTTGAAAGTAGCTGGATATGAATTTTTTTTTAAATTTTGGGTTTTTTTCAAAATTGTTTTAATTACCACCCAGAAGACTCAAATCAATACTCGGAACCGTTGGAATCAACAAAAAGAAGCAAATCATTTGCAAATGCCAGCTTGGTATATCCAACAACTTCAAGAATTTCATATGATTTTTTCATGAAATTCTTGAAAGTAGCTGGATATGAATTTTTTGTTTTTTAATTTTGGGTTTTTTTCAAAATTGTTTTAATTACTACCCAGAAGACTCAAATTAATACTCGGAACCGTTGGAATCAACAAAAAGAAGCAAATCATTTGCAAATGCCAGCTTGGTATATCCAACAACTTCAAGAATTTCATATGATTTTTTCATGAAATTCTTGAAAGTAGCTGGATATGAATTTTTTTTTTAAATTTTGGGTTTTTTTCAAAATTGTTTTAATTACCACCCAGAAGACTCAAATCAATACTCGGAACCGTTGGAATCAACAAAAAGAAGCAAATCATTTGCAAATGCCAGCTTGGTATATCCAACAACTTCAAGAATTTCATATGATTTTTTCATGAAATTCTTGAAAGTAGCTGGATATGAATTTTTTTTTTTAATTTTGGGTTTTTTTCAAAATTGTTTTAATTACTACCCAGAAGACTCAAATTAATACTCGGAACCGTTGGAATCAACAAAAAGAAGCAAATCATTTGCAAATGCCAGCTTGGTATATCCAACAACTTTAAGAATTTCATGAAAAAATCATTTGAAATTCTTGAAGTTGTTGGATATACCAAGCTGGCATTTGCAAATGACCAGCTTCTTTTGGATGATTGAAACGCTTCTGAGTCTTAATTTAGATCCTATACGTGGTACTAAAATCCATTTTCGATTCTAGAAGAAATTACAAAAAAATTCCATATAGGAATAGTTTTGTCATTTCATATACAATCCTTGAGCATGAGGAAACTATTTTCATATGATTTTTTTTTGAAATATTTGTTGAAATTAAAAACTGTTTTTGAAATTCAGCATAACACTTAATTTGTGACTCAGAAGTGTTTGAATTATCCAAATCGAGCAAGTACTTTTCGAGTGACATTGTTTTCCAACTAACACTTATAAGAATTTCAGTGAAATTTCAATGTCACTCGAAAAGTACTTGCTCGATTTGGATAATTCAAACGCTTCTGAGTCACAAATTAAGTGTTATGCTGAATTTCAAAAACAATTTTTAATTTCAACAAATATTTCAAAAAAAAATCATATGAAAATAGTTTCCTCATGCTCAAGGATTGTATATGAAATGACAAAACTATTCCTATATGGAATTTTTTTGTAATTTCTTCTAGAATCGAAAATGGATTTTAGTACCACGTATAGGATCTAAATTAAGACTCAGAAGCGTTTCAATTATCCAAAAAAAGCGATTGGTTTTAAAATGACATGTACATATCAAAAACTTACAAGAACTTGAAGAGAAAATAATACGAAATCAATGATGATTTTCTATAATTTGTTTTTTTTTTTTATTAAGTAATTTTTAAAATAGTGTTTGCTTAGTAATATTTTCACATATTAATTAAAATTTCTTTTGATGCGGTCTCGAATCACCGTGGCTGCTCGTTGATGGGCTGAAGCATTTTCGTGGAAAGAGCTTTCATCTCCACCATCATTTTCGTCTTCAAAATGTTCCTCTTCTAAAAGGCCGTGCCTTAATCGAAAGTTATGCAGCACACAGCATGCATTAATTATTCTTCCTGCTGCTTGCGGAGAATAGCATAATCCCAATTTAAGGCACCGGAACACAGATTTTAAAACTCCGTTGAGCCTTTCGACACAGTTGCGTGCTCTTGAATGAATTAAGTTGTATGATCTCTCATCAACAGCAGAAGAAGAGCGGTATGGTGTCATGAGATAAGGGCGAAGTGGATAGCCAGAATCACCTACATAATTAAAAAAAGATTTAAAATTGTAGTGTAAGCGCCTTGTGAAACATAATTGCTTACCTAACAGCCAAGAGCTGTGTTCCCCCGGTTCACTAGCTTCATATCGTCGTTCAAGCAAAGACTTCACTTGAGATCCATCCCATATATAGGAATCATGTGAGGATCCTCCAAACTTTGCTATCACACTTAGAATTCTCAGGTTGAAGTCACATACCTAAAAGCAATTTTCATTAAAACTAAGATTTTAGGTCCTAAGAATATATTTACCACCTGGACATTCTTCGAGTGGTATCCTTTTCTGTTGAGGTAGCATGCTTCGATTTCAATGTTTGGTTTTTGGATCCTCACATGGGTGCAGTCAACAGCCCCAATAACTCCGGGAAATCCGGTCTCATTGAAAAATCTAATAATAATTTACATATAATAATAAGTTCAAAAATATTTTTCAAATTTACCTTTGCTTTATTGAATCGTATTCCTCTTCTCTGGGGAATTTTATCCACTTGCCTGCTAGCTTGTCCTGAAGTATTTTGGATACTTCGGCTACAATGCGGGACACCATAGTTCGGCTCATTGCTGTTGAAAAGTCCTGCCCAACGTCCCTTTGGTAGGACCCAGACGCAAAAAAATGCAGTGCAGCACAGATACGAATAGGGATGGGAATAAAGGTTGTCCTCTGTCCCTGCCGCATATGTGGACGCATTTCTTCGACGAGAACGCGAGCTGCATCCCGACTAAGTCGGTACAACTCCCGAAATCGCTCTTCCGGCATTTCAAATGGGTTGGTATTATCCCGAAGTCTTCTCCTGTGTATACGCATTCTGTTGCGTCGTTGGTCCATTTCCGACAATAAAATTATTGCAAACATAGTTATATTTTATATATTAATCTTTCTTCACTTTTATTCAAACTCAATTATTTTAGAACTTTCTTTTTTTGTATTTGACAGAAGATTGACAGTTCAACTTATCGCCTTCCAATGGATATTCCAGTAAGAATAGTTTGGAAATTGAACTTATCGCGTTCAGTTACAGAAACCCGATTTTTTCCAGAAGCGATAACTGAGGAATGAGTCGTTTCATTTTTTAACGATGCCAAAAGTTATCGCCTGATTTACAGAACATCAGTCCTGGTTCGTTACCGATCTTCCAACCTCTCCCCCTTTGATATGTACTACGAATTGTTAGTCTATCGAAATAAGGTATAGAGAAAAATGAAGGCGGAACAAAACAACATACTTAAAGGAGCTTATAAAAATGTTGATGCTTCAAATGCATTTGATAAACAACTACCACATCTCGGCCTGTGACGTCAGTGGTCTAAAGTAGTGGAGTGCGTAGTGCACACGACTTCTAAGACTGAGCAAATCTGATATGCGTGGGTTCGAATCCTATGGTGTGTATAGAAAGTTTTTCAAATAAAATTGGATTAAAGCTCAGCACCACAAAAAAAAAAAAAAAAAAAAGGAGACTGATGAGTGCAAAAGTGGCAAAGCACGAAATAGCTATATCTCCAGCCAAAAAAACAATGAGTGGTAGCACCTTTAAGTTGTTGTTGTTGTTCAAAAACATTCAATGAAATTGACGGAATAAGGAATGGTCAAGTCTAACAAGCTGACATTCTAGTACGAATAGTACAATAAATAACAATAATATCTTAATAATCTGGTTCGTTACCGATCTTCCAACCTCTCCCCCTTTGATATGTACTACGAATTGTTAGTCTATCGAAATAAGGTATAGAGAAAAATGGAGGCGGAACAAAACAGCATACTTAAAGGAGCTTATAAAAATGTTGATGCTTCAAATGCATTTGATAAACAACTACCACATCTCGACCTGTGACGTCAGTGGTCTAAAGTAGTGGAGTGCGTAGTGCACACGACTTCTAAGACTGAGCAAATCTGATATGCGTGGGTTCGAATCCTATGGTGTGTATAGAAAGTTTTTCAAATAAAATTGGATTAAAGCTCAGCACCACAAAAAAAAAAAAGGAGACTGATGAGTGCAAAAGTGGCAAAGCACGAAATAGCTATATCTCCAGCCAAAAAAACAATGAGTGGTAGCACCTTTAAGTTGTTGTTGTTGTTCAAAAACATTCAATGAAATTGACGGAATAAGGAATGGTCAAGTCTAACAAGCTGACATTCTAGTACGAATAGTACAATAAATAACAATAATATCTTAATAATCTGGTTCGTTACCGATCTTCCAATCTCTCCCCCTTTGATATGTACTACGAATTGTTAGTCTATCGAAATAAGGTATAGAGAAAAATAGAGGCGGAACAAAACAGCATACTTAAAGGAGCTTATAAAAATGTTGATGCTTCAAATGCATTTGATAAACAACTACCACATCTCGACCTGTGACGTCAGTGGTCTAAAGTAGTGGAGTGCGTAGTGCACACGACTTCTAAGACTGAGAAAATCTGATATGCGTGGGTTCGAATCCTATGGTGTGTATAGAAAGTTTTTCAAATAAAATTGGATTAAAGCTCAGCACCACAAAAAAAAAGGAGACTGATGAGTGCAAAAGTGGCAAAGCACGAAATAGCTATATCTCCAGCCAAAAAAACAATGAGTGGTAGCACCTTTAAGTTGTTGTTGTTGTTCAAAAACATTCAATGAAATTGACGGAATAAGGAATGGTCAAGTCTAACAAGCTGACATTCTAGTACGAATAGTACAATAAATAACAATAATAACTTAATAATCTGGTTCGTTACCGATCTTCCAACCTCTCCCCCTTTGATATGTACTACGAATTGTTAGTCTATCGAAATAAGGTATAGAGAAAAATGGAGGCGGAACAAAACAGCATACTTAAAGGAGCTTATAAAAATGTTGATGCTTCAAATGCATTTGATAAACAACTACCACATCTCGACCTGTGACGTCAGTGGTCTAAAGTAGTGGAGTGCGTAGTGCACACGACTTCTAAGACTGAGCAAATCTAATATGCGTGGGTTCGAATCCTATGGTGTGTATAGAAAGTTTTTCAAATAAAATTGGATTAAAGCTCAGCACCACAAAAAAAAAAAAAGGAGACTGATGAGTGCAAAAGTGGCAAAGCACGAAATAGCTATATCTCCAGCCAAAAAAACAATGAGTGGTAGCACCTTTAAGTTGTTGTTGTTGTTCAAAAACATTCAATGAAATTGACGGAATAAGGAATGGTCAAGTCTAACAAGCTGACATTCTAGTACGAATAGTACAATAAATAACAATAATAACTTAATAATCTGGTTCGTTACCGATCTTCCAACCTCTCCCCCTTTGATATGTACTACGAATTGTTAGTCTATCGAAATAAGGTATAGAGAAAAATGGAGGCGGAACAAAACAGCATACTTAAAGGAGCTTATAAAAATGTTGATGCTTCAAATGCATTTGATAAACAACTACCACATCTCGACCTGTGACGTCAGTGGTCTAAAGTAGTGGAGTGCGTAGTGCACACGACTTCTAAGACTGAGCAAATCTGATATGCGTGGGTTCGAATCCTATGGTGTGTATAGAAAGTTTTTCAAATAAAATTGGATTAAAGCTCAGCACCACAAAAAAAAAAAACAAAAAAGGAGACTGATGAGTGCAAAAGTGGCAAAGCACGAAATAGCTATATCTCCAGCCAAAAAAACAATGAGTGGTAGCACCTTTAAGTTGTTGTTGTTGTTCAAAAACATTCAATGAAATTGACGGAATAAGGAATGGTCAAGTCTAACATGCTGACATTCTAGTACGAATAGTACAATAAATAACAATAATAACTTAATAATCTGGTTCGTTACCGATCTTCCAACCTTTCCCCCTTTGATATGTACTACGAATTGTTAGTCTATCGAAATAAGGTATAGAGAAAAATGGAGGCGGAACAAAACAGCATACTTAAAGGAGCTTATACAAATGTTGATGCTTCAAATGCATTTGATAAACAACTACCACATCTCGACCTGTGACGTCAGTGGTCTAAAGTAGTGGAGTGCGTAGTGCACACGACTTCTAAGACTGAGCAAATCTGATATGCGTGGGTTCGAATCCTATGGTGTATATAGAAAGTTTTTCAAATAAAATTGGATTAAAGCTCAGCACCACAAAAAAAAAAAAAAAAGGAGACTGATGAGTGCAAAAGTGGCTAAGCACGAAATAGCTATATCTCCAGCCAAAAAAACAATGAGTGGTAGCACCTTTAAGTTGTTGTTTTTGTTCAAAAACATTCAATGAAATTGACGGAATAAGGAATGGTCAAGTCTAACAAGCTGACATTCTAGTACGAATAGTACAATAAATAACAATAATAACTTAATAATCTGGTTTGTTACCGATCTTCCAACCTCTCCCCCTTTGATATGTACTACGAATTGTTAGTCTATCGAAATAAGGTATAGAGAAAAATGTAGGCGGAACAAAACAGCATACTTAAAGGAGCTTATAAAAATGTTGATGCTTCAAATGCATTTGATAAACAACTACCACATCTCGACCTGTGACGTCAGTGGTCTAAAGTAGTGGAGTGCGTAGTGCACACGACTTCTAAGACTGAGCAAATCTGATATGCGTGGGTTCGAATCCTATGGTGTGTATAGAAAGTTTTTCAAATAAAATTGGATTAAAGCTCAGCACCACAAAAAAAAAAAAAAAAGGAGACTGATGAGTGCAAAAGTGGCAAAGCACGAAATAGCTATATCTCCAGCCAAAAAAACAATGAGTGGTAGCACCTTTAAGTTGTTGTTGTTGTTCAAAAACATTCAATGAAATTGACGGAATAAGGAATGGTCAAGTCTAACAAGCTGACATTCTAGTACGAATAGTACAATAAATAACAATAATAACTTAATAATCTGGTTCGTTACCGATCTTCCAACCTCTCCCCCTTTGATATGTACTGCGAATTGTTAGTCTATCGAAATAAGGTATAGAGAAAAATGGAGGCGGAACAAAACAGCATACTTAAAGGAGCTTATAAAAATGTTGATGCTTCAAATGCATTTGATAAACAACTACCACATCTCGACCTGTGACGTCAGTGGTCTAAAGTAGTGGAGTGCGTAGTGCACACGACTTCTAAGACTGAGCAAATCTGATATGCGTGGGTTCGAATCCTATGGTGTGTATAGAAAGTTTTTCAAATAAAATTGGATTAAAGCTCAGCACCACAAAAAAAAAAAAAAGGAGACTGATGAGTGCAAAAGTGGCAAAGCACGAAATAGCTATATCTCCAGCCAAAAAAACAATGAGTGGTAGCACCTTTAAGTTGTTGTTGTTGTTCAAAAACATTCAATGAAATTGTAGTGCGCATACACTACACTATATTTTATTGCAGTTCATTGCCATAGATTTAAATTTCACGTTTCTATAGCCAACCCATTTCTTATAATATGCACTTGCATTTCATTCACCCCAGAAAATTATTTAATAAAATTTTCAATGCCACTTGAGACTCAGATTACTTTTACGATGGTCAAGTGTATCTACCTATTCATGAAGGTTCAACGCACTGCATGCTGTGTAGTAAATATGCCTGAATGAATTTGGATACATTTGTGCATTATGAAAGGGGCATGCATATTGGTTATGATTTTGATGACATAGCAAGTATGCTGCCCAATTCTGTCATTTGTTTCCAACCAAATTAGAGTTCAATATAATGTATATATGTTTTAGTAATAATATGTATAGCTTTAAGTTCTTAGTGTGTAAGTAAATTATTTTGTATAAATAGCCTAAGTTTGGTTAAATAAAATTCACTTTCAATTTGAGAGTCAAAGAAAGACATTCGGCTGATAAGCCTTCTTTTTATTGCCTAAACAGATCGGCTCTTTAGCCAGCATCCATAATCGGCTTGAGGAAGCCCATATCCTCCATAGATTTTGTAGGCGAGGTAGGGCCCACGTTGGGCATCCATTACATGGCGATCCTGCCAGGCTCTATTTTAAGCAGTTGGCTGAAATTCTTAAATTCGTTCTTAAATTCGATGAATACAAGATGAAGACCCCAGCTATACAGAATGACTTTAGTTACTACAGACGCATCGTGAGTCGCCAGCAAATCGTAAGCTGGATTAGCCAACAAAGAACAAAGGGAGCATTTCATCGAAAAAGCAAGAAATTTGCAGCGACAAGCAAACAGAAAAAATAATAAAAACTAATAAACAAAAAAAAAAAAATTTTTTACACAAATGGGAGGAAAATCGTCCAAAGAAGAGGTGATTGTTAATGCCTCAAACAATAATAATTATAACAATCTAGTTAGTTCAAACCTGTTATTTATAGATATTTTAATTATTATTTTAATTATATTCATAATTTACCTTTCTTTCAAAATTTTTAAATTTTATTTTAGAACTAACGTACAAAAAATTGTAAACAATGAAATGAAAAATATAACAATATAAAAAAAAAAAAAAAAAAAAAAAATAAATAAATTTTGAACAAATAAGAATTTTATTGATTTAAAAATATGTTGAACACTATAAAAATATTAAAAGAAATAGTAGCAAACTTTAATAAAACTCCAACAAGAAAGTATTCTCAAAAATATTTAAATGAAAAAAGAGATGAAATATTAAAATTAGAAGAAGAATTTAATAGAAAATATGAAGATTCACCTAAGGAAACAAATCAGCAGGCATTGAAAACAATTATAGATAATTTGTTGGTCAGATTGAAACAAATATTAGATGATAAAAGGAAACTATTAGATACAGAAGACATAGACGAAGAATATATTGAAATTGATCAAAAATTAATTGAAGAAGAAATAAATACACTAGAATTAAAAATGGCAAAATTCGACATTTTATCCAGTATAAAAATTATCCCAGAGTATGGAGGGGAAGCAGAAAAACTGACAAATTTTTTAAATTTAGTAGACTATGTTGACAGCTCCCTTAGTGATGAAAATGAGAAAAAGAAGCTCATAAAATTTGTTTTAGGAGCAAAAATAACTGACAAAGTTAGGAATAAGCTAAATACTGTTAAAGAACCCGAAACAATCAAAGAACTGAAAGAAATCTTTATTCAACTTTTTAAAAGTAAAAGAAATTCTCTTCAAATAATTTCACAACTCTCCACTATACAACAAAATTCAAGCACAACTACTACCTTTGCTACAAAAATAGAAACTCTGGTATCAGAGCTCACTTCACTGCAATTATTAGAGCTAGGAAATGAAAATAGGGAAACGATCTGCAAAATGAATGACCAATTAGGTTTAAATGCATTCAAAAATGGGCTGCAACAACCAACAAAGTCGACGGTCTTCTCGGCTAGACCGAAAACACTCAATGAAGCAATTCAATTAGCAGCAGAGTTAGACTCGTCTAATGAGTTTGCACAAGTTAATCATTTCAGAGTAAATAACTCCAGGGGTAACAATTATAGGAACAATAGCAACAGATTTGGTAGATCAGATAATCAAAACAACAATACTAGGTTCAACACAAAATATGATAGCAATAGAAATAACAATAGCAGTTACAATAGTAGTAATAATATCAACAATAAGAGATATTATAATAACAATAGATATAGCAATAATAGTAATAACAGATTCAATAATAATAGATATAATAATGCAAACAACAATGCACGAAACCCAAGAACAATAAACTATATTGAAGGTTCGGAAAACACACAAGGAGTCTCCGAAGCCCAGAGAGACTCAGATCTCAGTTTAGAAAACAACCAATAAAGGCAATCTTGAATCTTAACCTACATTTTACAAATTATATAATAGCTCAATCTGACATAACAGTAAAAGATCAAAAGTTTTTAATTGATACAGGTGCTGATATCTCAATCCTGAAGAGAAGTAGCTTAAATTCGGAAAATAACATAAATTTAACAGATAAAATAACGATTAAAGGAGTCACAGATTCGGAAGTATATTCTATAGGTTCAATACAAGGGAAATTAAGAATTGAGGGCGTACAGATTGAGCAAAAGTTCCAAGTAGTGGATGACACTTTCCCAATCAATACGAATGGTATTCTAGGAAGAGACTTTTTGATAAAAAACAATTGTAAAATAGATTATGAAAACTTTACCCTATCTATTTTATTCAGAAATGATGAATTCATTTTTCCAATATTCACACAGCTTCCTAAATCACAAAATATTATTTTACCCGCAAGAACACAATCCCTGCATCCAATAAATCTTGAAGTACCGGAAGACAGCATCGTACTCAATCAAGAAGTACAAAATGGAATTTTTATTGCGAATTCAATTATCCCGGCAAAAGGCATCACCCAAATAGCATTTTTAAACACTTTAGAGCATGACGTTACCTTAAAACCATTCAAGCCAGATGTAGTCCCACTTACTGATTTTCATGTTATTGATCTAAAAAAGAATTTTGAAAAGAACAAAAAAGTAAATCAATATGAAAGACTAATAAAAGAACTGAATATCGACATATCAGATACTAAAGCAAAACATTCCATTTTGGACATATGTAAGGAATTTGCGGATTGTTTCCATCTAGATGGAGATATATTGACAGTAAATAATTTCTACAAACAAAGAATTTCTATGACAGACAACAATCCTGTTTACATTAAAAATTATAGACTCCCCAATGGACAGATAGAAGAAATCAACCAACAAGTAGATAAACTTCTTGAAGATAACATAATTGAACCTTCAGTTAGCCCATTTAACTCACCTTTGCTCGTGGTACCGAAGAAAGACTCCCAGGGAGAAAAGAAATGGCGTTTAGTTGTGGATTTCCGTCAATTGAATAAAAAAATAATAGACGATAAATTTCCCTTGACAAGACTGGATGATGTACTAGATACACTAGGCAGAGCT
Organism: Eupeodes latifasciatus; assembly: GCA_920104205.1. Taxonomy (NCBI): domain Eukaryota; kingdom Metazoa; phylum Arthropoda; class Insecta; order Diptera; family Syrphidae; genus Eupeodes; species Eupeodes latifasciatus. The sequence continues at coordinate 271,027,485 of OV049924.1, read as the reverse complement.
AAATACTTTTCCACCTTAGATTTATCTAGCTCCTTCCATCAAATAGAATTGGATGAAGAATCTAGACCAAAAACAGCATTTTCAACACCCCGTGGACATTTTCACTTCAATAGGTTACCGTTTGGACTAAAAATATCAACGAATAGCTTCCAACGTATGCTATCTGTAGCCTTAGCAGGTCTTAGCACAGAGGCTTTCTTATATGTTGACGATATAATTATATTCGGCTGTAGCCTGAACCATCACAACAGTAACCTTATAAAGATTCTTCAAAGGCTCAGAAAATACAATCTCAAACTGAACCCCAAAAAATGCAATTGGCTGCAAACGCAGGTAACATATCTTGGACATTTAATAACAAATGAGGGAATAAAACCAGATCCACAAAAGTATGAAGCTATTACTGCATATCCAACACCAACAAATGCAGAGGAAGTCAAAAGATTTGTAGCGTTCTGCAACTATTATAGGAGATTCATAAAAGACTTTGCAACAGTAGCCAGACCACTAAACATGCTATCCAAAAAGGGAGTAGAATTCATTTGGAGCGAAGAATGTGAAAATGCCTTTATCAATTTGAAAAACAAACTTATAAATCCACCTATCCTTAAGTACCCAAATCATGAAGAGACCTTCATAATAACAACTGATGCTTCGAATGTTGCCTTAGGAGCAGTACTATCACAAGGTGAGATAGGTAAAGATCTCCCGATTTCATATGCCAGTAGAAGTTTAACCAAGCATGAGCTGAATAAACCAATAATCGAGAAGGAACTGCTTGGCATACATTGGGCAATAAACTACTTCAGACCATACGTATATGGAAGAAAATTCACTGTGGTAACAGATCACAGACCGTTAGTAAGTCTCTTTACACACAAAAATCCATCATCAAAATTAACAAGAATAAGATTAGATCTAGCAGATTACACCTTTAATATTATTTATAAACAGGGATCTATGAACACAAATGCTGATGCGTTATCACGTATCAAGCTTGATTCTGAAATATTAAAAGAAATGATCCCAACTTCAAATGTGAATATTATGACTAGATCAAAATCAGCTAAAATAGCAAATGAAAATATAAGAAACCAAAATGTTAAAAATATAGAGTTAAAAACGAATGATACAGCTATATACATTTGGGAATGTGCTTCTATAACAGAAGTTAAAAATAATAAAAAATTAAAATTCAAAAAAGTGCTACAAAAACATGAAGTACATCAGCGAAAATCCTCATATAAACTAAGGTTTAATTCAGGAGAAGCCTGTACAAAAATTCATGTAAACACTACAGATGTGGTAATAGAATACAGTGATAATCCGAATCTCGATTTAGGTCTGATCTTGGAGAAACTAATATTCAGAATGAATAAAGAAGATATTAACCAATTAGCAATTGCTAATAATGACGAAATATTTGAGCACATAAGTATATATGAATTTAAAAAATTGTATAATAAATTACAACAAAAAATTGAAAGGAAAGCACGATTAAAAATATTGATATATATTCCCCCAATAAGAGTTATTGATGATAAAGAGAAAGAAAAGATAATAGAGAATTTTCATAATACACCACATGCCGGTGGGCACTCAGGCATAAAACGAACGATAAATAAAATAAAACAAAGATATTGTTGGAAAAATTTAAACAAAATGGTAAAGAAATACGTTAATGAATGCATAATATGTGCACAGAGCAAACAAATCAGGAATACAAAAGAAAGATTGGTATTAACAGAGACACCAACAACAAGTTTTGAAGTAGTAACAGCAGACACCGTAGGTCCACTAAGACCTTCAAACGACTTTAGATATATACTAACTCTACAATGTGAATTAACAAAATACGTCGAAGCTATTCCTATTAAAAGCAAAGACGCAAACACTGTAGCAAAAGCATTGGTAGATAATTTCCTTCTTAGACACGGTAGTTTCAGAACATTAAGAACAGACATGGGGACAGAATTTATCAACGAAGTAATGAAAAACGTTTACACATTATTTGGGATAAATCACATAACATCAACACCCTATCATCACGAAACATTAGGATCTATAGAACGAAACCATAGAGTATTAAATGAATATCTAATTGCCTTTGCAAAAGAAAACAATTGGCATGAGTGGATTCCCTATTTTGTCTTTAGTTACAATACAACACCACACTCTACCATAGGTATATCACCCTTTGAATTGGTTTATGGAAAACTACCTAAACTACCAGAAAGCTTAGCTCATAACATAACAAGCCCTATATATAACATTGATGATTACAGTTTAGAATTAAAATTTAGATTAGGTCAAATGAGAATAATAGCTAAAAGATTATTAGATAAATGTAAAATAGAAAGAAAGGAATTAGTAGATAAGATGGCCAACCCATTAAAATTAAAAGTAGGAGATAGGGTATATTTAAAAGTAGGAAATAAAAAAAAATTAGAAAATCCATATAAAGGACCATACGAAGTAATAGAATTAAATGGTGTAAATAGTAAAATTAAGATTAAAAATGAAACCAAAGTGGTACATAATAATAGATTAAAAAAATAAACAAAAAAAAAAAAAAATTTTTTAAATCAAAAATTTTTTTTTTTCTCTAAGAGAGTGAGGATGTAGTGCGCATACACTACACTATATTTTATTGCAGTTCATTGCCATAGATTTAAATTTCACGTTTCTATAGCCAACCCATTTCTTATAATATGCACTTGCATTTCATTCACCCCAGAAAATTATTTAATAAAATTTTCAATGCCACTTGAGACTCAGATTACTTTTACGATGGTCAAGTGTATCTACCTATTCATGAAGGTTCAACGCACTGCATGCTGTGTAGTAAATATGCCTGAATGAATTTGGATACATTTGTGCATTATGAAAGGGGCATGCATATTGGTTATGATTTTGATGACATAGCAAGTATGCTGCCCAATTCTGTCATTTGTTTCCAACCAAATTAGAGTTCAATATAATGTATATATGTTTTAGTAATAATATGTATAGCTTTAAGTTCTTAGTGTGTAAGTAAATTATTTTGTATAAATAGCCTAAGTTTGGTTAAATAAAATTCACTTTCAATTTGAGAGTCAAAGAAAGACATTCGGCTGATAAGCCTTCTTTTTATTGCCTAAACAGATCGGCTCTTTAGCCAGCATCCATAATCGGCTTGAGGAAGCCCATATCCTCCATAGATTTTGTAGGCGAGGTAGGGCCCACGTTGGGCATCCATTACAAAATTGACGGAATAAGGAATGGTCAAGTCTAACAAGCTGACATTCTAGTACGAATAGTACAATAAATAACAATAATAACTTAATAATCTGGTTCGTTACCGATCTTCCAACCTCTCCCCCTTAGATATGTACTACGAATTGTTAGTCTAGCGAAATAAGGTATAGAGAAAAATGGAGGCGGAACAAAACAGCATACTTAAATGAGCTTATAAAAATGTTGATGCTTCAAATGCATTTGATAAACAACTACCACATCTCGACCTGTGACGTCAGTGGTCTAAAGTAGTGGAGTGCGTAGTGCACACGACTTCTAAGACTGAGCAAATCTGATATGCGTGGGTTCGAATCCTATGGTGTGTATAGAAAGTTTTTCAAATAAAATTGGATTAAAGCTCAGCACCACAAAAAAAAAGGAGACTGATGAGTGCAAAAGTGGCAAAGCACGAAATAGCTTTATCTCCAGCCAAAAAAACAATGAGTGGTAGCACCTTTAAGTTGTTGTTGTTGTTCAAAAACATTCAATGAAATTGACGGAATAAGGAATGGTCAAGTCTAACAAGCTGACATTCTAGTACGAATAGTACAATAAATAACAATAATATCTTAATAATCTGGTTCGTTACCGATCTTCCAACCTTTCCCCCTTTGATATGTACTACGAATTGTTAGTCTATCGAAATAAGGTATAGAGAAAAATGGAGGCGGAACAAAACAGCATACTTAAAGGAGCTTATACAAATGTTGATGCTTCAAATGCATTTGATAAACAACTACCACATCTCGACCTGTGACGTCAGTGGTCTAAAGTAGTGGAGTGCGTAGTGCACACGACTTCTAAGACTGAGCAAATCTGATATGCGTGGGTTCGAATCCTATGGTGTGTATAGAAAGTTTTTCAAATAAAATTGGATTAAAGCTCAGCACCACAAAAAAAAAAAAAAGGAGACTGATGAGTGCAAAAGTGGCTAAGCACGAAATAGCTATATCTCCAGCCAAAAAAACAATGAGTGGTAGCACCTTTAAGTTGTTGTTGTTGTTCAAAAACATTCAATGAAATTGACGGAATAAGGAATGGTCAAGTCTAACAAGCTGACATTCTAGTACGAATAGTACAATAAATAACAATAATAACTTAATAATCTGGTTCGTTACCGATCTTCCAACCTCTCCCCCTTTGATATGTACTACGAATTGTTAGTCTATCGAAATAAGGTATAGAGAAAAATGGAGGCGGAACAAAACAGCATACTTAAAGGAGCTTATAAAAATGTTGATGCTTCAAATGCATTTGATAAACAACTACCACATCTCGACCTGTGACGTCAGTGGTCTAAAGTAGTGGAGTGCGTAGTGCACACGACTTCTAAGACTGAGCAAATCTGATATGCGTGGGTTCGAATCCTATGGTGTGTATAGAAAGTTTTTCAAATAAAATTGGATTAAAGCTCAGCATCACAAAAAAAAAAAAGGAGACTGATGAGTGCAAAAGTGGCAAAGCACGAAATAGCTATATCTCCAGCCAAAAAAACAATGAGTGGTAGCACCTTTAAGTTGTTGTTGTTGTTCAAAAACATTCAATGAAATTGACGGAATAAGGAATGGTCAAGTCTAACAAGCTGACATTCTAGTACGAATAGTACAATAAATAACAATAATATCTTAATAATCTGGTTCGTTACCGATCTTCCAACCTCTCCCCCTTTGATATGTACTACGAATTGTTAGTCTATCGAAATAAGGTATAGAGAAAAATGGAGGCGGAACAAAACAGCATACTTAAAGGAGCTTATAAAAATGTTGATGCTTCAAATGCATTTGATAAACAACTACCACATCTCGACCTGTGACGTCAGTGGTCTAAAGTAGTGGAGTGCGTAGTGCACACGACTTCTAAGACTGAGAAAATCTGATATGCGTGGGTTCGAATCCTATGGTGTGTATAGAAAGTTTTTCAAATAAAATTGGATTAAAGCTCAGCACCACAAAAAAAAAAAAAGGAGACTGATGAGTGCAAAAGTGGCAAAGCACGAAATAGCTATATCTCCAGCCAAAAAAACAATGAGTGGTAGCACCTTTAAGTTGTTATTGTTGTTCAAAAACATTCAATGAAATTGACGGAATAAGGAATGGTCAAGTCTAACAAGCTGACATTCTAGTACGAATAGTACAATAAATAACAATAATAACTTAATAATCTGGTTCGTTACCGATCTTCCAACCTCTCCCCCTTAGATATGTACTACGAATTGTTAGTCTAGCGAAATAAGGTATAGAGAAAAATGGAGGCGGAACAAAACAGCATACTTAAATGAGCTTATAAAAATGTTGATGCTTCAAATGCATTTGATAAACAACTACCACATCTCGACCTGTGACGTCAGTGGTCTAAAGTAGTGGAGTGCGTAGTGCACACGACTTCTAAGACTGAGCAAATCTGATATGCGTGGGTTCGAATCCTATGGTGTGTATAGAAAGTTTTTCAAATAAAATTGGATTAAAGCTCAGCACCACAAAAAAAAAGGAGACTGATGAGTGCAAAAGTGGCAAAGCACGAAATAGCTATATCTCCAGCCAAAAAAACAATGAGTGGTAGCACCTTTAAGTTGTTGTTGTTGTTCAAAAACATTCAATGAAATTGACGGAATAAGGAATGGTCAAGTCTAACAAGCTGACATTCTAGTACGAATAGTACAATAAATAACAATAATATCTTAATAATCTGGTTCGTTACCGATCTTCCAACCTTTCCCCCTTTGATATGTACTACGAATTGTTAGTCTATCGAAATAAGGTATAGAGAAAAATGGAGGCGGAACAAAACAGCATACTTAAAGGAGCTTATACAAATGTTGATGCTTCAAATGCATTTGATAAACAACTACCACATCTCGACCTGTGACGTCAGTGGTCTAAAGTAGTGGAGTGCGTAGTGCACACGACTTCTAAGACTGAGCAAATCTGATATGCGTGGGTTCGAATCCTATGGTGTGTATAGAAAGTTTTTCAAATAAAATTGGATTAAAGCTCAGCACCACAAAAAAAAAAAAAAGGAGACTGATGAGTGCAAAAGTGGCTAAGCACGAAATAGCTATATCTCCAGCCAAAAAAACAATGAGTGGTAGCACCTTTAAGTTGTTGTTGTTGTTCAAAAACATTCAATGAAATTGACGGAATAAGGAATGGTCAAGTCTAACAAGCTGACATTCTAGTACGAATAGTACAATAAATAACAATAATAACTTAATAATCTGGTTCGTTACCGATCTTCCAACCTCTCCCCCTTTGATATGTACTACGAATTGTTAGTCTATCGAAATAAGGTATAGAGAAAAATGGAGGCGGAACAAAACAGCATACTTAAAGGAGCTTATAAAAATGTTGATGCTTCAAATGCATTTGATAAACAACTACCACATCTCGACCTGTGACGTCAGTGGTCTAAAGTAGTGGAGTGCGTAGTGCACACGACTTCTAAGACTGAGCAAATCTGATATGCGTGGGTTCGAATCCTATGGTGTGTATAGAAAGTTTTTCAAATAAAATTGGATTAAAGCTCAGCATCACAAAAAAAAAAAAGGAGACTGATGAGTGCAAAAGTGGCAAAGCACGAAATAGCTATATCTCCAGCCAAAAAAACAATGAGTGGTAGCACCTTTAAGTTGTTGTTGTTGTTCAAAAACATTCAATGAAATTGACGGAATAAGGAATGGTCAAGTCTAACAAGCTGACATTCTAGTACGAATAGTACAATAAATAACAATAATATCTTAATAATCTGGTTCGTTACCGATCTTCCAACCTCTCCCCCTTTGATATGTACTACGAATTGTTAGTCTATCGAAATAAGGTATAGAGAAAAATGGAGGCGGAACAAAACAGCATACTTAAAGGAGCTTATAAAAATGTTGATGCTTCAAATGCATTTGATAAACAACTACCACATCTCGACCTGTGACGTCAGTGGTCTAAAGTAGTGGAGTGCGTAGTGCACACGACTTCTAAGACTGAGAAAATCTGATATGCGTGGGTTCGAATCCTATGGTGTGTATAGAAAGTTTTTCAAATAAAATTGGATTAAAGCTCAGCACCACAAAAAAAAAAAAAGGAGACTGATGAGTGCAAAAGTGGCAAAGCACGAAATAGCTATATCTCCAGCCAAAAAAACAATGAGTGGTAGCACCTTTAAGTTGTTATTGTTGTTCAAAAACATTCAATGAAATTGACGGAATAAGGAATGGTCAAGTCTAACAAGCTGACATTCTAGTACGAATAGTACAATAAATAACAATAATAACTTAATAATCTGGTTCGTTACCGATCTTCCAACCTCTCCCCCTTTGATATGTACTACGAATTGTTAGTCTATCGAAATAAGGTATAGAGAAAAATGGAGGCGGAACAAAACAGCATACTTAAAGGAGCTTATAAAAAGTTGATGCTTCAAATGCATTTGATAAACAACTACCACATCTCGACCTGTGACGTCAGTGGTCTAAAGTAGTGGAGTGCGTAGTGCACACGACTTCTAAGACTGAGCAAATCTGATATGCGTGGGTTCGAATCCTATGGTGTGTATAGAAAGTTTTTCAAATAAAATTGGATTAAAGCTCAGCACCACAAAAAAAAAAAAAAAAAAAAGGAGACTGATGAGTGCAAAAGTGGCAAAGCACGAAATAGCTATATCTCCAGCCAAAAAACAATGAGTGGTAGCACCTTTAAGTTGTTGTTGTTGTTCAAAAACATTCAATGAAATTGACGGAATAAGGAATGGTCAAGTCTAACAAGCTGACATTCTAGTACGAATAGTACAATAAATAACAATAATAACTTAATAATCTGGTTCGTTACCGATCTTCCAACCTCTCCCCCTTTGATATGTACTACGAATTGTTAGTCTATCGAAATAAGGTATAGAGAAAAATGGAGGCGGAACAAAACAGCATACTTAAAGAAGCTTATAAAAATGTTGATGCTTCAAATGCATTTGATAAACAACTACCACATCTCGACCTGTGACGTCAGTGGTCTAAAGTATTGGAGTGCGTAGTGCACACGACTTCTAAGACTGAGCAAATCTGATATGCGTGGGTTCGAATCCTATGGTGTGTATAGAAAGTTTTTCAAATAAAATTGGATTAAAGCTCAGCACCACAAAAAAAAAAAAGAAAAAAGGAGACTGATGAGTGCAAAAGTGGCAAAGCACGAAATAGCTATATCTCCAGCCAAAAAAACAATGAGTGGTAGCACCTTTAAGTTGTTGTTGTTGTTCAAAAACATTCAATGAAATTGACGGAATAAGGAATGGTCAAGTCTAACAAGCTGACATTCTAGTACGAATAGTACAATAAATAACAATAATAACTTATTAATCTGGTTCGTTACCGATCTTCCAACCTCTCCCCCTTTGATATGTACTACGAATTGTTAGTCTATCGAAATAAGGTATAGAGAAAAATGGAGGCGGAACAAAACAGCATACTTAAAGGAGCTTATAAAAATGTTGATGCTTCAAATGCATTTGATAAACAACTACCACATCTCGACCTGTGACGTCAGTGGTCTAAAGTAGTGGAGTGCGTAGTGCACACGACTTCTAAGACTGAGCAAATCTGATATGCGTGGGTTCGAATCCTATGGTGTGTATGGAAAAAAAAAAAAAGGAGACTGATGAGTGCAAAAGTGGCAAAGCACGAAATAGCTATATCTCCAGCCAAAAAAACAATGAGTGGTAGCACCTTTAAGTTGTTGTTGTTGTTCAAAAACATTCAATGAAATTGACGGAATAAGGAATGGTCAAGTCTAACAAGCTGACATTCTAGTACGAATAGTACAATAAATAACAATAATAACTTAATAATCTGGTTCGTTACCGATCTTCCAACCTCTCCCCCTTTGATATGTACTGCGAATTGTTAGTCTATCGAAATAAGGTATAGAGAAAAATGGAGGCGGAACAAAACAGCATACTTAAAGGAGCTTATAAAAATGTTGATGCTTCAAATGCATTTGATAAACAACTACCACATCTCGACCTGTGACGTCAGTGGTCTAAAGTAGTGGAGTGCGTAGTGCACACGACTTCTAAGACTGAGCAAATCTGATATGCGTGGGTTCGAATCCTATGGTGTGTATAGAAAGTTTTTCAAATAAAATTGGATTAAAGCTCAGCACCACAAAAAAAAAAAAAAAAAGGAGACTGATGAGTGCAAAAGTGGCAAAGCACGAAATAGCTATATCTCCAGCCAAAAAAACAATGAGTGGTAGCACCTTTAAGTTGTTGTTGTTGTTCAAAAACATTCAATGAAATTGACGGAATAAGGAATGGTCAAGTCTAACAAGCTGACATTCTAGTACGAATAGTACAATAAATAACAATAATAACTTAATAATCTGGTTCGTTACCGATCTTCCAACCTCTCCCCCTTTGATATGTACTACGAATTGTTAGTCTAGCGAAATAAGGTATAGAGAAAAATGGAGGCGGAACAAAACAGCATACTTAAATGAGCTTATAAAAATGTTGATGCTTCAAATGCATTTGATAAACAACTACCACATCTCGACCTGTGACGTCAGTGGTTTAAAGTAGTGGAGTGCGTAGTGCACACGACTTCTAAGACTGAGCAAATCTGATATGCGTGGGTTCGAATCCTATGGTGTGTATAGAAAGTTTTTCAAATAAAATTGGATTAAAGCTCAGCACCACAAAAAAAAAGGAGACTGATGAGTGCAAAAGTGGCAAAGCACGAAATAGCTATATCTCCAGCCAAAAAAACAATGAGTGGTAGCACCTTTAAGTTGTTGTTGTTGTTCAAATACATTCAATGAAATTGACGGAATAAGGAATGGTCAAGTCTAACAAGCTGACATTCTAGTACGAATAGTACAATAAATAACAATAATATCTTAATAATCTGGTTCGTTACCGATCTTCCAACCTCTCCCCCTTTGATATGTACTACGAATTGTTAGTCTATCGAAATAAGGTATAGAGAAAAATGGAGGCGGAACAAAACAGCATACTTAAAGGAGCTTATACAAATGTTGATGCTTCAAATGCATTTGATAAACAACTACCACATCTCGACCTGTGACGTCAGTGGTCTAAAGTAGTGGAGTGCGTAGTGCACACGACTTCTAAGACTGAGCAAATCTGATATGCGTGGGTTCGAATCCTATGGTGTGTATAGAAAGTTTTTCAAATAAAATTGGATTAAAGCTCAGCACCACAAAAAAAAAAAAAAAAGGAGACTGATGAGTGCAAAAGTGGCTAAGCACGAAATAGCTATATCTCCAGCCAAAAAAACAATGAGTGGTAGCACCTTTAAGTTGTTGTTGTTGTTCAAAAACATTCAATGAAATTGACGGAATAAGGAATGGTCAAGTCTAACAAGCTGACATTCTAGTACGAATAGTACAATAAATAACAATAATAACTTAATAATCTGGTTCGTTACCGATCTTCCAACCTCTCCCCCTTTGATATGTACTACGAATTGTTAGTCTATCGAAATAAGGTATAGAGAAAAATGGAGGCGGAACAAAACAGCATACTTAAAGAAGCTTATAAAAATGTTGATGCTTCAAATGCATTTGATAAACAACTACCACATCTCGACCTGTGACGTCAGTGGTCTAAGGTATTGGAGTGCGTAGTGCACACGACTTCTAAGACTGAGCAAATCTGATATGCGTGGGTTCGAATCCTATGGTGTGTATAGAAAGTTTTTCAAATAAAATTGGATTAAAGCTCAGCACCACAAAAAAAAAAAAGAAAAAAGGAGACTGATGAGTGCAAAAGTGGCAAAGCACGAAATAGCTATATCTCCAGCCAAAAAAACAATGAGTGGTAGCACCTTTAAGTTGTTGTTGTTGTTCAAAAACATTCAATGAAATTGACGGAATAAGGAATGGTCAAGTCTAACAAGCTGACATTCTAGTACGAATAGTACAATAAATAACAATAATAACTTAATAATCTGGTTCGTTACCGATCTTCCAACCTCTCCCCCTTTGATATGTACTACGAATTGTTAGTCTATCGAAATAAGGTATAGAGAAAAATGGAGGCGGAACAAAACAGCATACTTAAAGGAGCTTATAAAAATGTTGATGCTTCAAATGCATTTGATAAACAACTACTACATCTCGACCTGTGACGTCAGTGGTCTAAAGTAGTGGAGTGCGTAGTGCACACGACTTCTAAGACTGAGCAAATCTGATATGCGTGGGTTCGAATCCTATGGTGTGTATAGAAAGTTTTTCAAATAAAATTGGATTAAAGCTCAGCACCACAAAAAAAAAAAAAAAAAAGGAGACTGATGAGTGCAAAAGTGGCAAAGCACGAAATAGCTATATCTCCAGCCAAAAAAACAATAAGTGGCAGCACCTTTAAGTTGTTGTTGTTGTTCAAAAACATTCAATGAAATTGACGGAATAAGGAATGGTCAAGTCTAACAAGCTGACATTCTAGTACGAATAGTACAATAAATAACAATAACAACTTAATAATCTGGTTCGTTACCGATCTTCCAACCTTTCCCCCTTTGATATGTACTACGAATTGTTAGTCTATCGAAATAAGGTATAGAGAAAAATGGAGGCGGAACAAAACAGCATACTTAAAGGAGCTTATAAAAATGTTGATGCTTCAAATGCATTTGATAAACAACTACCACATCTCGACCTGTGACGTCAGTGGTCTAAAGTAGTGGAGTGCGTAGTGCACACGACTTCTAAGACTGAGCAAATCTGATATGCGTGGTTTCGAATCCTATGGTGTGTATAGAAAGTTTTTCAAATAAAATTGGATTAAAGCTCAGCACCACAAAAAAAAAAAAAGGAGTCTGATGAGTGCAAAAGTGGCAAAGCACGAAATAGCTATATCTCCAGCCAAAAAAACAATGAGTGGTAGCACCTTTAAGTTGTTGTTGTTGTTCAAAAACATTCAATGAAATTGACGAAATAAGGAATGGTCAAGTCTAACAAGCTGACATTCTAGTACGAATAGTACAATAAATAACAATAATAACTTAATAATCTGGTTCGTTACCGATCTTCCAACCTCTCCCCCTTTGATATGTACTACGAATTGTTAGTCTATCGAAATAAGGTATAGAGAAAAATGGAAGCGGAACAAAACAGCATACTTAAAGGAGCTTATAAAAATGTTGATGCTTCAAATTCATTTGATAAACAACTACCACATCTCGACTTGTGACGTCAGTGGTCTAAAGTAGTGGAGTGCGTAGTGCACACGACTTCTAAGACTGAGCAAATCTGATATGCGTGGGTTCGAATCCTATGGTGTGTATAGAAAGTTTTTCAAATAAAATTGGATTAAAGCTCAGCACCACAAAAAAAAAAAAAAAAAAAAGGAGACTGATGAGTGCAAAAGTGGCAAAGCACGAAATAGCTATATCTCCAGCCAAAAAAACAATGAGTGGTAGCACCTTTAAGTTGTTGTTGTTGTTCAAAAACATTCAATGAAATTGACGGAATAAGGAATGGTCAAGTCTAACAAGCTGACATTCTAGTACGAATAGTACAATAAATAACAATAATAACTTAATAATCTGGTTCGTTACCGATCTTCCAAGCTCTCCCCCTTTGATATGTACTACGAATTGTTAGTCTATCGAAATAAGGTATAGAGAAAAATGGAGGCGGAACAAAACAGCATACTTAAAGGAGCTTATAAAAATGTTGATGCTTCAAATGCATTTGATAAACAACTACCACATCTCGACCTGTGACGTCAGTGGTCTAAAGTAGTGGAGTGCGTAGTGCACACGACTTCTAAGACTGAGCAAATCTGATATGCGTGGGTTCGAATCCTATGGTGTGTATAGAAAGTTTTTCAAATAAAATTGGATTAAAGCTCAGCACCACAAAAAAAAAAAAAGGAGACTGATGAGTGCAAAAGTGGCAAAGCACGAAATAGCTATATCTCCAGCCAAAAAAACAATGAGTGGTAGCACCTTTAAGTTGTTGTTGTTGTTCAAAATCATTCAAATTCATCGGAAGGTTTTCTAGCAGCCTACAAGAGGTTTGTAGGTCGTCGAGGTATTTGTGCTTCCTTAACAAGCGATTGCGGTACCAATTTAACAGGCGCTGACGCCGAACTAAGAAAACTTTTTAAAGCTGCTTCCAAGGAAAGCGAGCACATAATAAATGTACTAGCTAATGATGGAACCAAATGGCAGTTTAATCCTCCAGCGGCACCTCATTTTGGTGGAAAATGGGAAGCGGCTGTCAAGTCCGCAAAATTCCATATCAAACGAACAATTGGCGAGTCTCGTTTAAGATATGAAGAATTTTCTACCTTATTAGTACAGATAGAAGCAGTCCTAAATTCTCGACCAATTTGTCCACTTTCTGATGACTCTGAAGACCTCGAAGCATTAACCCCAGGTCATTTCATTATTGGAAATGCAATCAGTACCGTACCTGAACCCTCATTACTCCATGTTCCAGAATCAAGGCTGTCTCGTTTTCAACATTTAAGACAGATGTTAGAACGATTTTGGCAGAGGTGGTAAATCCAATATCTACAGCGTCTTCAAGAATTTGCAAAATCGCATGAAGCTATGCCATCTCTGAAAGTAGGAACACTCGTCTTAGTCTTAGACGAGCGGTATCCTCCAACAAAATGGCCACTTGCCAAAGTAATAGAAACTCATCCAGGGTTGGATGGACTAGTAAGAGTCGTTACCATCAAGACTCAATCATCAACATTGAAGCGACCCGTTGTCAAGCTCTGTCCCTTACCAGTCTACACAGAAGATCAATCAGAAGTTCAACGTTCTAATGGAGACGTTGAGGTGGGCGGAAATAAAAGATTTTTGGAAAGATGTCTGTGCGTGCGTGTGTACGTACGTTCACGACGTTTTTTTCGTCGTCCATAGCTCAAGAACCAGAAGGGATATCGACTTCAAAAAAATTTTGTTATACAGATAATAGTGCAGAAAGATGCAGAAAGGGCTCTCAAGGAAAAAAACTGAAACAAAATTTGTCACCTCGAAAAATTTACGAATTTTACGAATGGTTTTATCTCCAAAACAATTTTGTGCAACGGAGACTTCTTGGACTATGTGTACATCCATATATAAAGAATCACGAATGCATTTTGTTTTTTAACTTCTGTTAAAAATCTAGTACAGTTACAAAAAAAAGTAAAACAAAATCTAATACAATTTCCTTTGCTAGTCACTTTGAAATGTACATAGTTTTTGCTTCCTTCTTATCTATCTTTCTTTTACAAAAGTATCACGCATTACCTCGATCTTATGTCCGATTTCATAAACAAACACTAAAAGCACTTTTATCTAAAAGCTTTTTAAATTTTATCAGGCCTTTAAATTTTGTCAGTTTCACCAAGCTTAAAATGGGAAATTTCAGGGATATTTTAGTTAAAATAGAGTCCTCTTTTCAACCCTGTAGAAATAAAACCCCTTTTTTCTTTCTATTAAGCGAATTGTGTGAGAAAAAAAGAGAAAGCATTATATGTTGAAATAAATGACAAGAATCGCAGGTGTGCGAATGTACAATTCCAATGCGGACTTTAATAGCAAAGTAGGAAGCGATTCCGTTGATGTACTTCCGGAGTACTTGGAAGAATTCCAAATAGTTACTCCGTCGAACGACAATAGTGAAATTATTGCGTTATCGCCACCTGCTCCATCAAGAAGAATGACCAAAAAGGTCGGAACCAACCAAAAAAAAAATTGGAGAAGATCCTTAAAGTAAAGCTTAAAATCAAAGAGATCGAGCTTCAACTGAAAGAAAAAGAGCTATACAAACAAGCTCACCAATAGTTGTATACATACATATGTATGTATATCCATTTATCCAAAAATAAAGATACCTATTTATATATTGCGTTAATCTCAACAGTTGTTTTATCTTTTTTAAAGAAAAGAACCAATATTAGATACGAAACGTGTTCAAATACGTTTAGCCATTAAAAAATGTATCTACTATAATTGGTTCCGTGCTGCAGTATTGTTTCCGTTTGCGATTTGTAATTCAAAGTTTGTAAAAGCTGGTACTAATACTTCTGCATCATTTGGAGGCTCTTCGTCTCCAATTTCAATACAGATATTATGCAAAACTGCTGTTGCAACAATGACTGCCATTATTGCTTTTATTTCTATGCGCATACCGATAGAAAGGCAAGGAAAACGCCTTTTCCAAACCCCAATTAAATTTCTAGTTTTTATTTGAGATTTGTTGTAGGCAATCTGAGCTGTAGTATTAGGATTTAGTATTGGGGCCAATAAATAATTTCTACACGGATAGCCACCATCACCAAGTACATAACAATTTGAAAATTCATTGTTTTCAAATCTAGCATGAAGAAGTGAATCGTCAAAAATATTAGCATCATGCCCACTTCCTAGCCATCGTGCCACAACATCAATGAATTTAAAATTATTGTTAATTGAAAACCATCCTTTTCTGTTCCTATAAACTTCTGCTTCCGCTCCACCAGGTGTCTGAATTCTAATGTGTGTGCAATCGATTGCACCAAGAGCTTTCGGAAATCTAGCCAAGCCGTAGAATTTGTTTTGAACGTTCATCATATCATGACGATCAGTAGGAAGTGTAATAAATTGCGGTCTCATTAATGCTATACGGTGGGTTACTTTTCGTACGATGCGGCAAACAGTTGATTTTGAGATATTAAACATATCTCCGATGCAGATTTGGAAAGATCCTGTGGCATAAAATCTTAAAGTAATAAGCACTTTATTTAATGCACTGACGGGTTTATTTCGGTTAGTTTTATGCTCCAAATGATGACCAAACAAACTCAACAACTGATCCACAGATGCTTTGGAAAGTCGGAACCTCATCACAGTCTGAAAATGGATTCTTGTGAACGCGGAATACTCTTGAACGGCGAATAACTATGTATATGTTGTTCTTCTTCGTCAGATAAAGATGACCAATCTAATATTCTAATTAAAAATTAAAATCATAAAAATGATATTATAAATAGTAATGAATTGAATTTGTTTACCTATTCATTCTGTATCTCCAAATATTGAGAATACAAATTTTACAAAACAAAACATCAGCCGTCAATCTGTCATATTCATTTTTTAATGACAGTTTTAAAATTTAGTAAGCCAAAAATGGGCATTTAGTTTTAAAAGGTGTTTAAAAGCTTGTTTACTTTAAAAACGCTTGGTGAAACCAAAATATCCCATTTTATAGTTTAAAATCCTTTTAAATGTTTAAAAGTTGTTTATGAAATTGGGCATTAATCTTATTAAATAAAAGTAATCTTTAAATATTATTAAAAGAGTATCATTTTAATTAAAACTAACATTAATGGTCCTTCGAGCCGGATTATACTTACCGCGAAATAATTAATTATATATTTTTTTTTGAGAAAAAAGTACAGTCCATAACCACAAACTAAATGTCTAATGCAACACAGTTGTCAGCCATTTTAGAACAGCAGTATGAATTATTCGACACTATTAAGGAATCGCTCGATAAATTGGGTTCCAACCCAACAACCCAAAGAATAGAGTCTCGTAAAAATGCTCTCTGCGAAAATTGGACTTTATTCAAAGAAAGTCACCAAAGTGCCACAGCCATTAAAGCAGCACTGAAAGTTGAAACACGACAAAAATTCGAAGAGGAGAATTATTTTAAAAACAAAATGTATCGTAGCTGCGAAGAAAATTATCTAGATGCCATCGAACACATGTCTACTTTGAAAGATCAGAAGTTCCAAATCTCGATGGGAAAGCTCTTGCTGCTACGTCTGCCAAACCGCAGATTTTGGCAAATAACCACCAGCTACCAAAACTACCTTTGCCAGTTTTCAACGGCGAATTCTCTGAGTGGCCTTCATTTAAAGACTTCTTTATGGCAATCATTGGAGCTGATCCGTCGCTTACCTGTGTCACAAAGCTTCAATTTTTAAAAGGATGTCTCGTAGGTAAGGCGGCATCACGTCTACATGGTGTATCAGTTACGGCATCAAACTTCCAAATCGCTTGGGACGACATGATCTCTTATTATGATAATAAAAGACTACATGTCGACGCAGCAGTTCAAGCTATTATTTCAGCCAAAGCTGTTAACGAGGAATCTTCTTCTAAATTGGAGACCTTGTTTAACGACATTAATAAAGCTTTGGGGTCGCTTGAAGGTCTTGGTCGTGATGTGATTTACAGCCCTATTATGGTTATCAAATATCAACACGATATTTGATAATAGTTGATAATTATCAACAAAATTAATGAATCGGTATTATGGTGATCAATTATCAATATTTTTGATAAATAGTGAATTAAAAGATGTATTGTGAATAGCTTTATTGATAAACTCGGTATTACGGCTATCAAACATATTGATACCCATCAAATATTCTATCAGCTACAAAATCTTCGTTGACAAATGTATCAAATATTCGTAAATGGTAAAGAATTGTAATTTAAATACGATTTATAAAAGTTTTTTTGTAGTTTTTATTGGATATACAAATTGAAGAACGAAATGCCTTCACTAGAATTGTTGTTTGAAGGCAATTGTACTGAGAAACGAAGGTTTATCGTGCAAGCTAAAATAAACAGTATTTTGCAACCTCAGGATTTTCCTCCATTAGTTCCACAAGCCTTTCTATTTGTTTTCTGTTGCTAACTATTCTACTCCTAAATAAACAAAATATTATTAAGAAAAAAGAGAAATTTATTTAATGAAAACAACTTACATTATTCCGCCGAAATTATTTATAGACCAAAACACAAGAACTCAACACAAATGACAAACACCAAACAAAACCTATTCACAATCGTATATTGATTAGTATTCACAATGGGTGAAAAATTATCGTTTGATACTCATAATACCAAATTATCAATAAATTGATAGAAGTTATCAAATAATTGATAGTTGATAGCCATAATAGGGCTGTCAGTGGAATGATGTACTTACACATATCGTTTCTCGTAAACTAGAAGGTGCTTCTATTAAGGAATGGGAAAAGTCACTAGGACCTTCAACCGAGCCACCCACATGGGCGGCACTGAAAGAATTTATTTCAACCCGAATTCGATCGCTTGAAGCCTTTGAACGCGCTACTTCATCGCAAAACAAATCTTAATCATCCAGCTCAAAGCAGCAAGTTAAGGCGAAAGCCCATCATGCAGCTGCGCAGCAAACAAAACAGGTATGTTTTAATTGTCAAGGCGAGCACTATATCTCTTCTTGTCCAGGTTTCTTATCAAAGACTCTAGCAAATCGCTTAGAGCTTATAAAACAATTGAAACTATGCTTCAACTGTCTCTGGCCTCACCAACTTAATACATGCTTTTCAAAACGGAGATGCCAAAAATGTGGACGACGCACAGAGGAGTATTCGACCCCAAAATCCGGTCATAAGTGAACGGAAAAAAAATCGCATTCGAACCGTTAATTTTCGCTTTTCTCATTCCTCAATACCCATTATGACTAAAATCGGTTTTAAATGATAACTTTTGACCCCCTTGTCACCAAAATCTTAGTCTAAATCTAGTCTATTTTATAAGCTCACGCTACATAAGTCTATTTTGTTTTCTAATCACTACCACTGCAGTCTGTTTTTTTTATTATGATTTGTGATATTTGTGAAAAAATTCTAATGGATGTCCAAGGTCAACGTATGTACTTTATTTTAGTACAGAAATTTCCATATATTTTTTTGATAAAGTGTTAAAAATCGAGATGACAAGAATGCATAGAAAAACATAAAAAATTATGTAATTTTCCGCATAAAAAAAGGTGTTTTTGTTATAGTTCCGGGTACGATCGGGCAAAATTTTTTCTTCTATATTTAACTGTAAATCTTCGCAATCCTATGCACATAAAGAAAAGTCACCCATCTTGTCACATTTTTTTAATGGATTTTTTTTATTATTGAGGTATTTTCAGTCTATTTGCCCTTTGATTTTTAAAAAAATATGATTATTATTATGTTTGTTGTGTTTGACCTGAAATATTAACAATTTTTATTAATTTCATGCATAAATTAATAAAATGAATTAAGTTAAATTGACAAAAAAAAATGAATTATTTTTTTTTTAATTTAACCCGAAAATTTTTTTCAGTGTAACTTTTTAATGCATCAAAAGCTATAGAATAATGTTTTAGGCCGATTCCAATGAGAAAAACATACAAAATATTTTTGACCAGATTTTGAGGTCAAATACTCCTCTGTGCGACGTCACCATACAACCATACATCAGGAAAATACATATATATCAATTCAACTGTGGCATCTAATGAAGCCATTCCAAGCAACAGCATTAATTGTGTTTCTGCCGTTTCTAATGTCACCTGTACAACCAAGCCTCCCAGATCAACAACGCTTCTTGCCACTGCATTAGTGAAAGTAGTATCCAGTTTTGGAGAGTCATATGTTGTCCGAGCATTCCTTGACCAGGGCTCAGAAGTTAACTTTGTATTAGAATACCTCATAAACCTTCTCCAGCTACCTCGATCGTACACATCTTTATCTATAGTTGGTATTGGAGGTGATTCCTCCTCATCTCATCAATCAAAGGGCATGGTAACTATTAATCTGAAATCTTGCACAAGCGAATTCACTTGCAGTTTTAACGCCTATATCTTATCAAAACTTACCAACCTTTTACCATCGGCTGTGCCCAAACATTCTGGCTGGGCACATTTGCAAAATATTGATCTAGCGGATCCGGAATATCACCAACCCGGTCGTGTAGACCTCATTCTCGGAGTAGAGATGTATGGACAAGTCCTGCAAAATGGCCTTATTAAAGGACCTGAAGGAGCACCAATAGCACAACGTACATCTCTGGGGTGGATTATTTCAGGATCATCAACGTCAATAGCCCCATCAGAAGCAAAATCGACTTAGTGCAAAAGTTTTGGATGCAAGAAGAATCTTTTAAATCTTCTGTCGATACACTTACTCCAGAAGAAGAAGAATGCGAGCATATATTCCAATCCACACATTCTCGTGATGCCGTAGAATGATTTATTGTACGTCTTCCTTTCAAATCAGTTCCAGCATCATTCGGAGATTCGAGATCTTCAGCTTTAAAGTTTTTAAGCCGATTAGAAAACCGTTTTGTAAAAATACAGAATTTGCCATTGATTATTCTAACTTTATTACAGAGTATGAACAACTTGGACATATGCTACGAGTACCGACACAAACTCAAAACAATGATCAGATGTTTTATTTACCTCATCATGGTGTTCTTCGCAGTTGCAGCTCAACGACCAAATTAAGAGTCGTTTTTAACGGATCTCTGAAAACAGATAAGGGAAAATCTCTTAACGACTTCCTCCACGAAGTTAAAAAACTGCAAGTAGATCTTCCTGATGTTCTGACCAGGTGGAGGGTTAATGAGTTTGCCTATTGTTCTGATGTAAAAAAAAATGTTTCGGCAAATCAAAGTGCACCCGGACGACTGGAATTACCAACGTATTTTATGGACTGAAAGTTCTAACATTCAAGAATTTGTGCTTACCACAGTCACATACGGAACCAAATCAGCTCCATTTTTAGCAAACAGGGTCCTTCATCAATTAGCCGAGGATGAAAGTTATCGATTTGCAGACGTCAAAGATGTTATCAAAAAGAATACTTACGTAGATGATGTGTACGATGGAGCAGCTACAGTACAAGAAGGTAAGAATCGAATTTCTCAAATTACTCATCTCTGAAGCAGGTGGATTTCAATTGCAAAAATGGGCAGCCAATAACAAAAATTTAATCTCAAATGTTCCGGAGCAAAATCGAGCAGTGACCCCATTGCTTTCCATAGAAGACGGTCCTATTCCCCGAACACTGGAATTGAACTGGCAGCTTACATTGGATCGATTTATTTTCATCCCAGTACATCAGCAGGAACCAGCAATATACACAAAACGCACAGTGCTATCTAGAGCAGCTCAACTTTTCGATCCCTTGGATTGGCTCTCTCCTATCGTGGTCAGGGCCAAGTTGTTTATACAAGAACTTTGGCTTGCAGGCTTTGAATGGGATCAACCAATATCCAAATCATTTGAAAGTCGATGGAAAAGTTACATCAACCAGCTCAGTGATCTCTCCTTGATATCTGTGCCCCGATGGCTTGGAATAACTCCTTGTTCTTTATCAATCGAACTGCATGGGTTTTCCGATGCCTCACAACTAGCTCTTGGAGCTGTCGTTTATATTCGTGTGGTAAAAGAAAATGAAACGAATATTACAATCCTATCATCAAAAACAAAGGTAACTCCAACTAAGCGCTCTGAAAGTCTTCAAAACGACCAAGATCTTTTCGAGTCACAATTCCACGGCTGGAATTGACTGCAGCGTTAATGCTTACGAAGCTGGTGAAGCACGTAGTCTATGCTCTTCATTTACATGCAGCTCCCATTCACCGCTGGACTGACTCCAGTACTGCGCTTTATTGGATTCAAGGTGAGCCATCGAGATGGAAAGAGTTTGTCCGAAATCGAGTCACCCAAATCCAAGAGATATTGCCAAAAGCAAATTGGCATCATATTTCATGTGAGCACAATCCCGCAGACCTCCCATCTAGAGGAGTTTCACCACGCCAATTAGCTGAAAGCGATCTTTGGTGGAAAGGACCACGGTGGCTCCAGATGACTTCAGATAAGTGGCCAAACCTAATCCCGGTTCCAGATTCTAACGTAGATCATGAAGAACGTCATACACTAGTAGCTACAACAATACAATTTCTAAATAGACAAACATGGGATCTTCTTCAACGTTATTCATCTTTGACGATACTTTTGCGAATCACTGCATGGCGCAAACGTGCTTTATTACGAAACACTGCGAGTCTTATTGCGAAAAGCCACTGATAAATCAACTCCAAGTTCATTCACGTCTGAAGAAATTGAAAATGCAAAATTAACCCTCAGTACATCAACTAATGAATGCCCTTTAACACCATTAGAGATTAAAAAACCAGAATCATTTCGGATACGCAAAATACAACTTTTATATTTTAAAACTGAAATTAATCAACACTTTCTATTTTAGAACCTGTTACACGCAATAGCCCTCTTCATCGGCTTACGCCATTTCTTGACTCACAAGGAGTTCTGCGAATTAGTGGGCATGCACAAATAGACCCAGACATGAAACATTCTATCATATTACCGAAAGATTCAACCTTCACCAAGCTTGTTTTAGAATATACTCATCAAGCAACTCTTCATTACGGTGTGCAGTTGATGCTTGCAACATTGCGAAGAACATACTGGATTCTTGGAGGACGCAGTTACGTGCGCTCATTTGTACATACATGTGTCGTGTGAGCCACAACTGCAAAGCAACTCATGGGTCAACTTCCTGTCAATCGTACCATTCCTTCTCGTCCATTCCTACATTCCGGTGTGGATTACGCCGGGCCCTTTATTTTAAAAACTTGGAAAGGAAGAGCAGCAAAAACCTATAAGGGTTATCTAATCGTATTTGTTTGTTTCTCATCATCAGCTGTTCATCTAGAAATAGCCACAGACTATTCATCGGAAGGTTTTCTAGCAGCCTACAAGAGGTTTTTAGGTCGTCGAGGTATTTGTGCTTCCTTAACAAGCGATTGCGGTACCAATTTAACAGGCGCTGACGCCGAACTAAGAAAACTTTTTAAAGCTGCTTCCAAGGAAAGCGAGCACATAATAAATGTACTAGCTAATGATGGAACCAAATGGCAGTTTAATCCTCCAGCGGCACCTCATTTTGGTGGAAAATGGGAAGGGGCTGTCAAGTCCGCAAAATTCCATATCAAACGAACAATTGGCGAGTCTCGTTTAAGATATGAAGAATTTTCTACCTTATTAGTACAGATAGAAGCAGTCCTAAATTCTCGACCAATTTGTCCACTTTCTGATGACTCTGACGACCTCGAAGCATTAACCCCAGGTCATTTAATTATTGGAAATGCAATCAGTACCGTACCTGAACCCTCATTACTCCATGTTCCAGAATCAAGGCTGTCTCGTTTTCAACATTTAAGACAGATGTTAGAACGATTTTGGTAGAGGTGGTAAATCCAATATCTACAGCGTCTTCAAGAATTTGCAAAATGGCATGAAGCTATGCCATCTCTGAAAGTAGGAACACTCGTCTTAGTCTTAGACGAGCGGTATCCTCCAACAAAATGGCCACTTGCCAAAGTAATAGAAACTCATCCAGGGTTGGATGGACTAGTAAGAGTCGTTACCATCAAGACTCAATCATCAACATTGAAGCGACCCGTTGTCAAGCTCTGTCCCTTACCAGTCTACACAGAAGATCAATCAGAAGTTCAACGTTCTAATGGAGACGTTGAGGTGGGCGGAAATAAAAGATTTTTGGAAAGATGTCTGTGCGTGCGTGTGTACGTACGTTCACGACGTTTTTTTCGTCGCCCATAGCTCAAGAACCAGAAGGGATATCGACTTCAAATAAATTTTGTTATACAGATAATAGTGCAGAAAGATGCAAAAAGGGCTCTCAAGGAAAAAAAAACTGAAACAAAATTTGTCACCTCGAAAAATGTACGAATTTTACGAATGGTCTTATCTCCAAAACAATTTTGTGCAACGGAGACTTCTTGGACTATGTGTACATCCATATATAAAGAATCACGAATGCATTTTGTTTTTTAAATTCTGTTAAAAATCTAGTACAGTTACAAAAAAAAGTAAAACAAAATCTAATACAATTTCCTTTGCTAGTCACTTTGAAATGTACATAGTTTTTGCTTCCTTCTTATCTATCTTTCTTTTACAAAAGTATCACGCATTACCTCGATCTTAATCTTATTAAATAAAAGTAATCTTTAAATATTATTAAAAGAGTATAATTTGAATTAAAATAAACATTAATGGTCCTTCGAGCCGGATTATACTTACCGCGAAATAATTATTTATATATTTTTTTTTGAGAAAAAAGTACAGTCCATAACCACAAACTAAATGTCTAATGCAACACAGTTGTCAGCCATTTTAGAACAGCAGTATGAATTATTCGACACTATTAAGGAATCGCTCGATAAATTGGGTTCCAACCCAACAACCCAAAGAATAGAGTCTCGTAAAAATGCTCTCTGCGAAAATTGGACTTTATTCAAAGAAAGTCACCAAAGTGCCACAGCCATTAAAGCAGCACTGAAAGTTGAAACACGACAAAAATTCGAAGAGGAGAATTATTTTAAAAACAAAATGTATCGTAGCTGCGAAGAAAATTATCTAGATGCCATCGAACACATGTCTACTTTGAAAGATCAGAAGTTCCAAATCTCGATGGGAAAGCTCTTGCTGCTACGTCTGCCAAACCGCAGATTTTGGCAAATAACCACCAGCTACCAAAACTACCTTTGCCAGTTTTCAACGGCGAATTCTCTGAGTGGCCTTCATTTAAAGACTCCTTTATGGCAATCATTGGAGCTGATCCGTCGCTTACCTGTGTCACAAAGCTTCAATTTTTAAAAGGATGTCTCGTAGGTAAGGCGGCATCACGTCTACATGGTGTATCAGTTACGGCATCAAACTTCCAAATCGCTTGTGACGACATGATCTCTTATTATGATAATAAAAGACTACATGTCGACGCAGCAGTTCAAGCTATTATTTCAGCCAAAGCTGTTAACGAGGAATCTTCTTCTAAATTGGAGACCTTGTTTAACGACATTAATAAAGCTTTGGGGTCGCTTGAAGGTCTTGGTCGTGATGTGATTTACAGCCCTATTATGGTTATCAAATATCAACACGATATTTGATAATAGTTGATAATTATCAACAAAATTAATGAATCGGTATTATGGTGATCAATTATCAATATTTTTGATAAATAGTGAATTAAAAGATGTATTGTGAATAGCTTTATTGATAAACTCGGTATTACGGCTATCAAACATATTGATACCCATCAAATATTCTATCAGCTACAAAATCTTAGTTGACAAATGTATCAAATATTCGTAAATGGTAAAGAATTGTAATTTAAATACGATTTATAAAAGTTTTTTTGTAGTTTTTATTGAATATACAAATTGAAGAACGAAATGCCTTCACTAGAATTG
The DNA here is from genome assembly GCA_920104205.1 of Eupeodes latifasciatus. Lineage (NCBI taxonomy): Eukaryota > Metazoa > Arthropoda > Insecta > Diptera > Syrphidae > Eupeodes > Eupeodes latifasciatus. Next base: position 271,002,179 of record OV049924.1, on the reverse strand, counting down.
TTGTTTGAAGGCAATTGTACTGAGAAACGAAGGTTTATCGTGCAAGCTAAAATAAACAGTATTTTGCAACCTCAGGATTTTCCTCCATTAGTTCCACAAGCCTTTCTATTTGTTTTCTGTTGCTAACTGTTCTACTCCTAAATAAACAAAATATTATTAAGAAAAAAGAGAAATTTATTTAATGAAAACAACTTACATTATTCCGCCGAAATTATTTATAGACCAAAACACAAGAACTCAACACAAATGACAAACACCAAACAAAACCTATTCACAATCGTATATTGATTAGTATTCACAATGGGTGAAAAATATTCGTTTGATACTCATAATACCAAATTATCAATAAATTGATAGAAGTTATCAAATAATTGATAGTTGATACCCATAATAGGGCTGTCAGTGGAATGATGTACTTACACATATCGTTTCTCGTAAACTAGATGGTGCTTCTATTAAGGAATGGGAAAAGTCACTAGGACCTTCAACCGAGCCACCCACATGGGCGGCACTGAAAGAATTTATTTTAACCCAAATTCGATCGCTTGAAGCCTTTGAACGCGCTACTTCATCGCAAAACAAATCCCAATCATCCAGCTCAAAGCAGCAAGTTAAGGCGAAAGCCCATCACGCAGCTGCGCAAACAAAACAGGTATGTTTTAATTGTCAAGGCGAGCACTATATCTCTTCTTGTCCAGGTTTCTTATCAAAGACTCTAGCAAATCGCTTAGAGCTTATAAAACAATTGAAACAATGCTTCAACTGTCTCTGGCCTCACCAACTTAATACATGCTTTTCAAAACGGAGATGCCAAAAATGTGGACGACGTCACCATACAACCATACATCAGGAAAATACATATATCAATTCAACTGTGGCATCTAATGAAGCCATTCCAAGCAACAGCATTAATTGTGTTTCTGCCGTTCCTAATGTCACTGTACAACCAAGCCTCCCAGATCAACAACGCTTCTTGCCACTGCATTAGTGAAAGTAGTATCCAGTTTTGGAGAGTCATATGTTGTCCGAGCATTCCTTGACCAGGGCTCAGAAGTTAACTTTGTATTAGAATACCTCATAAACCTTCTCCAGCTACCTCGATCGTACACATCTTTATCTATAGTTGGTATTGGAGGTGATTCCTCCTCATCTCATCAATCAAAGGGCATGGTAACTATTAATCTGAAATCTTGCACAAGCGAAATCACTTGCAGTTTTAACGCTTATATCTTATCAAAACTTACCAACCTTTTACATTCTGGCTGAGCACATTTGCAAAATATTGATCTAGTGGATCCGGAATATCACCAACCCGGTCGTGTAGACCTCATTCTCGGAGTAGAGATGTATGGACAAGTCCTGCGAAATGGCCTTATTAAAGGACCTGAAGGAGCACCAATAGCACAACGTACATCTCTGGGGTGGATTATTTCAGGATCATTAACGTCAATAGCCCCATCAGAAGCAAAATCGACTTAGTGCAAAAGTTTTGGATGCAAGAAGAATCTTTTAAATCTTCTGTCGATACACTTACTCCAGAAGAAGAAGAATGCGAGCATATATTCCAATCCACACATTCTCGTGATGCCGTAGAATGATTTATTGTACGTCTTCCTTTCAAATCAGTTCCAGCATCATTCGGAGATTCGAGATCTTCAGCTTTAAAGTTTTTAAGCCGATTAGAAAACCGTTTTGTAAAAATACAGAATTTGCCATTGATTATTCTAACTTTATTACAGAGTATGAACAACTTGGACATATGCTACGAGTACCGACACAAACTCAAAACAATGATCAGATGTTTTATTTACCTCATCATGGTGTTCTTCGCAGTTGCAGCTCAACGACCAAATTAAGAGTCGTTTTTAACGGATCTCTGAAAACAGATAAGAGAAAATATCTTAACGACTTCCTCCACGAAGGTAAAAAACTGCAAGTAGATCTTCCTGATGTTCTGACCAGGTGGAGGGTTAATGAGTTTGCCTATTGTTCTGATGTAAAAAAAAATGTTTCGGCAAATCAAAGTGCACCCGGACGACTGGAATTACCAACGTATTTTATGGACTGAAAGTTCTAACATTCAAGAATTTGTGCTTACCACAGTCACATACGGAACCAAATCAGCTCCATTTTTAGCAAACAGGGTCCTTCATCAATTAGCCGAGGATGAAAGTTATCGATTTGCAGACGTCAAAGATGTTATCAAAAAGAATACTTACGTAGATGATGTGTACGATGGAGCAGCTACAGTACAAGAAGGTAAGAATCGAATTTCTCAAATTACTCATCTCTGAAGCAGGTGGATTTCAATTGCAAAAATGGGCAGTCAATAACAAAAATTGAATCTCAAATGTTCCGGAGCAAAATCGAGCAGCGACCCCATTGCTTTCCATAGAAGACGGTCCTGTTCCCCGAACACTGGAATTGAACTGGCAGCTTACATTGGATCGATTTATTTTCATCCCAGTACATCAGCAGGAACCAGCAATATACACAAAACGCACAGTGCTATCTAGAGCAGCTCAACTTTTCGATCCCTTGGATTGGCTCTCTCCTATCGTGGTCAGGGCCAAGTTGTTTATACAAGAACTTTGGCTTGCAGGCTTTGAATGGGATCAACCAATATCCAAATCATTTGAAAGTCGATGGAAAAGTTACATCAACCAGCTCAGTGATCTCTCCTTGATATCTGTGCCCCGATAGCTTGGAATAACTCCTTGTTCTTTATCAATCGAACTGCATAGGTTTTCCGATGCCTCACAACTAGCTCTTGGAGCTGTCGTTTATATTCGTGTGGTAAAAGAAAATGAAACGAATATTACAATCCTATCATCAAAAACAAAGATAACTCCAACTAAGCGCTCTGAAAGTCTTCAAAACGACCAAGATCTTTTCGAGTCACAATTCCACGGCTGGAATTGACTGCAGCGTTAATGCTTATGAAGCTGGTGAAGCACCTCTGAATTGACTCCAGTACTGCGCTTTATTGGATTCAAGGTGAGCCATCGAGATGGAAAGAGTTTGTCCGAAATCGAGTCACCCAAATCCAAGAGATATTGCCAAAAGCAAATTGGCATCGTATTTCAGGTGAGCACAATCCCGCAGACCTCCCATCTAGAGGAGTTTCACCACGCCAATTAGCTGAAAGCGATCTTTGGTGGAAAGGACCACGGTGGCTCCAGCTGACTTCAGATAAGTGGCCAAACCTAATCCCGGCTCCAGATTCTAACGTAGATCATGAAGAACGTCATACACTAGTAGCTACAACAATACAATTTCTAAATAGACAAACATGGGATCTTCTTCAACGTTATTCATCTTTGACGATACTTTTGCGAATCACTGCATGGTGCAAACGTGCTATATTACGAAACACTGCAAGTCTTATTGCGAAAAGCCACTGATAAATCAACTCCAAGTTCATTCACGTCTGAAGAAATTGAAAATGCTAAATTAACCCTCAGTACATCAACTAATGAATGCCCTTTAACACCATTAGAGATTAAAAAAGCAGAATCATTTCGGATACGCAAAATACAACTTTTATATTTTAAAACTGAAATTAATCAACACTTTCTATTTTAGAACCTGTTACACGTAATAGCCCTCTTCATCGGCTTACGCCATTTCTTGACTCACAAGGAGTTCTGCGAATTAGTGGGCGACTTCGGAATGCACAAATAGACCCAGACATCAAACATCCTATCATATTACCGAAAGATTCAACCTTCACCAAGCTTGTTTTGGAATATACTCATCAAGCAACTCTTCATGGCGGTGTGCAGTTGATGCTTGCAACATTGCGAAGAGCATACTGGATTCTTGGAGGACGTAGTTACGTGCGCTCATTTGTACATACATGTGTCGTGTGTGCTCGTCATCGAGCCACAACTGCAAAGCAACTCATGGGTTAACTTCCTGTCAATCGTACCATTGCTTCTCGTCCATTCCTACATTCCGGTGTGGATTACGCCGAGCCCTTTATTTTAAAAACTTGGAAAGGAAGAGCAGCAAAAACCTATAAGGGTTATCTAATCGTATTTGTTTGTTTCTCATCATCAGCTGTTCATCTAGAAATAGCCACAGACTATTCATCGGAAGGTTTTCTAGCAGCCTACAAGAGGTTTTTAGGTCGTCGAGGTATTTGTGCTTCCTTAACAAGCGATTGCGGTACCAATTTAACAGGCGCTGACGCCGAACTAAGAAAACTTTTTAAAGCTGCTTCCAAGGAAAGCGAGCACATAATAAATGTACTAGCTAATGATGGAACCAAATGGCAGTTTAATCCTCCAGCGGCACCTCATTTTGGTGGAAAATGGGAAGGGGCTGTCAAGTCCGCAAAATTCCATATCAAACGAACAATTGGCGAGTCTCGTTTAAGATATGAAGAATTTTCTACCTTATTAGTACAGATAGAAGCAGTCCTAAATTCTCGACCAATTTGTCCACTTTCTGATGACTCTGACGACCTCGAAGCATTAACCCCAGGTCATTTAATTATTGGAAATGCAATCAGTACCGTACCTGAACCCTCATTACTCCATGTTCCAGAATCAAGGCTGTCTCGTTTTCAACATTTAAGACAGATGTTAGAACGATTTTGGTAGAGGTGGTAAATCCAATATCTACAGCGTCTTCAAGAATTTGCAAAATGGCATGAAGCTATGCCATCTCTGAAAGTAGGAACACTCGTCTTAGTCTTAGACGAGCGGTATCCTCCAACAAAATGGCCACTTGCCAAAGTAATAGAAACTCATCCAGGGTTGGATGGACTAGTAAGAGTCGTTACCATCAAGACTCAATCATCAACATTGAAGCGACCCGTTGTCAAGCTCTGTCCCTTACCAGTCTACACAGAAGATCAATCAGAAGTTCAACGTTCTAATGGAGACGTTGAGGTGGGCGGAAATAAAAGATTTTTGGAAAGATGTCTGTGCGTGCGTGTGTACGTACGTTCACGACGTTTTTTTCGTTGTCCATAGCTCAAGAACCAGAAGGGATATCGACTTCAAATAAATTTTGTTATACAGATAATAGTGCAGAAAGATGCAGAAAGGGCTCTCAAGGAAAAAAAACTGAAACAAAATTTGTCACCTCGAAAAATTTACGAATTTTACGAATGGTCTTATCTCCAAAACAATTTTGTGCAACGGAGACTTCTTGGACTATGTGTACATCCATATATAAAGAATCACGAATGCATTTTGTTTTTTAAATTCTGTTAAAAATCTAGTACAGTTACAAAAAAAAGTAAAACAAAATCTAATACAATTTCCTTTGCTAGTCACTTTGAAATGTACATAGTTTTTGCTTCCTTCTTATCTATCTTTCTTTTACAAAAGTATCACGCATTACCTCGATCTTAATCTTATTAAATAAAAGTAATCTTTAAATATTATTAAAAGAGTATCATTTGAATTAAAACTAACATTAATGGTCCTTCGAGCCGGATTATACTTACCGCGAAATAATTATTTATATATTTTTTTTTTTGAGAAAAAAGTACAGTCCATAACCACAAACTAAATGTCTAATGCAACACAGTTATCAGCCATTTTAGAACAGCAGTATGAATTATTCGACACTATTAAGGAATCGCTCGATAAATTGGGTTCCAACCCAATAACCCAAAGAATAGAGTCTCGTAAAAATGCTCTCTGCGAAAATTGGACTTTATTCAAAGAAAGTCACCAAAGTGCCACGGCCATTAAAGCATCACTGAAAGTTGAAACACGACAAAAATTCGAAGAGGAGAATTATTTTAAAAACAAAATGTATCGTAGCTGCGAAGAAAATTATCTAGATGCCATCGAACACATGTCTACTTTGAAAGATCAGAAGTTCCAAATCTCGATGGGAAAGCTCTTGCTGCTACGTCTGCCAAACCGCAGATTTTGGCAAATAACCACCAGCTACCAAAACTACCTTTGCCAGTTTTCAACGGCGAATTCTCTGAGTGGCCTTCATTTAAAGACTCCTTTATGGCAATCATTGGAGCTGATCCGTCGCTTACCTGTGTCACAAAGCTTCAATTTTTAAAAGGATGTCTCGTAGGTAAGGCGGCATCACGTCTACATGGTGTATCAGTTACGGCATCAAACTTCCAAATCGCTTGGGACGACATGATCTCTTATTATGATAATAAAAGACTACATGTCGACGCAGCAGTTCAAGCTATTATTTCAGCCAAAGCTGTTAACGAGGAATCTTCTTCTAAATTGGAGACCTTGTTTAACGACATTAATAAAGCTTTGGGTCGCTTGAAGGTCTTGGTCGTGATGTGATTTACAGCCCTATTATGGTTATCAAATATCAACACGATATTTGATAATAGTTGATAATTATCAACAAAATTAATGAATCGGTATTATGGTGATCAATTATCAATATTTTTGATAAATAGTGAATTAAAAGATGTATTGTGAATAGCTTTATTGATAAACTCGGTATTACGGCTATCAAACATATTGATACCCATCAAATATTCTATCAGCTACAAAATCTTCGTTGACAAATGTATCAAATATTCGTAAATGGTAAAGAATTGTAATTTAAATACGATTTATAAAAGTTTTTTTGTAGTTTTTATTGAATATACAAATTGAAGAACGAAATGCCTTCACTAGAATTGTTGTTTGAAGGCAATTGTACTGAGAAACGAAGGTTTATCGTGCAAGCTAAAATAAACAGTATTTTGCAACCTCAGGATTTTCATCCATTAGTTCCACAAGCCTTTCTATTTGTTTTCTGTTGCTAACTATTCTACTCCTAAATAAACAAAATATTATTAAGAAAAAAGAGAAATTTATTTAATGAAAACAACTTACATTATTCCGCCGAAATTATTTATAGACCAAAACACAAGAACTCAACACAAATGACAAACACCAAACAAAACCTATTCACAATCGTATATTGATTAGTATTCACAATGGGTGAAAAATATTCGTTTGATACTCATAATACCAAATTATCAATAAATTGATAGAAGTTATCAAATAATTGATAGTTGATACCCATAATAGGGCTGTCAGTGGAATGATGTACTTACACATATCGTTTCTCGTAAACTAGATGGTGCTTCTATTAAGGAATGGGAAAAGTCACTAGGACCTTCAACCGAGCCACCCACATGGGCGGCACTGAAAGAATTTATTTTAACCCAAATTCGATCGCTTGAAGCCTTTGAACGCGCTACTTCATCGCAAAACAAATCCCAATCATCCAGCTCAAAGCAGCAAGTTAAGGCGAAAGCCCATCATGCAGCTGCGCAAACAAAACAGGTATGTTTTAATTGTCAAGGCGAGCACTATATCTCTTCTTGTCCAGGTTTCTTATCAAAGACTCTAGCAAATCGCTTAGAGCTTATAAAACAATTGAAACTATGCTTCAACTGTCTCTGGCCTCACCAACTTAATACCTACATGCTTTTTAAAACAACAACCATACATCAGGAAAATACATATATCAATTCAACTGTGGCATCTAATGAAGCCATTCCAAGCAACAGCATTAATTGTGTTTCTGCCGTTTCTAATGTCACTGTACAACCAAGCCTCCCAGATCAACAACGCTTCTTGCCACTGCATTAGTGAAAGTAGTATCCAGTTTTGGAGAGTCATATGTTGTCCGAGCATTCCTTGACCAGGGCTCAGAAGTTAACTTTGTATTAGAATACCTCATAAACCTTCTCCAGCTACCTCGATCGTATACATCTTTATCTATAGTTGGTATTGGAGGTGATTCCTCCTCATCTCATCAATCAAAGGGCATGGTAACTATTAATCTGAAATCTTGCACAAGCGAATTCACTTGCAGTTTTAACGCCTATATCTTATCAAAACTTACCAACCTTTTACCATCGGCTGTGCCCAAACATTCTGGCTGGGCACATTTGCAAAATATTGATCTAGCGGATCCGGAATATCACCAACCCGGTCGTGTAGACCTCATTCTCGGAGTAGAGATGTATGGACAAGTCCTGCAAAATGGCCTTATTAAAGGACCTGAAGGAGCACCAATAGCACAACGTACATCTCTGGGGTGGATTATTTCAGGATCATCAACGTCAATAGCCCCATCAGAAGCAAAATCGACTTAGTCCAAAAGTTTTGGATGCAAGAAGAATCTTTTAAATCTTCTGTCGATACACTTACTCCAGAAGAAGAAGAATGCGAGCATATATTCCAATCCACACATTCTCGTGATGCCGTAGAATGATTTATTGTACGTCTTCCTTTTAAATCAGTTCCAGCATCATTCGGAGATTCGAGATCTCCAGCTTTAAAGTTTTTAAGCCGATTAGAAAACCGTTTTGTAAAAAATACAGAATTTGCCATTGATTATTCTAACTTTATTACAGAGTATGAACAACTTGGACATATGCTACGAGTACCGACACTAACTCAAACCAATGATCAGATGTTTTATTTACCTCATCATGGTGTTCTTCGCATTTGCAGCTCAACGACCAAATTAAGAGTCGTTTTTAACGGATCTCTGAAAACAGATAAGGGAAAATCTCTTAACGACTTCCTCCACGAAGTTAAAAAACTGCAAGTAGATCTTCCTGATGTTCTGACCAGGTGGATGGTTAATGAGTTTGCCTATTGTTCTGATGTAAAAAAAATGTTTCGGCAAATCAAAGTGCACCCGGACGACTGGAATTACCAATGTATTTTATGGACTGAAGGTTCTAACATTCAAGAATTTGTGCTTACCACAGTCACATACGGAACCAAATCAGCTCCATTTTTAGCAAACAGGGTCCTTCATCAATTAGCCGAGGATGAAAGTTATCGATTTGCAGACGTCAAAGATGTTATCAAAAAGAATACTTACGTAGATGATGTGTACGATGGAGCAGCTACAGTACAAGAAGGTAAGAATCGAATTTCTCAAATTACTCATCTCTGAAGCAGGTGGATTTCAATTGCAAAAATGGGCAGCCAATAACAAAAATTTAATCTCAAATGTTCCGGAGCAAAATCGAGCAGCGACCCCATTGCTTTCCATAGAAAACGGTCCTGTTCCCCGAACACTGGAATTGAACTGGCAGCTTACATTGGATCGATTTATTTTCATCCCAGTACATCAGCAGGAACCAGCAATATACACAAAACGCACAGTGCTATCTAGAGCAGCTCAACTTTTCGATCCCTTGGATTGGCTCTCTCCTATCGTGGTCAGGGCCAAGTTGTTTATACAAGAACTTTGGCTTGCAGGCTTTGAATGGGATCCACCAATATCCAAATCATTTGAAAGTCGATGGAAAAGTTACATCAACCAGCTCAGTGATCTCTCCTTGATATCTGTGCCCCGATGGCTTGGAATAACTCCTTGTTCTTTATCAATCGAACTGCATGGGTTTTCCGATGCCTCACAACTAGCTCTTGGAGCTGTCGTTTATATTCGTGTGGTAAAAGAAAATGAAACGAATATTACAATCCTATCATCAAAAACAAAGGTAACTCCAACTAAGCGCTCTGAAAGTCTTCAAAACGACCAAGATCTTTTCGAGTCACAATTCCAGGGCTGGAATTGACTGCAGCGTTAATGCTTACGAAGCTGGTGAACCACGCAGTCTATGCTCTTGATTTACATGCAGCTCCCATTCACCTCTGGACTGACTCCAGTACTGCGCTTTATTGGATTCAAGGTGAGCCATCGAGATGGAAAGAGTTTGTCCGAAATCGAGTCACCCAAATCCAAGAGATATTGCCAAAAGCAAATTGGCATCATATTTCAGGTGAGCACAACCCCGCAGACCTCCCATCTAGAGGAGTTTCACCACGCCAGTTAGCTGAAAGCGATCTTTGGTGGAAAGGACCACGGTGGCTCCAGCTGACTTCAGATAAGTGGCCAAACCTAATCCCGGCTAGAGATTCTAACGTAGGTCATGAAGAACGTCATACACTAGTAGCTACAACAATACACTGAACCAAAAAGGTACGTAAATATAATAAAAAAGTTCGTTGAGACAATGAATAAAATGATTGAGTTTGTCCAATAAACATATTAATTGTGTCAGTGAACTATCGTTTATTATTCTCCATTTCCGGGTGAAAATTTTACAAACAATTTAAAATTTTCATTTATAACCACAATAAACTGAGTTTATTGATTTTAATAAATCCATTAATAAACATAAACAACCGTTCATTATTTCCGTTTATAGTATTAATAAACACGTTTATAGCCTTAATGAATAGAGTTTATTAATTTTAATAAATGCGTTCATTAATATAAAAAACCGTTTATTATTTCCGTTTATAATATTAATAAACCTGTTTATAATCCCAATGAACAGAATTTATTAATTTTAATAAATGCGTTCATAAATATAAACAAATGTTTATTATTTACGCTTATACCTCTGGTGGGGGAAGCCTCTGTTAATAGCAGTTCTTGTCAAGACGTTGTGGGGTATACTCGTGTCGAGATCTTCTCTTGCCTTTTCTCCGTTTCAATCAAAATGTCTTGCATTTGTGGAACTAAAGCAGAGCGCAATGCTGCTAAAATTCAATGCATTGATTGCAATAGTCTTTTTCATTTGAAATGTGTTAATTTAAAACCCAGTGATAAAGACTTCATGAAAAAAAACCAAGTTGATTTTCGTTGCCCACCGTGCAGTAAACACAGGCGAGGTTCACTTCGTCTCTCGCCACCTCCAGTAAAGAACGCTCTTTTAACACCTGAGTCAGTTTCTTCTACTATTCTAGCCACAAAGCAACAACAACTTAAAAGTGCATCTCAACCACCACCACCCACGCCACCCATAACTGCCACACCGCCACATCAATTGCATTCGCAATCAGCTGCTGCCGAGTTCACTGAAGACAACAACTCAACTCGTATCACGCTCGAAGTTGTGCATAAAGAGATCTTGTCTATGAATAATGAAATTATCTCTTTGAAGGAGATTAACAGTAATTTTTTATCTCTCATTCGCACACTGGAAGAAGATAAAAGCAACTTGCTAAAGAAAGTTGATATGCTCCAGCACCAAGTCAATGTTATGCAACAAAAAACACTGCATAAATGCATTGATATTGTAGGTATTCCTAATGTCAACAAAGACAATGCATTGACCTCGACACTAAAGCTGTTAGAACATATCGATGAAAGCATTTCAGCTGACGACATCAAATATTGCTTTGTTAAAACAATACAAAGTAAAACGACTGCAATCAACAACAACATCGCCACCGCCGCCGCCGCCGCCGCCGCCGCCACCGAATCATCAACAACAATAAAACCAAGGGAAATCGTTTGTGTTAAATTTAAAAAAGCCGAATGTAAGCAGAAAATTATTTCTAATCAAAAAAAGAAACAACTTAATACTTGTTTATTTGATAAGCAATTGGTTAAAAAACATATTTTTATTAATGAATCTTTGACTAAATTTAACCGTTATTTATTTAACAAAGCTAAAAGTATTAAAAATGAAAAAAAATATAATTATCTTTGGATAAATAATGGAATGATTTTTATGAAAAAGCAAGAAGGAGAAACAGCGCATCGCATTTTATCTTTGGATGATCTTAATAAAATTATTTAGTAATGGCCAAATCTTTTTTAACAGATATAGATATTGATTCACTAGTTACTCCTTTTTGCTGCTATGATAATGAATTTTGTAAAAGTGTTTTTCATTCTGTTGATTACAAAAATAGTTTTTTTATTATTCAACAAAATATTAGAAGTCTTCGTAAAAATTTTGATTTGTTATTGATTCATTTGGAATCTTTTGTTAATAAGCCTAAACTAATTTTTCTAACTGAAATTTGGATTTATGAGCACGAAAAAGATTTGTTTAAGATTCCCGGTTATTTTTTATATGCAAAGTGCAATAATACTTATGCTGCAGGTGGTACTGCTATTTTCATTAATGAAAGTTTAAATTTTGATTGTTGTAGCACAGACCTCGTAAGCTCTGATATGGTTGAGATATCTTTAGTTTTTATTTCAGTTAAACTGGTCTTTATGTGTTTCTACAGATTTCATAACGTAAATGAAGAGGTTTATTTAGAGGAACTTAACATATTGCTGAATAATAATAGCGCAAAGCACTTGTTTATTTTGGGTGACATAAATATAGACATCTTATCAGAAACTGCAGCAGTTGAAAATTACAAATCGTTAATGTCAGCTCATGGTCTAATTTCTTGTATTAATGTACCAACTAGAACTACTTCTACATCCAATACATGTATTGATCATATTTTAGCTAGAATTGATTTAAAAACTGATTTAACCCTCACTAGTTCAGTATCTGATCTAAAGATCTCAGATCATCATATGACTTGTCTATTTTTCAATTTTAAAGAAAAGTGTGAAGTCGGTTTAATGGGACAAGTCCCGAATAGGCAAGCTATCAGAACAAATTTTGAAATTTTGAATTCTATTTTATTATTTGAAAACTGGTCAAAAATTCGAAGCGATCCAGACCCTTCCATTGCTTTTGATAATTTTTGTATCCTTTTGAAACATTTTGTTGATCAAAGCTCGGAAGTTATTGGAAGCAAAAAAAGTAAATTAAAAAAACTCAAGCCCTGGATGTCTAATTATTTATTAGAAAAAATTGATTTTAAAAATAAATTGAGGATTAAGTGTAAGAAACACTCTAATAACGTTATATACCGTGAAAACTATGATAATTTATGTAAAGAAATCAGACTAGATATTCCAATATGTAAAGAAAATTTTTATATGGATAAGTTACATAAAGCAAAAGGTGATTTAAGAAAAGAATGGGGTATAGTGAACGAATTATTCTACAAAAACAAAACTTCTGATTTACCTTCTTATCTTTCTTTCAATTCCCAGACCATTGTTGATCATTCAGAAATGGCTAAAATTTTCAATGATTATTTTATAAAAATAGCTGTAGAAACAATCGAAAATGCTGGTATTAATAACTGTACTGAAATGTGTTCTGAAATTTGTTTCAAAGAAAGTTTTCAATCTCAAAGTTTCCTTTTTCAGCCGATAACTTCTTTCGAAATCTTTAGAGTAATTCAAGGTTTAGATAGTTCTCATTCTTCAACATCTAATAGTTTTTCAAATTTTTTTATTAAAAAGGTTTGTTTTAATATAGTTGATATATTATCTCTTTTATTTAACAAAAGTATTTTTCACGGTAATTTCCCGTCAAGTTTAAAAATAGCTGAAGTTATACCTATTCCTAAAAAAGGGGATAAGAAATGTGTCAACAACTTTAGACCTATTTCTCTATTACCAGTTTTTTCAAAAATTTTCGAGAAAGTTGTTAAAAGTAGGGTTATTAATTATCTGGATGGCATTTCTTTTTTCAACTCTAAACAGTTTGGTTTTAGAGCTGGAAAATCTACAGAAAATGCACTATTAGCTCACTGTAGTTTTATCTATAAAAGTATTGACCAAAAAAAGTATACTGCTGCTCTATACATTGACATCAAGAAAGCCTTCGATACTGTTGACCATGAGATATTATTAAGAAAATTAGAGAAAGCTGGTTTCAGGGGTTTTATGCTGGATTGGTTTTCTTCTTATCTAAAAAACAGAAAACAAATGGTCAAAATAGGCAATAATTTCAGTGATGTCAAAAATATTAATATAGGTGTCCCACAAGGATCAGTCTTAGGTCCAACCTTGTTCCTTATTTATATTAATAGTATTTTTAATCTTAACTTTAAAGGCAAAGTCTGTGGTTTTGCTGATGACATAGCTTGTGTGTATTCTAGTACCAATGTTCTAGATATGATTTCGGATATAAACCATGACTTAGAATTATTCAGACATTGGTTCGGCATCCATAAGCTTGTCATTAGTGAAAAAACAAGAGTTATGTTTTTTAAACCATTTGATTCCTTTACTAATCCACCATTTCTGGTTCAACACAGTTTTGACTGCAAAAATATCCCGCTAAGTAGTGTATCTTGTTATTCATCTAATGCTTTGTCACCAGCTAATGTTTTAAATAATCACTGTTCTTCAAAGTGTTTTAGAATCGAGCAAGTTTTCGAATACAAATATCTTGGTTTAACTATTGATAGCAAAATAAACTGGAAAATTCACACTTCTGCATTAAAAAAATATTTGTTATCAACTACTTATATTATGTTTCACTTGAGGAAACTTTGTTGTAGAAAACTTATGGAAACAATCTATTATGGACTGGTTCAATCCAAAATACAAAACGGTATAATTTGTTGGGGTGGTACATTTAAAAACAATTTACAACCTCTGATAGTTTCTCAAAAACATATTTTAAGAACCATCTGGAAGAAAAAGAAAAATGAACATAGCTTTCCGTTATTCGTCAGCTCTGGTATCCTTCCGCTCAAACATCTTTATTTTTTTAAAGTTTTAAAAATATTTTTCTTGAGAAGTGGATATCTCTTAAGTCACAATACGCCAGCTTACTCACTACGAAGCAACGATAGAAATATTTCTATCATTCCAGTGCACAATTCTCATCTCTTTTTAAACTTCTATACCTCGGTAGCACCTAGACTTTTTAACGCGTTACCTTTTGACATTAGAAGCATTCGTTCTGCTCATTTATTCAATAAAAACATTAAAAAATGGCTTTTTAACTTTGATTTTGAAGAAATCAATAACATCATCAGAATTATGGTTTAAATTTGTATATTCACATTTAATTTCCCTTAGCAAAAAAAAAAAAAATAAAAAAAAAATAAAAAATTAGATTTTCTTTCTCATACGATACCCCACAACACTTCTTTATGTAATTCCAATTTAAATTTATGATTAAGTTATACTTATTTGGTACTTTCGACTCTTGTCATAGGACAACAGATTGTACCTTCTTTTTCGTTCTCTATTATGAAAAACACTTATAATTAGTATAAATATAGTATATTTACAAAATTATTATTTTTGAATCAAGATGTAATTAACTAATTGTTATGTTTAAATTTTATATTGCCTATATTTAATGTAAAAGAAAAAGTAAATAAACTAAACTAAACTAACTAAACTAAACTAATATCCAACTTATTTACCACTGATCCTTGCTTAGCGGCGATCGAAGTCCAACTGGTTTCTGCGGTCTGGTTCACTCTTTTCAACTTCCTTACTTCTATTTCTTTTGCTTCTACTTCTCTTTTTCTGCTTCTACTACTTTTTTGTTGGTCTTGTTCGGTTCTACTAGTCAACCTTTTGGTAACAACATAGTGTGAATTATATCTTTGCGAATGACAAAATAACCTTTGCAAATCAATGTCACCGAGTTCTGGCCAAGTTGAGCTGAGTGTGAACACAATGCTCGGTGCAGTGACAGAATGCATGTAATTTGTTCGTGTTTTCGTTGTAGATTTGTAATGCGTCATAACAGTATTTATTTATTTATAAAAGTACTTAGCCAAAATTATTACCTTTATAGAATTAAAAACAATTATAAAAGATAGATATATTAAGCTCTAGGACTTTTACTCTTATAGAACGAGTTATAAATATAACTAAAACTCATCACTGATAATTTTACTTATTTTGACTGCAGCGTTACTGCGATTCACAAGAATTCGTATGAAATGATATGAAGTTTAGCGATATACCTCATACAATTTCATACAAATAATGCTTTTCCGTGTCATGAAGTTTAGTTCCGCTGAATTTGAGTGCAGTGTTATCTTTATGATTTACATTTTTTTTGTCAAGGAATCAATTTTATTTTTGCCCAATCTTCCGCATACATTTTTTTTATATGTATGTAGGATGGAGGTTGGGATATAATATTTAACAATTTGCCTCTTAATAATGTTGTTCATAGCCACAATAAATGGTTCACTATTTTCCAATTACCAAAGTGTATTGTGTCAGTGAATAAGATTATAAAAAATAATAAACTGCTTGTAAATTTTCCAATTCGTCTCTTAATAATGTTGTTCATTGCAACAATAAATGGTTTATTATTTTTCAATTGCCAAATTTGTATGTGTCAGTGAATAAGGTTATACAAAATAATAAACTTATTGTAAATTTGAGAATTGGTTGTGATATTGGATGAAGGTTGGGATATAATCTTTAACAATCCCTTTTCAAACATCTTGTTTATTGTCGCAATAAACGATTAATCATTTTTAATAACTAAAATGTTTGCGGCAATTAATAGAGTTATTAATTTTAATAAACGGTGATAAAGTGCTTTATTTTTTATTTAATAAACGGCCGTTAATAGTATTAACAAACGATTATCAAACGCTGAAATTTTTTTTAATAAACCGTTTACTCTGACAAGAAAAAGTTTGTTGTGACAATAAATAAGCAGTTAATAAACGCCGTTTTTTATATTAATGCACGTTTGTTTTTTCAGTGTACAATTTCTAAATAGACAAACATGGGATCTTCTTCAACGTTATTCATCTTTGACGATACTTTTGCGAATCACTGCATGGTGCAAACGTGCTATATTACGAAACACTGCGAGTCTTATTGCGAAAAGCCACTGAAAAATCAACTCCAAGTTCATTCACGTCTGAAGAAATTGAAAATGCAAAATTAACACTCAATACATCAACTAATGAATGCCCTTTAACACCATTAGAGATTAAAAAAGCAGAATCATTTTGGATACGCAAAATACAACTTTTATATTTTAAACCTGAAATTAATCAACACTTTCTATTTTAGAACCTGTTACACGCAATAGCCCTCTTCATCGGCTTACGCCATTTCTTGACTCAAAAGGAGTTCTGCGAATTAGTGGGCGGCTTCGGAATGCACAAATAGACCCAGACATGAAACATCCTATCATATTACCGAAAGATTCAACCTTCACCAAGCTTGTTTTGGAATATACTCATCAAGCAACTCTTCATGGCGGTGTGGAGTTGATGCTTGCAACATTGCAAAGAACATACTGGATTCTTGGAGGACGTAGTTACGTGCGCTCATTTGTACATACATGTGTCGTGTGTGCTCGTCATCGAGCCACAACTACAAAGCAACTCATGGGTCAACTTCCTGTCAATCGTACAATGCCTTCTCGTCCATTCCTACATTCCGGTGTGGATTACGCCGGGCCCTTTATTTTAAAAACTTGTAAAGGAAGAGCAGCAAAAACCTATAAGGGTTATCTAATCGTATTTGTTTGTTTCTCATCATCAGCTGTTCATCTAGAAATAGCCACAGACTATTCATCGGAAGGTTTTCTAGCAGCCTACAAGAGGTTTTTAGGTCGTCGAGGTATTTGTGCTTCCTTAACAAGCGATTGCGGTACCAATTTAACAGGCGCTGACGCCGAACTAAGAAAACTTTTTAAAGCTGCTTCCAAGGAAAGCGAGCACATAATAAATGTACTAGCTAATGATGGAACCAAATGGAAGTTTAATCCTCCAGCGGCACCTCATTTTGGTGGAAAAAGGGAAGCGGCTGTCAAGTCCGCAAAATTCCATATCAAACGAACAATTGGCGAGTCTCGTTTAAGATATGAAGAATTTTCTACCTTATTAGTACAGATAGAAGCAGTCCTAAATTCTCGACCAATTTGTCCACTTTCTGATGACTCTGAAGACCTCGAAGCATTAACCCCAGGTCATTTCATTATTGGAAATGCAATCAGTACCGTACCTGAACCCTCATTACTCCATGTTCCAGAATCAAGGCTGTCTCGTTTTCAACATTTAAGACAGATGTTAGAACGATTTTGGTAGAGGTGGTAAATCCAATATCTACAGCGTCTTCAAGAATTTGCAAAATGGCATGAAGCTATGCCATCTCTGAAAGTAGGAACACTCGTCTTAGTCTTAGACGAGCGGTATCCTCCAACAAAATGGCCACTTGCCAAAGTAATAGAAACTCATCCAGGGTTGGATGGACTAGTAAGAGTCGTTACCATCAAGACTCAATCATCAACATTGAAGCGACCCGTTGTCAAGCTCTGTCCCTTACCAGTCTACACAGAAGATCAATCAGAAGTTCAACGTTCTAATGGAGACGTTGAGGTGGGCGGAAATAAAAGATTTTTGGAAAGATGTCTGTGCGTGCGTGTGTACGTACGTTCACGACGTTTTTTTCGTTGTCCATAGCTCAAGAACCAGAAGAGATATCGACTTCAAATAAATTTTGGTATACAGATAATAGTGCAGAAAGATGCAGAAAGGGCTCTCAAGAAAAAAAACTGAAACAAAATTTGTCACCTCGAAAAATTTACGAATTTTACGAATGGTTTTATCTCCAAAACAATTTTGTGCAACGGAGACTTCTTGGACTATGTGTACATCCATACATAAAGAATCACGAATGCATTTTGTTTTTTAAATGCTGTTAAAAATCTAGTACAGTTACAAAAAAAAGTAAAACAAAATCTAATACAATTTCCTTTGCTTGTCACTTTGAAATGTACATAGTTTTTGCTTCCTTCTTATCTATCTTTCTTTTACAAAAGTATCACGCATTACCTCGATCTTAATCTTATTAAATAAAAGTAATCTTTAAATATTATTAAAAGAGTATCATTTGAATTAAAACTAACATTAATGGTCCTTCGAGTCGGATTATTCTTACCGCGAAATAATTATTTATATAATTTTTTTGAGAAAAAAGTACAGTCCATAACCACAAACTAAATGTCTAATGCAACACAGTTGTCAGCCATTTTAGAACAGCAGTATGAATTATTCGACACTATTAAGGAATCGCTCGATAAATTGGGTTCCAACCCAACAACCCAAAGAATAGAGTCTCGTAAAAATGCTCTCTGCGAAAATTGGACTTTATTCAAAGAAAGTCACCAAAGTGCCACAGCCATTAAAGCATCACTGAAAGTTGAAACACGACAAAAATTCGAAGAGGAGAATTATTTTAAAAACAAAATGTATCGTAGCTGCGAAGAAAATTATCTAGATGCCATCGAACACATGTCTACTTTGAATGATCAGAAGTTCCAAATCTCGATGGGAAAGCTCTTGCTGCTACGTCTGCCAAACCGCAGATTTTGGCAAATAACCACCAGCTACCAAAACTACCTTTGCCAGTTTTCAACGGCGAATTCTCTGAGTGGCCTTCATTTAAAGACTCCTTTATGGCAATCATTGGAGCTGATCCGTCGCTTACCTGTGTCACAAAGCTTCAATTTTTAAAAGGATGTCTCGTAGGTAAGGCGGCATCACGTCTACATGGTGTATCAGTTACGGCATCAAACTTCCAAATCGCTTGGGACGACATGATCTCTTATTATGATAATAAAAGACTACATGTCGACGCAGCAGTTCAAGCTATTATTTCAGCAAAAGCTGTTAACGAGGAATCTTCTTCTAAATTGGATACCTTGTTTAACGACATTAATAAAGCTTTGGGGTCGCTTGAAGGTCTTGGTCGTGATGTGATTCACAGCCCTATTATGGTTATCAAATATCAACACGATATTTGATAATAGTTGATAATTATCAACAAAATTAACCGGTATTATGGTGATCAATTATCAATATTTTTGATAAATAGTGAATTAAAATATGTATTGTGAATAGCTTTATTGATAAACTCGGTATTACGGCTGTCAAACATATTGATACCCATCAAATATTCTATCAGCTACAAAATCTTCGTTGGCAAATGTATCAAATATTCGTAAAAAAAAAGAATTGTAATTTAAATACGATTTATAAAAGTTTTTTTTGTAGTTTTTATTGAATATACAAATTGAAGAACGAAATACCTTCACTAGAATTGTTGTTTGAAGGCAATTGTACTGAGAAACGAAGGTTTATCGTGCAAGCTAAAAAAAACAGTATTTTGCAACCTCAGGATTTTCCTCCATTAGTTCCACAAGCCTTTCTATTTGTTTTCTGTTGCTAACTATTCTACTCCTAAATAAACAAAATATTATTAAGAAAAAAGAGAAATTTATTTAATGAAAACAACTTACATTATTCCGCCGAAATTATTTATAGACCAAAACACAAGAACTCAACACAAATGACAAACACCAAACAAAACCTATTCACAATCGTATATTGATTAGTATTCACAATGGGTGAAAAATATTCGTTTGATACTCATAATACCAAATTATCAATAAATTGATAGAAGTTATCAAATAATTGATAGTTGATACCCATAATAGGGCTGTCAGTGGAATGATGTACTTACACATATCGTTTCTCGTAAACTAGATGGTGCTTCTATTAAGGAATGGGAAAAGTCACTAGGACCTTCAACCGAGCCCCCCACATGGGCGGCACTGAAAGAATTTATTTTAACCCGAATTCGATCACTTGAAGCCTTTGAACGCGCTACTTCATCGCAAAACAAATCCCAATCATCCAGCTCAAAGCAGCAAGTTAAGGCGAAAGCCCATCATGCAGCTGCGCAGCAAACAAAACAGGTATGTTTTAATTGTCAAGGCGAGCACTATATCTCTTCTTGTCCAGGTTTCTTATCAAAGACTCTAGCAAATCGCTTAGAGCTTATAAAACAATTGAAACTATGCTTCAACTGTCTCTGGCCTCACCAACTTAATACCTACATGCTTTTCAAAACAACAACCATACATCAGGAAAATACATATATCAATTCAACTGTGGCATCTAATGAAGCCATTCCAAGCAACAGCATTAATTGTGTTTTTGCTGTTTCTAATGTCACCTGTACAACCAAGCCTCCCAGATCAACAACGCTTCCGGCCAAGCATTAGTGAAAGTAGTATCCAGTTTTGGAGAGTCATATGTTGTCCGAGCATTCCTTGACCAGGGCTCAGAAGTTAACTTTGTATTAGAATACCTCATAAACCTTCTCCAGCTACCTCGATCGTACACATCTTTATCTATAGTTGGTATTGGAGGTGATTCCTCCTCATCTCATCAATCAAAGGGCATGGTAACTATTAATCTGAAATCTTGCACAAGCGAATTCACTTGCAGTTTTAACGCCTATATCTTATCAAAACTTACCAACCTTTTACCATATTGATCTAGCGGATCCGGAATATCACCAACCCGGTCGTGTAGACCTCATTCTCGGAGTAGAGATGTATGGACAAGTCCTGCAAAATGGCCTTATTAAAGGACCTGAAGGAGCACCAATAGCACAACGTACATCTCTGGGGTGGATTATTTCAGGATCATCAACGTCAATAGCCCCATCAGAAGCAAAATCGACTTAGTGTAAAAGTTTTGGATGCAAGAAGAATCTTTTAAATCTTCTGTCGATACACTTACTCCAGAAGATAAAGAATGCGAGCATATATTCCAATCCACACATTCTCGTGATGCCGTAGGGTGATTTATCGTACGTCTTCCTTTCAAATCAGTTCCAGCATCATTCGGAGATTCGAGATCTTCAGCTTTAAAGTTTTTAAGCCGATTAGAAAACCGTTTTGTAAAAAATACAGAATTTGTCATTGATTATTCTAACTTTATTACAGAGTATGAACAACTTGGACATATGCTACGAGTACCGACACAAACTCAAAACAATGATCAGATGTTTTATTCACCTCATCATGGTGTTCTTCGCAGTTGCAGCTCAACGACTAAATTAAGAGTCGTTTTTAACGGATCTCTGAAAACAGATAAGGGAAAATCTCTTAACGACTTCCTCCACGAAGGTAAAAAACTGCAAGTAGATCTTCCTGATGTTCTGACCAGGTGGAGGGTTAATGAGTTTGCCTATTGTTCTGATGTAAAAAAAAAATGTTTTGGCAAATCAAAGTGTGAACAGATAATAATTTAAACAACGTTGGTGTTAGCAGGTCAGTAGTCGACTGACTGTGTTTTATTATATACAATACGAAATACCTAAAGCATTATGTTATTATGTACATATAGGAGTTGAGTAAGAGAGAATATAGCTGAGCGTATATTATACTGTACACCTTCCCCTTTTGGAAATCTAGACTTAATTTGTAGTGAATGCTTATCTAAACTAATTACTAAACGTTAATAATACTTATAATACTTATTACCATATTAATTTTTACAAACAGCGCTGTTGGTAATTAAACAAAATTGAAAAAAAATTCATATTTAATTTACGATTTTTGTTTTGATTCTGTAGTTAATTAAATTAAATGAATAGTTTTAATTTAAATTACATATTTTTTTTTTGTTTTAAGAAATTAGAAATTATAAAACTTGGCTTAAATTTAATTTCTTTTTTTTTTACACACATATGTACATACGTATGTGCTTATATTACATACATATTTTCAATATTCAATAGTTTATTAAGTGATTAATCTTGTTTGGCTTCTTTTATTTCATTTAGTTAATTTTTGTTTTTTTTTGATGAGACAAATTCAAAGATAATTGATTGGAGAATTTGAAAAAAAAAAAATATATATGTTCTTAGAACTATTTTTATCATGACTTTATGCATATGTGTGTTTTCTTTTTTTAAATTTCAAATTGAGAAGTTATTGAATAATTTAACTTTATCTTTATGCACTAATATCTTTTTACCTTTATCAGTTATAATGGTGACGTTTGGTTCGTTTACATTTGTTACCGTATATGGTCCTTTGAAAATTGGATCTAATTTGTGCCTTGGTTCTTTTAGAAGAAGAACTGAATCGCCGGGATTTATTGTCTGTGGTCTAATGTTCTGGTCAAATTTTTCTTTTCGTTGAGATTTGTACTTTTCTAGGAATTGATGTGCTCTTTGAGAAACAACTTGTAGTCGAAGTTTAACTTCTTTTTCGTATGCATCGAGATTATAGCATGGTTCAACTCTTCCCGAATTTAGACAAGCGAAATCAGAGGGATTCTTAGCGAATATAAGCTCGTATGGGCAATAGTTACCAATAGTCTCCGAAGGTGTTGTATTAAAACAATAGGCGAAATATGCAACCCACTTATCCCAATCATCTTTATTGGTATTAATGTAAGCTCGCAGATATTCGTTAAGAGTCCTGTGTGATCTCTCTACGCAACCTAACGATCTGTGGTGGTAGCTTGTTGATTTATTGTGTTTAATATTTAAAAACTTGCATAATTGTTCAATTGTTTCATTTATATATTCTGCACCTCTATCAGTAAGCATTTCTTTCATAGGTCCATAAATTAAAATAAAGTTTTCAAAAATAGCTCTCGCAATTGTTATGGCTTTTTTATCTTGAACCGGAATTATGACTAAATACTTCGTTAGATCGCAAATGATGGTGACAGCATATTCTTTAGAGCTTGGCGTTTTAACTAAAGGCCCTATTGTGTCTATTTGGACGATATCAAACGCCTTTTGGGGTGTAAGGGTATGTACAAGAGGTTCCGAGTTTTTTGATAAACTTTTGTTTTTTTGGCATTCGGTACAAGATTTAACAAATTTTGCAACGTCTTTGCACATATTTTTCCAAAAATATTTTGATTTGTTATTATTTTTACTGTACTAGTACTACGTACTAGAATGTCAGCTTGTTAGACTTGACCATTCCTTTTAATTTGATTGAATGTTTTTGAACAACAACAACAACTTAAAGGTGCTACCACTCATTGTTTTTGGCTGGAGATATAGCTATTTCGTGCTTTGCCACTTTTGCACTCATCAGTCTCCTTTTTTGTGGTGCTGAGCTTTAATCCAATTTTATTCGAAAAACTTTGTATGCAAAACATAGGATTCGAACCCACGCATATCAGATTTGCTCAGTCTTAGAAGTCGTGTGCACTACGCACTCCACTACTTTAGACCACTGACGTCACAGGTCGAGATGGGCTTATTGTTTATCAAATGCATTTGAAGCATCAACCTTTTTATAAGCTCCTTTAAGTATGCTGTTTTGTTCCGCCTCCATTTTTCTCCATACCTTATTTGATAGACTTACAATTCGTAGTACGTATCAAAGGGGGAGAGGTTGGAAGATCGGTAACGAACCAGACTATTAAGTTATTATTGTTATTATTTTTATTGTACTATTCGTACTAGAATGTCAGCTTGTTAGACTTGACCATTCCTTTTAATTTGATTGAATGTTTTTGAACAACAACTACAACTTAAAGGTGCTACCACTCATTGGTTTTCGGCTGGAGATATAGCTATTTCGTGCTTTGCCACTTTTGCACTCATCAGTCTCCTTTTTTGTGGTGCTGAGCTTTAATCCAATTTTATTTGAAAAACTTTTTATGCACAACATAGGATTCGAACCCACGCATATCAGATTTGCTCAGTCTTAGAAGTCGTGTGCACTACGCACTCCACTACTTTAGACCACTGACGTCACAGGTCGAGATGTGCTAATTGTTTATCAAATGCATTTGAAGCATCAACCTTTTTATAAGCTCCTTTAAGTATGCTGTTTTGTTCCGCCTCCATTTTTCTCCATACCTTATTTGATAGACTTACAATTCGTAGTACGTATGAAAGGGGGAGAGGTTGGAAGATCGGTAACGAACCAGATTATTAAGTTATTATTGTTATTATTTTTATTGTACTATTCGTACTAGAATGTCAGCTTGTTAGACTTGACCATTCCTTTTAATTTGATTGAATGTTTTTGAACAACAACAACAACTTAAAGGTGCTACCACTCATTGTTTTTGGCTGGAGATATAGCTATTTCGTGCTTTGCCACTTTTGCACTCATCAGTCTCCTTTTTTGTGGTGCTGAGCTTTAATCCAATTTTATTTGAAAAACTTTTTATGCACAACATAGGATTCGAACCCACGCATATCAGATTTACTCAGTCTTAGAAGTTGTGTGCACTACGCACTCCACTACTTTAGACCACTGATGTCACAGGTCGAGATGTGCTAATTGTTTATCAAATGCATTTGAAGCATCAACCTTTTTATAAGCTCCTTTAAGTATGCTGTTTTGTTCCGCCTCCATTTTTCTCCATACCTTATTTGATAGACTTACAATTCGTAGTACGTATCAAAGGGGGAGAGGTTGGAAGATCGGTAACGAACCAGACTATTAAGTTATTATTGTTATTATTTTTATTGTACTATTCGTACTAGAATGTCAGCTTGTTAGACTTGACCATTCCTTTTAATTTGATTGAATGTTTTTGAACAACAACAACAACTTAAAGGTGCTACCACTCATTGTTTTTGGCTGGAGATATAGCTATTTCGTGCTTTGCCACTTTTGCACTCATCAGTCTCCTTTTTTTTTTTTGTGGTGCTGAGCTTTAATCCAATTTTATTTGAAAAACTTTTTATGCACAACATAGGATTCGAACCCACGCATATCAGATTTGCTCAGTCTTAGAAGTCGTGTGCACTACGCACTCCACTACTTTAGACCACTGACGTCACAGGTCGAGATGTGCTAATTGTTTATCAAATGCATTTGAAGCATCAACCTTTTTATAAGCTCCTTTAAGTATGCTGTTTTGTTCCGCCTCCATTTTTCTCCATACCTTATTTGATAGACTTACAATTCGTAGTACGTATCAAAGGGGGAGAGGTTGGAAGATCGGTAACGAACCAGACTATTAAGTTATTATTGTTATTATTTTTATTGTACTATTCGTACTAGAATGTCAGCTTGTTAGACTTGACCATTCCTTTTCATTTGATTGAATGTTTTTGAACAACAACGACAACTTAAAGGTGCTACCACTCATTGTTTTTGGCTGGAGATATAGCTATTTCGTGCTTTGCCACTTTTGCACTCATCAGTCTCCTTTTTTGTGGTGCTGAGCTTTAATCCAATTTTATTTGAAAAACTTTTTATGCACAACATAGGATTCGAACCCACGCATATCAGATTTGCTCAGTCTTAGAAGTCGTGTGCACTACGCATTCCACTACTTTAGACCACTGACGTCACAGGTCGAGATGTGCTAATTGTTTATCAAATGCATTTGAAGCATCAACCTTTTTATAAGCTCCTTTAAGTATGCTGTTTTGTTCCGCCTCCATTTTTCTCCATACCTTATTTCATAGACTTACAATTCGTAGTACGTATCAAATGGGGAGAGGTTGGAAAATCGGTAACGAACCAGACTATTAAGTTATTATTGTTATTATTTTTATTGTACTATTCGTACTAGAATGTCAGCTTGTTAGACTTGACCATTCCTTTTAATTTGATTGAATGTTTTTGAACAACAACAACAACAACTTAAAGGTGCTACCACTCATTGTTTTTGGCTGGAGATATAGCTATTTCGTGCTTTGCCACTTTTGCACTCATCAGTCTATTTTTTTGTGGTGCTGAGCTTTAATCCAATTTTATTTGAAAAACTTTTTATGCACAACATAGGATTCGAACCCACGCATATCAGATTTGCTCAGTCTTAGAAGTCGTGTGCACTACGCACTCCACTACTTTAGACCACTGACGTCACAGGTCGAGATGTGCTAATTGTTTATCAAATGCATTTGAAGCATCAACCTTTTTATAAGCTCCTTTAAGTATGCTGTTTTGTTCCGCCTCCATTTTTCTCCATATTTTGATTTTAGTTTATGAAGTAATCGTTTTTGACCGCCGTGGCCGCCTTGTAATGGGTCATTATGGAACCTTTCTAATAGGAGATCTTTGTCTTTTCTATCAAGAATCATTACAGGACTTGGCCTTAAAACTAATATCAGTTTTTTTTAAATTACTGCTAGCAATATTTTTAAAATTGTCGACAGAAAAAATCTTGAAGATATCATCACTTAAAGAGATCTGCACGGTCACGGTCGCCATGAACAGATAATAATTTAAGCAACGTTGGTGTTAGCAGGTCAGTAGTCGACTGACTGTGTTTTATTATATACAATACGATATACCTAAAGCATTATGTTATTATGTACATATAGGAGTTGAGTAAGAGAGAATATAGCTGAGCGTATATTATACTGTACAAGTGCACCCGGACAACTGGAATTACCAACGTATTTTATGGACTGAAGGTTCTAACATTCAAGAATTTGTGCTTACCACAGTCACATACGGAACCAAATCAGCTCCATGTTTAGCAAACAGGGTCCTTCATCAATTAGCCGAGGATGAAAGTTATCGATTTGCAGAAGTCAAAGATGTTATCAAAAAGAATACTTACGTAGATGATGTGTACGATGGAGCAGCTACAGTACAAGAAGGTAAGAATCGAATTTATCAAATTACTCATCTCTGAAGCAGGTGGATTTCAATTGCAAAAATGGGCAGCCAATAACAAAAATTTAATCTCAAATGTTCCGGAGCAAAATCGAGCAGCGACCCCATTGCTTTCCATAGAAGACGGTCCTGTTCACCGAATACTGGAATTGAACTGGCAGCCTACATTGGATCGATTTATTTTCATCTCAGTACATCAGCAGGAACCAGCAATATACACAAAACGCACAGCGCTATCTAGAGCAGCTCAATTTTCCGATCCCTTGGATTGGCTCTCTCCTATCGTGGTCAGGGCCAAGTTGTTTATACAAGAACTTTGGCTTGCAGGATTTGAATGGGATCAACCAATATCCAAATCATTTGAAAGTCGATGGAAAAGTTACATCAACCAGCTCAGTGATCTCTCCTTGATATCTGTGCCCGATGGCTTGGAATAACTCCTTTGTCTTTATCGATCGAACTGCATGGGTTTTCCGATGCCTCACAACTAGCTCTTGGAGCTGTCGTTTATATTCGTGTGGTAAAAGAAAATGAAACGAATAATCCTATCATCAAAAACAAAGGTAACTCCAACTAAGCGCTCTGAAAAGTCTTCAAAACGACCAAGATCTGTTCGAGTCACAATTCCAGGGCTGGAATTGACTGCAGCGTTAATGCTTACGAAGCTGGTGAAGCACGTAGTCTATGCTCTTGATTTACATGCAGCTCCCATTCACCTCTGGACTGACTCCAGTACTGCGCTTTATTGGATTCAAGGTGAGCCATCGAGATGGAAAGAGTTTGTCCGAAATCGAGTCACCCAAATCCAAGAGATATTGCCAACAGCAAATTGGCATCATATTTCAGGTGAGCACAACCCCGCAGACCTCCCATCTAGAGGAGTTTCACCACGCCAGTTAGCTGAAAGCGATCTTTGGTGGAAAGGACCACGGTGGCTCCAGCTGACTTCAGATAAGTGGCCAAACCTAATCCCGGCTCCAGATTCTAACGTAGATCATGAAGAACGTCATACACTAGTAGCTACAACAATACAATTTCTAAATAGACAAACATGGGATCTTCTTCAACGTTATTCATCTTTGACGATACTTTTGCGAATCACTGCATGGTGCAAACGTGCTATATTACGAAACACTGCGAGTCTTATTGCGAAAAGCCACTGATAAATCAACTCCAAGTTCATTCACGTCTGAAGAAATTGAAAATGCAAAATTAACCCCCAGTACATCAACTAATGAATGCCCTTTAACACCATTAGAGATTAAAAAAGCAGAATCATTTTGGATACGCAAAATACAACTTTTATATTTTAAAACTGAAATTAATCAACACTTTCTATTTTAGAACCTGTTACACGCAATAGCCCTTTTCATCGGCTTACGCCATTTCTTGACTCAAAAGGAGTTCTGCGAATTAGTGGGCGGCTTCGGAATGCACAAATAGACCCAGACATCAAACATCCTATCATATTACCGAAAGATTCAACCTTCACCAAGCTTGTTTTGGAATATACTCATCAAGCAACTCTTCATGGCGGTGTGCAGTTGATGCTTGCAACATTGCAAAGAACATACTGGATTCTTGGAGGACGTAGTTACGTGCGCTCATTTGTACATACCTGTGTCGTGTGTGCTCGTCATCGAGCCACAACTACAAAGCAACTCATGGGTCATCTTCCTGTCAATCGTACCATTCCTTCTCGTCCATTCCTACATTCCGGTGTGGATTACGCCGGGCCCTTTATTTTAAAAACTTGGAAAGGAAGAGCAGCAAAAACCTATAAGGGTTATCTAATCGTATTTGTTTGTTTCTCATCATCAGCTGTTCATCTAGAAATAGCCACAGACTATTCATCGGAAGGTTTTCTAGCAGCCTACAAGAGGTTTGTAGGTCGTCGAGGTATTTGTGCTTCCTTAACAAGCGATTGCGGTACCAATTTAACAGGCGCTGACGCCGAACTAAGAAAACTTTTTAAAGCTGCTTCCAAGGAAAGCGAGCACATAATAAATGTACTAGCTAATGATGGAACCAAATGGCAGTTTAATCCTCCAGCGGCACCTCATTTTGGTGGAAAATGGGAAGCGGCTGTCAAGTCCGCAAAATTCCATATCAAACGAACAATTGGCGAGTCTCGTTTAAGATATGATGAATTTTCTACCTTATTAGTGCAGATAGAAGCAGTCCTAAATTCTCGACCAATTTGTCCACTTTCTGATGACTCTGAAGACCGCGAAGCATTAACCCCAGGTAATTTCATTATTGGAAATGCAATCAGTACCGTACCTGAACCCTCATTACTCCATGTTCCAGAATCAAGGCTGTCTCGTTTTCAACATTTAAGACAGATGTTAGAACGATTTTGGCAGAGGTGGTAAATCCAATATCTACAGCGTCTTCAAGAATTTGCAAAATGGCATGAAGCTATGCCATCTCTGAAAGTAGGAACACTCGTCTTAGTCTTAGACGAGCAGTATCCTCGAACAAAATGGCCACTTGCCAAAGTAATAGAAACTCATCCAGGGTTGGATGGACTAGTAAGAGTCGTTACCATCAAGACTCAATCATCAACATTGAAGCGACCCGTTGTCAAGCTCTGTCCCTTACCAGTCTACACAGAAGATCAATCAGAAGTTCAACGTTCTAATGGAGACGTTGAGGTGGGCGGAAATAAAAGAGTGGAAATAAAAGATTTTTGGAAAAATGTCTTTGCGTGCGTGTGTACGTACGTTCACGACGTTTTTTTCGTCGTCCATAGCTCAAGAACCAGAAGGGATATCGACTTCAAATAAATTTTGTTATACAGATAATAGTGCAGAAAGATGCAGAAAGGGCTCTCAAGAAAAAAAAACTGAAACAAAATCTGTCACCTCGAAAAATTTACGAATTTTACGAATGGTTTTATCTCCAAAACAATTTTGTGCAACGGAGACTTCTTGGACTATGTGTACATCCATATATAAAGAATCACGAATGCATTTTGTTTTTTAAATTCTGTTAAGAATCTAGTACAGTTACAAAAAAAGTAAAACAAAATCTAATACAATTTCCTTTGCTAGTCACTTTGAAATGTACATAGTTTTTGCTTCCTTCTTATCTATCTTTCTTTTACAAAAGTATCACGCATTACTTCGATCTTAATCTTATTAAATGAAAGTAATCTTTAAATATTATTAAAAGAGTATCATTTGAATTAAAACTAGCATTAATGGTCCTTCGAGCCGGATTATACTTACCGCGAAATAATTATTTATATAATTTTTTTTTGAGAAAATAGTACAGTCCATAACCACAAACTAAATATCTAATGCAACGCAGTTGTCAGCCATTTTAGAACAGCAGTATGAATTATTCGACACTATTAAGGAATCGCTCGATAAATTGGGTTCCAAACCAACAACCCAAAGAATAGAGTCTCGTAAAAATGCTCTCTGCGAAAATTGGACTTTATTCAAAGAAAGTCACCAAAGTGCCACAGCCATTAAAGCATCACTGAAAGTTGAAACACGACAAAAATTCGAAGAGGAGAATTATTTTAAAAACAAAATGTATCGTAGCTGCGAAGAAAATTATCTAGATGCCATCGAACACATGTCTACTTTGAAAGATCAGAAGTTCCAAATTTCGATGGGAAAGCTCTTGCTGCTACGTCTGCCAAACCGCGGATTTTGGCAAATAACCACCAGCTACCAAAACTACCTTTGCCAGTTTTCAACGGCGAATTCTCTGAGTGGCCTTCATGGCAATCATTGGAGCTAATCCGTTGCTTACCTGTGTCACAAAGCTTCAATTTTTAAAAGGATGCCTCGTAGGTATGGCGGCATCACGTCTACATGGTGTATCAGTTACGGCATCAAACTTCCAAATCGCTTGGGTCGACATGATCTCTTATTATGATAATAAAAGACTACATGTCGACGCAGCAGTTCAAGCTATTATTTCAGCCAAAGCTGTTAAAGAGGAATCTTCTTCTAAATTGGAGACCTTGTTTAACGACATTAATAAAGCTTTGGGGTCGCTTGAAGGCCTTGGTCGTGATGTGATTCACAGCCCTATTATAGTTTCAAATATCGTGAATTATCAACAAAATTAATGAATCGGTATTATGGTGATCAATTATCAATATTTTTGATAAATAGTAAATTAAAAGATGTATTGTGAATAGCTTTATTGATAAACTCGGTATTACGGCTATCAAACATATTGATACCCATCAAATATTCTATCAGCTACAAAATCTTCGTTGACAAATGTATCAAATATTCATTTAGAAAGAATTGTAATTTAAATACGATTTATAAAAGTTTTTTTGTAGTTTTTATTGAATATACAAATTGAAGAACGAAATGCCTTCACTAGAATTGTTGTTTGAAGGCAATTGTACTGAGAAACGAAGGTTTATCGTGCAAGCTAAAATAAACAGTATTTTGCAACCTCAGGATTTTCCTCCATTAGTTCCACAAGCCTTTCTATTTGTTTTCTGTTGCTAACTATTCTACTCCTAAATAAACAAAATATTATTAAGAAAAAAGAGACATTTATTTAATGAAAACAACTTACATTATTCCGCCGAAATTATTTATAGACCAAAACACAAGAACTCAACACAAATGACAAACACCAAACAAAACCTATTCACAATCGTATATTGATTAGTATTCACAATGGGTGAAAAATTATCATTTGATACTCATAATACCAAATTATCAATAAATTGATAGAAGTTATCAAATAATTGATAGTTGATAGCCATAATAGGGCTGTCAGTGGAATAATGTACTTACACATATCGTTTCTCGTAAACTAGATGGTACTTCTATTAAGGAATGGGAAAAGTCACTAGGACCTTCAACCGAGCCCCCCACATGGGCGGCACTGAAAGAATTTATTTTAACCCGAATTCGATCACTTGAAGCCTTTGAACGCGCTACTTCATCGCAAAACAAATCCCAATCATCCAGCTCAAAGCAGCAAGTTAAGGCGAAAGCCCATCATACAGCTGCGCAGCAAACAAAACAGGTATGTTTTAATTGTCAAGGCGAGCACTATATCTCTTCTTGTCCAGGTTTCTTATCAAAGACTCTAGCAAATCGCTTAGAGCTTATAAAACAATTGAAACTATGCTTCAACTGTCTCTGGCCTCACCAACTTAATACATGCTTTTCAAAACAACAACCATACATCAGGAAAATACATATATCAATTCAACTGTGGCATCTAATGAAGCCATTCCAAGCAACAGCATTAATTGTGTTTCTGCTGTTTCTAATGTCACCTGTACAACCAAGCCCCCCAGATCAACAACGCTTCCGGCCAAGCATTAGTGAAAGTAGTATCCAGTTTTGGAGAGTCATATGTTGTCCGAGCATTCCTTGACCAGGGCTCAGAAGTTAACTTTGTATTAGAATACCTCATAAACCTTCTCCAGCTACCTCGATCGTAGGAAGGAGCACCAATAGCACAACGTACATCTCTGGGGTGGATTATTTCAGGATCATCAACGTCAATAGCCCCATCAGAAGCAAAATCGACTTAGTGCAAAAGTTTTGGATGCAAGAAGAATCTTTTAAATCTTCTGTCGATACACTTACTCCAGAAGAAAAAGAATGCGAGCATATATTCCAATCCACACATTCTCGTGATGCCGTAGGGTGATTTATCGTACGTCTTCCTTTCAA
The DNA here is from genome assembly GCA_920104205.1 of Eupeodes latifasciatus. Classification (NCBI taxonomy): domain Eukaryota; kingdom Metazoa; phylum Arthropoda; class Insecta; order Diptera; family Syrphidae; genus Eupeodes; species Eupeodes latifasciatus. The sequence continues at coordinate 270,969,518 of OV049924.1, read as the reverse complement.
ATCAGTTCCAGCATCATTCGGAGATTCGAGATCTCCAGCTTTAAAGTTTTTAAGCCGATTAGAAAACCGTTTTGTAAAAAATACAGAATTTGCCATTGATTATTCTAACTTTATTACAGAGTATGAACAACTTGGACATATGCTACGAGTACCGACACAAACTCAAAACAATGATCAGATGTTTTATTCACCTCATCATGGTGTTCTTCGCAGTTGCAGCTCAACGACTAAATTAAGAGTCGTTTTTAACGGATCTCTGAAAACAGATAAGGGAAAATCTCTTAACGACTTCCTCCACGAAGGTAAAAAACTGCAAGTAGATCTTCCTGATGTTCTGACCAGGTGGAGGGTTAATGAGTTTGCCTATTGTTCTGATGTAAAAAAAATGTTTTGGCAAATCAAAGTGTGAACAGATAATAATTTAAACAACGTTGGTGTTAGCAGGTCAGTAGTCGACTGACTGTGTTTTATTATATACAATACGATATACCTAAAGCATTATGTTATTATGTACATATAGGAGTTGCGTAAGAGAGAATATAGCTGAGCATATATTATACTGTACACCTTCCCCTTTTGGAAATCTAGACTTAATTTGTAGTGAATGCTTACTTAAACTAATTACTAAACGTTAATAATACTTATTACCATATTAATTTTTACAAACAGCGCTGTTGGTAATTAAACAAAATTGAAAAAAAATTCATATTTAATTTACGATTTTTGTTTTGATTCTGTAGTTAATTAAATTAAATGAATAGTTTTAATTTAAATTACATATTTTTTTTTTGTTTTAAGAAATTAGAAATTATAAAACTTGGCTTAAATTTAATTTCTTTTTTTTTTTACACACATATGTACATACGTATGTGCTTATATTACATATTTTCAATATTCAATAGTTTATTAAGTGATAAATCTTGTTTGGCTTCTTTTATTTCATTTAATTAATTTTTGTTTTTTTTTGATGAGACAAACTCAAAGATAATTGATTGGAGAATTTGAAAAAAAAAAATATATATATGTTCTTAGAACTATTTTTATCATGACTTTATGCATATGTGTGTTTTCTTTTTTTAAATTTCAAATTGAGAAGTTATTGAATAATTTAACTTTATCTTTATGCACTAATAACTTTTTACCTTTATCAGTTATAATGGTGACGTTTGGTTCGTTTACATTTGTTACCGTATATGGTCCTTTGAAAATTGGATCTAATTTGTGCCTTGGTTCTTTTAGAAGAAGAACTGAATCGCCGGGATTTATTGTCTGTGGTCTAATGTTCTGGTCAAATTTTTCTTTTCGTTGAGATTTGTACTTTTCTAGGAATTGATGTGCTCTTTGAGAAGCAACTTGTAGTCGAAGTTTAACTTCTTTTTCGTATGCATCGAGATTATAGCATGGTTCAACTCTTCCCGAATTTAGACAAGCGAAATCAGAGGGATTCTTAGCGAATATAAGCTCGTATGGGCAATAGTTACCAATAGTCTCCGAAGGTGTTGTATTAAAACAATAGGCGAAATATGCAACCCACTTATCCCAATCATCTTTATTGATATTAATGTAAGCTTGCAGATATTCGTTAAGAGTCCTGTGTGATCTCTCTACGCAACCTAACGATCTGTGGTGGTAGCTTGTTGATTTATTGTGTTTAATATTTAAAAACTTGCATAATTCTTCAATTGTTTCATTTATATATTCTGCACCTCTATCGGTAAGCATTTCTTTCATAGGTCCATAAATTAATATAAAGTTTTCAAAAATATCTCTCGCAATTGTTATGGCTTTTTTATCTTGAACCGGAATTATGACTAACTTCTTCGTTAGATCGCAAATGATGGTGACAGCATATTCTTTAAGGCCCAACTATAATAGGCATAAGCAAACATAAGCTTATGTCAAAAACCCAACGAAAATTCACTTAAGTTTGTGAAATTACTGCGGGTAGCCATAATGCAATTTTGCTCACTTATCTACATGTCAAAATAATATTCGCAGCTCTATATGAAGATATAAATCCTTCGTACGTATTACCCTCCAAAACCGATTTGTTTACATTGTTGTATTTGTAATGTGAAAGAATTCAAAGAGAAAAATTGACGTGTTTTCACGCATACATAAAAATAACTAATGAGTTTTTTGGGGAAATTTCATAAATTAGAAGAGAAATGACACGCATACTATGAATAAGTTTATAAGCCTGTGTGTATTTGATCCAAACTGTCAGATTTACTTATGCGGCGAGTGACTGGGATCGCTCTTGCTTAAGTTTGCTTAAGCTTACGAAACTGAGAAAAATTGAACGAAACGGAGCTAGACTCCATTATGGTCACTCGTATTAGATTCTTTGTATTCGTACGTTTACTTATGCGCGCATATGCTAGCTTATGTCTATTATAGTTGGGCCTTTAGAGCTTGGCGTTTTAACTAAAGGCCCTATTGTGTCTATTTGGACGATATCAAACGCCTTTTGGGGTGTAAGGGTATGTACAAGAGGTTCCGAGTTTTTTGATAAACTTTTGTTTTTTTGGCATTCGGTACAAGATTTAACAAATTTTGCAACGTCTTTGGACATATTTTTCCAAAAATATTTTGATTTTAGTTTATGAAGTAATCGTTTTTGACCGCAGTGGCCGCCTTGTAATGGGTCATTATGGAACCTTTCTAATAGGAGATCTTTGTCTTTTCTATCAAGAATCATTACAGGACTTGGCCTTAAAACTAATATCAGTTTTTTTAAATTACTGCTAGCAATATTTTTAAAATTGTCGACAGAGAAAATCTTGAAGATATCATCACTTAAAGAGATCTGCACGGTCACGGTCGCCATGAACAGATAATAATTTAAGCAACGTTGGTGTTAGCAGGTCAGTAGTCGACTGACTGTGTTTTATTATATACAATACGATATACCTTAAGCATTATGTTATTATGTACATATAGGAGTTGAGTAAGAGAGAATATAGCTGAGCGTATATTATACTGTACAAGTGCACCCGGACAACTGGAATTACCAACGTATTTTATGGACTGAAGGTTCTAACATTCAAGAATTTGTGCTTACCACAGTCACATACGGAACCAAATCAGCTCCATGTTTAGCAAACAGGGTCCTTCATGAATTAGCCGGGGATGAAAGTTATCGATTTGCAGAAGTCAAAGATGTTATCAAAAAGAATACTTACGTAGATGATGTGTACGATGGAGCAGCTACAGTACAAGAAGGTAAGAATCGAATTTCTCAAATTACTCATCTCTGAAGCAGGTGGATTTCAATTGCAAAAATGGGCAGCCAATAACAAAAATTTAATCTCAAATGTTCCGGAGCAAAATCGAGCAGCGACCCCATTGGTTTCCATATAAGACGGTCCTGTTCCCCGAACACTGGGATTGAACTGGCAGCCTACATTGGATCGATTTATTTTCATCTCAGTACATCAGCAGGATTCAGCAATATACACAAAACGCACAGTGCTATCTAGAGCAGCTCAACTTTCCGATCCCTTGGATTGGATCTCTCCTACCGTGGTCAGGGCCAAGTTGTTTCTACAAGAACTTTGGCTTGCAGGCTTTAAATGGGATCAACCAATATCCGAATCATTTGAAAGTCGATGGAAAAGTTACATCAACCAGCTCAGTGATCTCTCCTTGATATCTGTGCCCCGATGGCTTGGAATAACTCCTTGTTCTTTATCGATCGAACTGCATGGGTGTTTAGTAATTGAAATGTGCTAATTTTTGTTTGTACTAAATTGAAAAATATGGTCTGTACTGTATAATCAGTACACACCAGAATAAAGTCAACCTTTGAAGCGGACGGTCGTATTTTATTTCGAGAGGACAATTTTCTTACAGGGAAACAATTTCAAGGAAACGGACAATTAAGTATCTCGAAATCCTAAGTGCTGGAAGCGCAATCATTGGTCCTTCAAGACGGATCGGTAAAAATTTATTATGCGGTGTGGCGAAGCGGCGGCGGCGGCGTGCGGTGGTATGTTGTGTGGTGAACGTGAGCTTAAGAATTTTCTAACAAAGTTCAAAGTGTCAACTAAGCTTCGAATTAGTTAAAAAAGGAAAAATCCATTAAAAAAAAAAATCTAAAATCGGTATGCGACAAGAAAATATATAAAAAATTGGCTGGTTCGATATACATAAAACGGGAGTTTTTAAAATTGCGGTGAAAAAAGCCAAACGGCAAAAGGCATAGAAACAAACGAAACGAAACGAAACAAGACTGTGTTAGTGCAAAAACCAAACGGTTAAATAAGTGGAAGGAGAAAACTGTGCAAGAGAGTGTATAAAAACTTGTTGTGCTCATTTTATATTTGAAGCACAGTAGTGGCCATACAAGTGAGACTGACAAATTTGATAGCTGTTTGGGAAATTTGTCGTTATTTTTATATATTTACATACTCGTACTATAAGTAAAAAACAAGGGTGAGTACCGTCTTTTATTTAATTTTTATAAAAAAAATCGTTATAAAATGGAGGCACTGAGAAAGAGGAGGGGAACATACAAGGGAATCCTCAGCCGACTCAAAAAATATTTTAGGGAAAACGCGGATGAAACAATTACCGCAGCAGACGCAAATACGCGGCTTGTCAAATTGGAGGAAAACATGCAGGCATTCGAACAAGTGCAGATGGAAATAGAGGCATTGTTGAATGATGAAGAGTTAATTGAAGAAGAAAGCGTCAGAGAGGAGTTTGAAAACAAATACTATACTATAAAAACCTGGTGTACAAATAAAATAAATCCGGGCCGATTGTCTGTTTCGGCAGAATCGACAAGCGTTCACCACGTTCAGAGCATACCACCGGAATTTGAGGAGTCTGTGCGACTTATTTCCACTAATCAAGCTTCAATCGCGGCCGCGCTAACTCGACTTTCAGAAGCTAATGTTACCGGGATTTCATCCCAAACACACAGTGGTACTAAGTTACCCCCATGTTCAATTCCAACATTCGCGGGCGAATATAAGGAATGGCCTACTTTTAAGGATCTTTTCACTACGATAATACACCGGTCTAAAACTTTGTCAGGTGCTCAGAAGCTACAGTACCTTAAATTGTCTCTAAAGGGGGAAGCGGCTTCTCTATTAAGACACATTAATGTGTCTGACGCGAATTATGAACAGGCGTGGAACGATTTAAACAGTATGTATGACAAAGAAAAAATCATAATAGAATCGTATGTTAGGACTTTAATGGAGCAGCCAAGTGTAGGGTCTTCTCCGTCGGCAAGTAACATTAGGGCTCTGTTCAGTACAACCAAGGAATCGTTATCCGGGCTTAAGTCGTTGAAGGTGCCAACAGAGCATTGGGATTATTGGCTTATTTATGTTATCTCGTCGAAACTAGATAGCGAGTCAATACAGCTATGGGCAAGACAAACAGCTAACGTTAAGGCTCCAACATTCGACGAGATGATGCAGTTTCTATCAGCTAGGGTATTCGAACTAGAGTCATTCCAAACAAATAAACGAACTCCGAGTTCAACAAATAGGACAAACCGACAGACTGTCCATTCTGCAATTTGCTTAGCATGCGTGATGTGCAAGGAAAGTCATTTTGTGAGCATATGTCCTCAGTTCACAAAATTAGATCTAAACGGAAGGCGAACAGTTATAGCTCAAAACCGCCTGTGTTATAACTGTCTTAACTCAGGGCACTCTCTAAAAGACTGTAAGTCATCTACCTGTAGGAAGTGCAAGGGAAAACACCATACCCTGATACATACAGAATTCCAACCAAATAACAGAGGCGCAGCGTCGGTAGTTTTAGGCAGATCTACTGTGGAAGGTGAAGGTGAAAGGGTGGACAAAAATGATGGAGAAGTTGGTAATTCTCAAGGTTCAGCCAGGGTCCTAACAGCTAGTATCAATAAGTATTTGGAAACTCCTAAAAGATACAACTTACTGCCAACCGCAATCGTTTTAGTCAAGGACAATTGGGGTGTCTACAAGCCATGTCGAGCATTACTAGACTCCGGTTCGCAGGTATCGCTTGTAACTGAGACATGTGCTCAATATTTGGGTCTAAAAAGAAGCCATTCAGATCTAATTATTGATGCCGTGGGAGATAGGGAAACCAAGGTTCGGGGTTCTATAAATTTAGAATTGAAGTCTAGAATTAACGACTTCAAGGTTTCAACTCAGGCAGCAATATTAGGTACTATCACGCAAAGGTTGCCACAGCACAAGATATTTTATGACGTTAAAACACAGCTTGGTGATATTCAGTTGGCTGACCCGGACTTTTGTACTCCAAAATCCATAGATATTTTATTAAATGCTAGTATCGCATTCAGATCGATCAATGGTAACAAAATATTTGATGAAGATAACAGTATCATAGCTATGGGAACGGAATTCGGATGGGTTTTAGCGAGCGAGGACGGTGACGGTCAAGAGCAGAGAAGGAAGGTCTTTCACACATTAAAAGATTTAAATCCATCACTCCAACGTTTTTGGGAAATAGAAGAGCCGAAGACGGGTGTCACTCGAGCATATGATTTTCATCCTTGTGAAAAACATTTCAAAGAACACTGCAGGAGAATGGACGATGGCAGGTTTATTGTTAGGCTTCCGTTTAAGGAGGATGCAGTTATTGAGGGCAATTCTCGCTTAATGGCAGAACAGCGACTTATGGCAATGGAACGGAGGTTTCTTAAGGACAAGGATTTACAAAAACATTATGTACAATTTATGGAGGAGTATCAGAACTTAGGTCATATGACTGAAATAGCACCAGGAAAGGGGTGTTCAAATCATAGTTACTATCTACCCCACCATGCTGTCAACAAACCCGAAAGCAGTACAACTAAGTTAAGGGTAGTATTTGATGCCTCATGCAATCCGTACGGTGGTAAATCTTTGAACTCTCAACTTTTAAATGGCCCGGTACTGCAGAACGACTTGACGCACATCCTTTTGCGTTTCATGATAAATCCGGTAGCACTAAGCGCTGACATTGCTCAAATGTACCGTCAGGTGTTGGTGGATCCGCAAGACAGGTGTTTCCAACGAATTCTTTGGAGGAATTCACCTTCGGATGTACTTAAGGAATACGAGTTGAATACTATTACGTATGGTACGACCCCAGCATCATTCTTGGCGACTCGGGTTCTGTTACAGCTGGCTGAAGATGAAGAAGAGAATTTTCCTGAAGCATCGGCTCTGATAGCTAACAACTTCTACATGGATGATTTTATATTCAGCTGCAGCAACGAAGAAGAGGCCCAGAGGGTAGTTGATCAGCTTTGCAAGTTGCTACAAAGGGGTGGATTGATTCTTCGCAAATGGTCCTCAAACTCTCTCAGTCTGTTGAACGGAATCCCGGTCGAAAGAAGGGAACCGAGTTGGAGCTGGTCTATAGATTCAAATCAGTCTATTAAAACATTAGGTCTTAGATGGCATCCCGTAACGGATTCATTTACATTCAAGGTGCAAGGGCGTGAAATCTCTTGTTTTACTAAGAGGAACTTGTTATCAGAAACAGCTAGGATATTTGATCCCTTAGGATATTTGGCACCCTATCTTATAAATTATAGGATCCTTCTTCAACGTTTATGAGAAAAGGGAGTAGAATGGGACGATCAGGTGCCAATAAGCATCATTGAAAAATGGGAAGAGCTGCGGAAAGGCTTAAATAACATCGAGCAGATTGAGATATCGAGGTATGTACCTCACTGCAAGGAAACATGGGAGATGCATGGATTCGCGGATGCGTCGGAGGATGCTTACGGTGCAGTTTTATATTTGCGGAGTGTTGACAGTGAAGGTAGAGTCATGACCAGTTTTGTTACGGCTAAGGCAAAGGTGGCACCTCTTAATCCAATATTGGTTACGGCTAGATTAGAATTGTGTGCTGCTCAACTCTTATCTAAACTAGTAGCTAAAATGCGTGAGATACCGGAATACAATGACATACAAGTATATTGTTGGACTGATTCAATGGTGACCCTACACTGGATCAACGGAAATCCTCGAAGATTTGCAAGTTTCATCGCAAACCGCGTAGCAGCAATCAACTCTGTTGTTCCAAAGGAATATTGGTTTCATGTCAGAGGAGATGATAACCCTGCAGATTGCGCTTCAAGGGGGATATCTGGTAGTATGTTGCTGAATCATCAACTTTGGTGGCGAGGCCCAAAATATTTACTTGCACCAACAGTGGTTTTCGATTCGATTCCATCTGGTAATGTAGACAAAAAAACACTGGAGGAGAGGAAGATAGTAATGAGTACCGTCTGTTGTGAAGAATCTTGTAATTATTTGGAAAGGTATTCGTCATTAAATCGTTTGCTTAGGATAACTGCAAATATTTTTCGTTTCATCAACAATTGCAAGGTTATAGTAGCAAATAAACGTTTCAAGAAATATGGAATAGGCGAATGGCAAGATCCTATTGTAGGCTGGCTTACTACAATATAATTAAAAGGGCGTTAACTGGTGTGTTGAAGGCAGTTCAAAACATATATTTTAGTGAGTACCTTGGGGACCTTAAAGAAGGAAAACAAATTTCCGGAAAGGAACTCGTGAAGCTAAATCCTATTCTTGATCAAGATGGCATCATTCGTGTTGGCGGGCGGCTTCATAATGCATCTTTTGGATATGAACAACGTCATCCAGCTATTATTCCCAACAAAGGAAACTTTGTGAGACTGGTCATGGAAGATACTCATTTAAAATATCTGCATGCTGGTCCACAATTGGTAAGAGCTGTGATAAGGAGAAGGTTTTGGATCTTGGGGGCAAGAAACGCGATTCGAAGGTTCGTACATGGTTGCGTTGACTGTAAACGCTACAGAGCAAGACCTATTCAACAGCTGATGGGAGGTCTACCAACTGGGAGATTTCAGAAATGAAAGGCATTTTGGAATTCGGGGGTTGACTACGCAGGACCATTCATGGCAACACCACGTCGTTCAAGGGGATGCAGAAGCCAAAACGTGTATATTGCAATATATGTCTGTTTTTCCACAAAGGCTGTCCATCTGGAAATGGTATCAGACCTCTCTACTGAAGCATTCTTATCGTCTCTTCATCGATTTATTGCCAGGAGAGGAGAGTGCAAAAACTTGTACAGCGATAACGGCACAAACTTCGTAGGAGCGAGTAACTTGTTGGGAGAGCTGACGGACTTTTTAGGCAAAAGGAAGGTTCAGGAGAAATTAAACAGAGCGGCAGTAAACGACGGCATTAATTGGCACATTATACCACCGGGGGCTCCAAACTTTGGGGGCCTTCGGGAGGCTGCCGTAAAGTCAGCAAAATTTCATCTGAGACGAGTTGCTGGAAACGTGATGTTAAGCTTTGAAGAGTTTCAAACCCTACTATGCAAAATCGAAGCGTGTTTAAATTCAAGGCCATTAGTTCCAATGAGCTGCGAACCAGATGATTTTGAACCACTTACTCCAGCGCATTTTTTAGTTGGTACTTCACTACATTTGTTACCAGAACCAAACTTTGAGAATGTGAAACCTACTCTCCTGTCAAGATTCCAACTCATATCAAAATTACAACAAGTTTTCTGGAAACGTTGGCAAGACGAATATATTACTTCGATGCAACAAAGGGTCAAATGGAACAAGCAAAAGGAAAATCTGAAAGAAAACGACTTGGTTCTTATTCGAGACGATAATCAACCACCATGTCGATGGCTGATGGGACGTGTTCAGGAGATTCATCGTGGAAATGACGCCCTTGTTCGAGTCGCCACGATTCAAACAAAAAATGGACTCATCAAGCGCTCTATAGCCAAGATTTGCCAACTTTTCACGGACGAATCTTCATCATCGTAAATATTTAATGAAAAACTACTGAATTATGAAATTCAACTATAAATTACTTTTTTTTCTTGCTATGAATAAAATTTAAACTTAAAATTATTATTAAAACTTGAGTATTGTTTCAATAACTTAAATGTCATTGTTAATCAAGAACTTCAAACAACTTTGAATTTGCATTTATTTCAAATAACTTTGAATTTATATTTATTTAAATGAATTTGTTATGCAAATTAACTACTAAAAAAAAAAAAAATGAAAAATTTAAATGAATTAAGGTCGACCTAGCCAAATTTTAATTTTAATTAATTAACTTATAACATGTTTGAAATCAATATTTCAAGGCGGGCGACATGTTTAGTAATTGAAATGTGCTAATTTTTGTTTGTACTAAATTGAAAAATATGGTCTGTACTGTATAATCAGTACACACCAGAATAAAGTCAACCTTTGAAGCGGACGGTCGTATTTTATTTCGAGAGGACAATTTTCTTACAGGGAAACAATTTCAAGGAAACGGACAATTAAGTATCGCGAAATCCTTAGTGCTGGATGCGCAATCAATGGGTTTTCCGATGCCTCACAACTAGCTCTTGGAGCTGTCGTTTATATTCGTGTGGTGAAAGAAAATGAAACGAATAATCCTATCATCAAAAACAAAGGTAACTCCAACTAAGCGCTCTGAAAAGTCTTCAAAACGACCAAGATCTGTTCGAGTCACAATTCCACGGCTGGAATTGACTGCAGCGTTAATGCTTACGAAGCTGGTGAAACACGTAGTCTATGCTCTTGATTTACATGCAGCTCCCATTCACCTCTGGACTGACTCCAGTACTGCGCTTTATCCAAGAAATATTTCCAAAAGCAAATTGGCATCATATTTCAGGTGAGCACAACTCGCAGACCTCCCATCTAGAGGAGTTTCACCACGCCAGTTAGCTGAAAGCGATCTTTGGTGGAAAGGACCACGGTGGCTCCAGCTGACTTCAGATAAGTGGCCAAACCTAATCCCGGCTCCAGATTCTAACGTAGATCACGAAGAACGTCATACACTAGTAGCTACAATACAATACAATTTCTAAATAGACAAACATGGGATCTTCTTCAACGTTATTCATCTTCGACGATACTTTTGCGAATCACTGCATGGTGCAAACGTGCTTTATTACGAAACACTGCGAGTCTTATTGCGAAAAGCCACTGATAAATCAACTCCAAGTTCATTCACGTCTAAAGAAATTGAAAATGCAAAATTAACCCCCAGTACATCAACTAATGAATGCCCTTTAACACCATTAGAGATTAAAAAAGCAGAATCATTTTGGATACGCAAAATACAACTTTTATATTTTAAAACTGAAATTAATCAACACTTTCTATTTTAGAACCTGTTACACGCAATAGCCCTCTTCATCGGCTTACGTCATTTCTTGACTCAAAAGGAGTTCTGCGAATTAGTGGGCGGCTTCGGAATGCACAAATAGACCCAGACATCAAACATCCTATCATATTACCGAAAGATTCAACCTTCACCAAGCTTGTTTTGGAATATACTCATCAAGCAACTCTTCATGGCGGTGTGCAGTTGATGCTTGCAACATTGCAAAGAACATACTGGATTCTTGGAGGACGTAGTTACGTGCGCTCATTTGTACATACCTGTGTCGTGTGTGCTCGTCATCGAGCCACAACTACAAAGCAACTCATGGGTCATCTTCCTGTCAATCGTACCATTCCTTCTCGTCCATTCCTGTATTCCGGTGTGGATTACGCCGGGCCCTTTATTTTAAAAACTTGGAAAGGAAGAGCAGCAAAAACCTGTAAGGGTTATCTAATCGTATTTGTTTGTTTCTCATCATCAGCTGTTCATCTAGAAATAGCCACAGACTATTCATCGGAAGGTTTTCTAGCAGCCTACAAGAGGTTTGTAGGTCGTCGAGGTATTTGTGCTTCCTTAACAAGCGATTGCGGTACCAATTTAACAGGCGCTGACGCCGAACTAAGAAAACTTTTTAAAGCTGCTTCCAAGGAAAGCGAGCACATAATAAATGTACTAGCTAATGATGGAACCAAATGGCAGGTTAATCCTCCAGCGGCACCTCATTTTGGGGGAAAATGGGAAGCGGCTGTCAAGTCCGCAAAATTCCATATCAAACGAACAATTGGCGAGTCTCGTTTAAGATATGAAGAATTTTCTACCTTATTAGTACAGATAGAAGCAGTCCTAAATTCTCGACCAATTTGTCCACTTTCTGATGACTCTGAAGACCTCGAAGCATTAACCCCAGGTCATTTCATTATTGGAAATGCAATCAGTACCGTACCTGAACCCTCATTACTCCATGTTCCAGAATCAAGGCTGTCTCGTTTTCAACATTTAAGACAGATGTTAGAACGATTTTGGCAGAGGTGGTAAATCCAATATCTACAGCGTCTTCAAGAATTTGCAAAATGGCATGAAGCTATGCCATCTCTGAAAGTAGGAACACTCGTCTTAGTCTTAGACGAGCGGTATCCTCCAACAAAATGGCCACTTGCCAAAGTAATAGAAACTCATCCAGGGTTGGATGGACTAGTAAGAGTCGTTACCATCAAGACTCAATCATCAACATTGAAGCGACCCGTTGTCAAGCTCTGTCCCTTACCAGTTTACACAGAAGATCAATCAGAAGTTCAACGTTCTAATGGAGACGTTGAGGTGGGCGGAAATAAAAGAGTGGAAATAAAAGATTTTTGGAAAAATGTCTGTGCGTGCGTGTGTACGTACGTTCATGACGTTTTTTTCGTCGTCCATAGCTCAAGAACCAGAAGGGATATCGACTTCAAATAAATTTTGTTATACAGATAATAGTGCAGAAAGATGCAGAAAGGGCTCTCAAGAAAAAAAAACTGAAACAAAATTTGTCACCTCGAAAAATTTACGAATTTTACGAATGGTTTTATCTGCAAAACAATTTTGTGCAACGGAGACTTCTTGGACTATGTGTACATCCATACATAAAGAATCACGAATGCATTTTGTTTTTTAACTTCTGTTAAAAATCTAGTACAGTTACAAAAAAAAGTAAAACAAAATCTAATACAATTTCTTTTGCTTGTCACTTTGAAATGTACATAGTTTTTGCTTCCTTCTTATCTATCTTTCTTTTACAAAAGTATCACGCATTACCTCGATCTTAATCTTATTAAATAAAAGTAATCTTTAAATATTATTAAAAGAGTATCATTTGAATTAAAACTAGCATTAATGGTCCTTCGAGCCGGATTATACTTACCGCGAAATAATTATTTATATATTTTTTTTTTGAGAAAATAGTACAGTCCATAACCACAAACTAAATATCTAATGCAACGCAGTTGTCAGCCATTTTAGAACAGCAGTATGAATTATTCGACACTATTAAGGAATCGCTCGATAAATTGGGTTCCAAACCAACAACCCAAAGAATAGAGTCTCGTAAAAATGCTCTCTGCGAAAATTGGACTTTATTCAAAGAAAGTCACCAAAGTGCCACAGCCATTAAATCATCACTGAAAGTTGAAACAGGACAAAAATTCGAAGAGGAGAATTATTTTAAAAACAAAATGTATCGTAGCTGCGAAGAAAATTATCTAGATGCCATCGAACACATGTCTACTTTGAAAGATCAGAAGTTCCAAATCTCGATGGGAAAGCTCTTGCTGCTACGTCTGCCAAACCGCAGATTTTGGCAAATAACCACCAGCTACCAAAACTACCTTTGCCAGTTTTCAACGGCGAATTCTCTGAGTGGCCTTCATGGCAATCATTGGAGCTAATCCGTCGCTTACCTGTGTCACAAAGCTTCAATTTTTAAAAGGATGTCTCGTAGGTAAGGCGGCATCACGTCTACATGGTGTATCAGTTACGGCATCAAACTTCCAAATCGCTTGGGACAACATGATCTCTTATTATGATAATAAAAGACTACATGTCAACGCAGCAGTTCAAGCTATTATTTCAGCCAAAGCTGTTAACGAGGAATCTTCTTCTAAATTGGAGACCTTGTTTAACGACATTAATAAAGCTTTGGGGTCGCTTGAAGGTCTTGGTCGTGATGTGATTCACAGCCCTATTATGGTTATCAAATATTAACACGATATTTGATAATAGTTGATAATTATCAACAAAATTAATGAATCGGTATTATGGTGATCAATTATCAATATTTTTGATAAATAGTGAATTAAAAGATGTATTGTGAATAGCTTTATTGATAAACTCGGTATTACGGCTATCAAACATATTGATACCCATCAAATATTCTATCAGCTACAAAATCTTCGTTGACAAATGTATCAAATATTCACTTAGAAAGAATTGTAATTTAAATACGATTTATAAAAGTTTTTTTGTAGTTTTTATTGAATATACAAATTGAAGAACGAAATGCCTTCACTAGAATTGTTGTTTGAAAGCAATTGTACTGAGAAACGAAGGTTTATCGTGCAAGCTAAAATAAACAGTATTTTGCAACCTCAGGATTTTCCTCCATTAGTTCCACAAGCCTTTCTATTTGTTTTCTGTTGCTAACTATTCTACTCCTAAATAAACAAAATATTATTAAGAAAAAAGAGAAATTTATTTAATGAAAACAACTTACATTATTCCGCCGAAATTATTTATAGACCAAAACACAAGAACTCAACACAAATGACAAACACCAAACAAAACCTATTCACAATCGTATATTGATTAGTATTCACAATGGGTGAAAAATTATTATTGATACTCATAATACCAAATTATCAATAAATTGATAGAAGTTATCAAATAATTGATAGTTGATAGCCATAATAGGGCTGTCAGTGGAATGATGTACTTACACATATCGTTTCTCGTAAACTAGATGGTACTTCTATTAAGGAATGGGAAAAGTCACTAGGACCTTCAACCGAGGCTCCCACATGGGCGGCACTGAAAGAATTTATTTTAACCCGAATTCGATCGCTTGAAGCCTTTGAACGCGCTACTTCATCGCAAAACAAATCCCAATCCTCCAGCTCAAAGCAGCAAGTTAAGGCGAAAGCCCATCATGCAGCTGCGCAGCAAACAAAACAGGTATGTTTTAATTGTCAAGGCGAGCACTATATCTCTTCTTGTCCAGGTTTCTTATCAAAGACTCTAGCAAATCGCTTAGAGCTTATAAAACAATTGAAACTATGCTTCAACTGTCTCTGGCCTCACCAACTTAATACATGCTTTTCAAAACGGAGATGCCAAAAATGTGGACGACGTCACCATACAACCATACATCAGGAAAATACATATATCAATTCAACTGTGGCATCTAATGAAGCCATTCCAAGCAACAGCATTATTTGTGTTTCTGCCGTTTCTAATGTCACCTGTACAACCAAGCCTCCCAGATCAACAACGCTTCTCGCCACTGCATTAGTGAAAGGAGTATCCAGTTTTGGAGAGTCATATGTTGTCCGAGCATTCCTTGACCAGGGCTCAGAAGTTAACTTTGTATTAGAATACCTCATAAACCTTCTCCAGCTACCTCGATCGTACACATCGTTATCTAAAGTTGGTATTGGAGGTGATTCCTCCTCATCTCATCAATCAAATTGCATGGTAACTATTAATATGAAATCTTGCACAAGCGAATTCACTTGCAGTTTTAACGCCTATATCTTATCAAAACTTACCAACCTTTTACCATCGGCTGTGTCCAAACATTCTGGCTGGGCACATTTGCAAAATATTGATCTAGCGGATCCGGAATATCACCAACCCGGTCGTGTAGACCTCATTCTCGGAGTAGAGATGTATGGACAAGTCCTGCAAAATGGACCTGAAGGAGCACCAATAGCACAACGTACATCTCTGGGGTGGATTATTTCAGGATCATCAACGTCAATAGCCCCATCAGAAGCAAAATCGACTTAGTGCAAAAGTTTTGGACGCAATAAGAATCTTTTAAATCTTCTGTCGATACACTTACTCCAGAAGAAGAAGAATGCGAGCATATATTCCAATCCACACATTCTCGTGATGCCGTAGAATGATTTATTGTACGTCTTCCTTTTAAATCAGTTCCAGCATCATTCGGAGATTCGAGATCTCCAGCTTTAAAGTTTTTAAGCCGATTAGAAAACCGTTTTGTAAAAAATACAGAATTTGCCATTGATTATTCTAACTTTATTACAGAGTATGAACAACTTGGACATATGCTACGAGTACCGACACAAACTCAAAACAATGATCAGATGTTTTATTTACCTCATCATGGTGTTCTTCACAGTTGCAGCTCAACGACCAAATTAAGAGTCGTTTTTAACGGATCTCTGAAAACAGATAAGGGAAAATCTCTTAACGACTTCCTCCACGAAGGTAAAAAACTGCAAGTAGATCTTCCTGATGTTCTGACCAGGTGGAGGGTTAATGAGTTTGCCTATTGTTCTGATGTAAAAAAAATGTTTTGGCAAATCAAAGTGCACCCGGACAACTGGAATTACCAACGTATTTTATGGACTGAAGGTTCTAACATTCAAGAATTTGTGCTTACCACAGTCACATACGGAACCAAATCAGCTCCATTTTTAGCAAACAGGGTCCTTCATCAATTAGCCGAGGATGAAAGTTATCGATTTGCAGACGTCAAAGATGTTATCAAAAAGAATACTTACGTAGATGATGTGTACGATGGAGCAGCTACAGTACAAGAAGGTAAGAATCGAATTTCTCAAATTACTCATCTCTGAAGCAGGTGGATTTCAATTGCAAATATGGGCAGCCAATAACAAAAATTGAATCTCAAATGTTCCGGAGCAAAATCGAGCAGCGACCCCATTGCTTTCCATAGAAGATGGTCCTGTTCCCGAACACTGTGATTGAACTGGCAGCCTACATTGGATCGATTTATTTTCATCCCAGTACATCAGCAGGAACCAGCAATATACACAAAACGCACAGTGCTATCTAGAGCAGCTCAACTTTTCGATCCCTTGGATTGGCTCTCTCCTATCGTGGTCAGGGCCAAGTTGTTTATACAAGAACTTTGGCTTGCAGGCTTTGAATGGGATCAACCAATATCCAAATCATTTGAAAGTCGATGGAAAAGTTACATCAACCAGCTCGGTGATCTCTCCTTGATATCTGTGCCCCGATGGCTTGGAATAACTCCTTGTTCTTTATCGATCGAACTGCATGGGTTTTCCGATGCCTCACAACTAGCTCTTGGAGCTGTCGTTTATATTCGTGTGGTAAAAGAAAATGAAACGAATATTACAATCCTGTCATCAAAAACAAAGGTAACTCCAACTAAGCGCTCTGAAAAGTCTTCAAAACGACCTAGATCTGTTCGAGTCACAATTCCACGGCTGGAATTGACTGCAGCGTTAATGCTTACGAAGCTGGTGAAGCACGTAGTCTATGCTCTTGATTTACATGCAGCTCCCATTCACCTCTAGACTTACTCCAGTACTGCGCTTTATTGGATTAAAGGTGAGCCATCGAGATGGAAAGAGTTTGTCCGAAATCGAGTCACCCAAATCCAAGAGATATTGCCAAAAGCAAATTGGCATCATATTTCAGGTGAGCACAACCTCGCAAACTTCCAATCTAGAGGAGTTTCACCACGCCAGTTAGCTGAAAGCGATCTTTGGTGGAAAGGACCACGGTGGCTCCAGCTGACTTCAGATAAGTGGCCAAACCTAATCCCGGCTCCAGATTCTAACGTAGATCATGAAGAACGTCATACACTAGTAGCTACAACAATACAATTTCTAAATAGACAAACATGAGATCTTCTTCAACGTTGTTCATCTTTGACGAAACTTTTGCGAATCACTGCATGGTGCAAACGTGCTTTATTACGAAACACTGCGAGTCTTATTGCGAAAAGCCACTGATAAATCAACTCCAAGTTCATTCACGTCTGAAGAAATTGAAAATGCAAAATTAACCCCCAGTACATCAACTAATGAATGCCCTTTAACACCATTAGAGATTAAAAAAGCAGAATCATTTTGGATACGAAGCAGTCCTAAATTCTCGACCAATTTGTCCACTTTCTGATGACTCTGAAGACCTCGAAGCATTAACCCCAGGTCATTTCATTATTGGAAATGCAATCAGTACCGTACCTGAAGCCTCATTACTCCATGTTCCAGAATCAAGGCTGTCTCGTTTTCAACATTTAAGACAGATGTTAGAACGATTTTGGCAGAGGTGGTAAATCCAATATCTACAGCGTCTTCAAGAATTTGCAAAATGGCATGAAGCTATGCCATCTCTGAAAGTAGGAACACTCGTCTTAGTCTTAGACGAGCGGTATCCTCCAACAAAATGGCCACTTGCCAAAGTAATAGAAACTCATCCAGGGTTGGATGGACTAGTAAGAGTCGTAATCATCAAGACTCAATCATCAACATTGAAGCGACCCGTTGTCAAGCTCTGTCCCTTACCAGTCTACACAGAAGATCAATCAGAAGTTCAACGTTCTAATGGAGACGTTGAGGTGGGCGGAAATAAAAGAGTAGAAAAAAAAAGATTTTTTGGAAAGATGTCTGTGCGTGCGTGTGTACGTACGTTCACGACGTTTTTTTTCGTCGTCCATAGCTCAAGAACCAGAAGGAATATCGACTTCAAATAAATTTTGTTATACAGATAATAGTGCAAAAAGATGCAGAAATGGCTCTCAAGAAAAAAAAAATGAAACAAAATTTGGCACCTCGAAAAATTTACGAATTTTACGAATGATTTTATCTCCAAAACAATTTTGTGCAACGGAGACTTCTTGGACTATGTGTACATCCATACATACCTCCTCGACGGGTCTCCACCTTGCCGTTGGTGAGGAGGCTTACGCGAGAACTTCTAGTAGGTTAAGTTGCAGATTCTAGCTCTTGAGCAGACTCTCAGCCACCAACTTAGGTTTAAGCAAACTAAGAGAGGCCCACCCCTATGAATATGGAAGAACTAAATAAACAGGAAAAAACCATAGCGGGGATATACGCTATATGGTCGGTAGAAGTCACGGCTACCGGCTTGGGCTTTGTCTCGCGGTCTCAATACCGAGAGAAGAAGTCGCCAGTGACAATTTTTCCATTATATTATATAACTCTACTTATAATTTCGAAACTTTTTCTTCTTCTTTTTCTTTTTTCTTTTTCTTTTCTCTTTTCTATCTTTTCAGTTTCTTCGGTTTCAACAAATTATAAGCAAAGAATATATCTCAATATGAGCAATAAGAGCATTAAAGACCTCAGCCTGACTGAAGAAGAGGAGAATCTCCTCCTGAACCCCTTCTCGTACATGGATATGGGGGATGGAGAAAGCGTAATCGAGGTTGACGATGACGTCAGCTCGGTCGCTAGCTCCAACCTTTCGACAGTATCCAGGGCATCAAGGAGGTGCAGAATAACGAATAGCAAGAGGACGGTTAAGCGGTTAGGTCAGTTAGACTGGGACCAACTGACTGAGCAGGAGAGGAAACGGCTGCATAATGCTCGTGCCTTCCTGGACAGAGAGGGCTTGGGAAAAGACAGGCACACCGCTAGTCAAGCACTGAACCCTCCCTCTTCAGAGAGCCCGAGCGTTAAAACCTTGATGGGACCACCTGCCCCCAACGCTGTTTCAACACAGCGTAAGGAAGGGTGCTCATCAATGGTAGCGGCAACTCCTCAAGACGGACCAACAGAACGAACCCAACGGACAGACACAGACTTGCCAATCTTACCACCTGCTGATCCGCCACTGATCGCATCGATATCAGTTGGTGTTAGTGAAGCAGGTGTAAGAGCGGCTCAAAACGAGGGGAAAGATGAGATGGCTTGCGAAGACAATGCTATTGGCCACAGCCTTAGCGTTAATCTTAACAAGACCATCGATTCCGTCCCCGAAAACCGAACGACCAATACGAACGACAGTCTTACGACGGTCGTTGAAAAAAGGACGACTAAACGCAAAACTAAGGTTTTGAACGAGAACGAAGTACGACGACGACAAAGAGGGCAACCGTGAAGGGGCACCAAGTGGCCATTGCCGATTTCGGCAAACCCTCACGGAAGCTGACCGAGGACGAATGGCAACTTCTGGAGCTACGAATCCTGGAAGAAGTAAATGAGGCCATCGTCAAAAACAGGCCCCCCCCCCACTTTTCGGAAATCTTACGACCGTCCATGGGTTCAAGGTTATGAATTGTGAAAATGACGCCACACTCAAGTGGCTTCAGGATTTCACAAGCAGCACCTCTGCACCATGGCAAAATGCGGATCTTCGCCTAATTGATGTTAAGGAGATTAAAAACATCTCCAGACCAATAGGCATTCTTCTGATCAAAGGCCCCACACTTCCTTACGATCGCCTGGAGAGGTATATAACATCACTCAACAGGGATCTCCTAAGCCAGGAGTGGGAAGTTATCAAATGTGAAAAAACCAAGGAGGGCACCGAAGTAATGGTTAGACTGGTCCACAAATCTATACCACTACTGAGGAAAGTGGATTTCAAAGTGCGCGTCGGGATCACCAGATGCAAACTTAGACTGATACCCAACAAAAGAAAACAGGTTAGTATGGCGATGAAAAACCCTTTTTATTATGAATATGGAATTGAAAATCTTACAAATCAATCTTCAACATAGTAAAGCCGCCAGCGCTAACCTGGTCTACCTCATGGAGAGTAGACAATACGACATGGCCCTGATCCAAGAACCCTGGATAGTAGGTGGCACGATCAAGGGCCTGCACTCCAAAGACCTCATGCTGTATAAGTCAAACCTTGACAGCCAAAATAGTAATCCCAGAACCTGTATATTAGCAAGAAAACGATTTAATCTCTTTCTTCTAACTTCTTACAGCAACATCGACCAGACCGCGGTCATTTTAGAACGTAAGGAGCACCCATCGCTCATATTAACCTCCACTTACATGCCCTATGATGGAGTTGAAGGACCACCAGCGGATATAACAAATAAAATAGTAACATTCGCAAGAAAAATTTTAATATTATACTAGGGTGCGACTCCAATGCACATCATGTACAATGGGGGAGCACCGATACAAATACTAGAGGTGAATCCCTCTTTCAGTTTATCATAGATAACAACCTACGTGTGGCTAACCGAGGTAATACACCCACCTTTGTCACAAAAAATCGAAAAGAGGTGCTAGACAATACCCTCTCAAATAATTCTGACACCTGTCAAATTGATCATTGGAAGGTTTTAGAAGAACCTTCCTTTTCTGACCATCGTCTCATAGAATTTATAATCCCTAATGTTGAAAGTCAGCACAAACCCTTTAGAAATAACAGGTGTACAGACTGGCTTAACTTCAATAGGGAAATTAGAAATAACATAAAGCACGTCAACACCAGCGCCATTCTGGGACCAGACAGTCTAGAGAAGGCAACAGAGAATCTCACTGCGACTCTGCGTAAGGCGTTTGAAACCAGTTGTCCAATCAAAAAAACTGTGAATAAAAACAGAAAACCCCCCTGGTGGACAACAGAACTAACCAACATTAGAAAAGAAACAAGAAAACTTTTCAATGCTGCAAAAAGAACAAGACTCGAAAGTGACTGGGACTGTTATAAGACTAGTCAAAGAAAATTCAAAACAGAAACCCAACGAGCCAAACGGAGCTCGTGGAAAAATTTCTGCAGTAATATCGAGTGTACCAACGAGTCAGCTAGGCTCAGGAAAATCCTTTCGAAAACCTCCGCTTCTGTTGGTTCACTAATGAAACCCGGAAACGGCTGGACTGAATCAGGTCGCGAAAGTCTAGAACTCCTGATTGAAACTCACTTCCCAGGTAGTAAACCTAGCCCTGAACGCGAACCAGATTACTCTTCAATCTTCGAGTATGAAATACCGACGGATGTTATAACGGAGGAGAAGCTAAACTGGGCTATTAACTCTTTCTCCCCTTATAAATCTCCAGACCTAGACGGCATTTTCCCAATGATGCTGCAAAAGAGCACTGAATTTATCGCCCCACACCTGATAAACATCTTTCAAAGTAGCATTAAATGGGGGTTCCCAAGACATGGCGTGAAGTAAAAGTCGTGTTTATACCAAAAGCCGGCAAACCCAGCCATACTGAACCTAAGGACTTCAGACCTATTAGTCTTACGTCTTTTGTACTTAAAACACTAGAAAGACTTATCGACATACACATCCGCAGTAATTTAAAACCGGAGACCTTATCACCCTTTCAACACGCCTACACAAAAGGTAGAAGTGTAGAAACGGCACTACACTGCGTAGTTAGAACAATAGAAAAATCACTTGACGTTAAGGAATATACTCTTGCTTCATTCCTGGACATTGAAGGAGCCTTCAATAACGTCCACAGTTATGCAATCGAGAAAGCACTTAACGATCAACACATAGAAGAAGTAGTTATCAAATGGATCATGAGTATGCTGAAAAACAGACTAATACATAGTGAGATTGGTAACGCACATTTAGAGATGTACGCATCTAGAGGAACCCCGCAAGGGGGAATTCTCTCACCATTAATATGGATCTTAGTGATGAACGAGATCCTAATAAAACTTAGGAACCACGGTACAGTAGTGGTAGCCTACGCTGATGACTTAGCGCTTTTGGCGACGGGTAAATACCTTACCACTATCAGTGACCAATTACAAAACGCATTATCAAAGGTCAGTAACTGGACCAAAAAATGCGGTCTTAATGTAAACCCCCTTAAAACAGAACTGGTTCTTTTTACAAACAGGAGGAAGATCCCTCCGTTTATAATACCAAAAATAGACAATACAACACTAAAAATCTCCGATCGAGCTAGATACCTCGGAGTTATACTGGATAAAAAACTCAATTGGGGTCCAAATATCCAAGAAAGATATAAGAAAGCCACAATCGCACTCTACTCATGTAACAAGATTCTGGGTAGAAACTGGGGACCGAACCCCAAAATAGTAATATGGATGTACACTGCCATAGTCAGACCGATTCTAACTTATGGCAGTTTGGTTTGGTGGAAAGCGTTGGAGAAATCCACAAATCAAAAAACACTTACCAAAGTACAGAGAATGGCTTGTATCTGTACCAGTGGGGCGATGAGGACAACCCCAACTGCAGGTTTAGAAACGATCCTCAACCTCCCCCCGATAGATCTATTCGTTCAAGAATCAGCAGCATACAGCGCCCTCAGACTCAGTCAAACTAACATCTGGCAAACTAGCCAGAGTGGCCACGCAGCTATTCTTACGAAATACGTAGACAAAAATATCTGCACAGATTATATGAGCCCCTACTTGGATTTCAACAAATCCTTTAGCACCAAGTTCCCCAATAGACTAGATTGGGAAAATAATGAGCCCTACACCAACGACTCAACCATTACCATCTACACCGATGGCTCTAAAATGGATAGTAGAGTAGGTGCAGGATTTTACTCTGAAAGCCTCAACCTTGCCGAAGCATTCAGGCTCCCTGACTATAGCAGCGTCTTCCAAGCTGAGATCTTGGCAGTGAAAAACGCTGCTAAACATTTATCCATGATGGCGATATCACATGCGGACATCACTTTTTTCATTGATAGCCAAGCAGCAATAAAAGCTATCTCTGCCACCCAAATCAAGTCAAAGCTTGTCTCTTGCTGTCGCGAAGAGCTAAAGGTTCTTGGCACACAGCATAACGTAAGACTCTGCTGGGTTCCTGGCCACAGTGATGTACCAGGCAACGAAAAGGCGGATGAACTTGCTAGGGAGGGTTCCACACTGGAACCCTCTCGAATAGACCACCATATAGGAATACCGTTATGTGAACTGAAACTTAACGTCAGTAAAACCACCCTTCAAAAATCCAATGACAGATGGAATCTGCTAGAAACCTGTGTTAACACCAGGAAGATATGGCCTACATACGATAAGAAAAGATCCGACTGGATCTTAAATCTAAATAAGCCCTCCCTAAGATCCCTTATCGGCATCATTACAGGTCACAACCTACTCGGCTACCATAAGAAGAAGATGGGGCTCAGTACTGATGACCTTTGTAAAGGCTGTGGTGATGAAAACGAACATGAAGACACTACTCATTTTCTCTGCCACTGTCCTTCGCTTTGTCTTGCTAGGAAGAAAACTCTAGGCAACTTTTTCTTTAATGAACTGGAGGAACTATCAGAACTGCCAGGCAAAAGCTTACTAAATTTTGTCAAGGCCTCTAAATGGTTTAACGAACCACATGATTCATAGGTTATTATATCTTTTCAGGAAGTTTCCAACACTTCGGGGTACCACAATGGATCTACATTGATCTAAGTGTGATGGTAACAACATCAACCGTCAGCCCATTAAACCTAACCTAACCTAACCTAACATCCATACATAAAGAATCACGAATGCATTTTGTTTTTTAACTTCTGTTAAAAATCTAGTACAGTTACAAAAAAAAGTAAAACAAAATCTAATACAATTTCCTTTGCTTGTCACTTTGAAATGTACATAGTTTTTGCTTCCTTCTTATCTATCTTTCTTTTACAAAAGTATCACGCATTATCTCGATCTTAATCTTATTAAATAAAAGTAATCTTTAAATATTACTAAAAGAGTATCATTTGATTTAAAACTAACATTAATGGTCCTTCGAGTCGGATTATTCTTACCGCGAAATAATTATTTATATAATTGTTTTTGAGAAAAAAGTACAGTCCATAACCACAAACTAAATGTCTAATGCAACACAGTTGTCAGCCATTTTAGAACAGCAGTATGAATTATTCGACAATATTAAGGAATCGCTCGATAAATTGGGTTCCAACCCAACAACCCAAAGAATAGAGTCTCGTAAAAATGCTCTCTGCAAAAATTGGACTTTATTCAAAGAAAGTCACCAAAATGCCACAGCCATTAAAACATCACTGAAAGTTGAAACACGACAAAAATTCGAAGAGGAGAATTATTTTAAAAACAAAATGTATCGTAGCTGCGAAGAAAATTATCTAGATGCCATCGAACACATGTCTACTTTGAAAGATCAGAAGTTCCAAATACCGATGGGAAAGCTCTTGCTGCTACGTCTGCCAAACCGCAGATTTTGGCAAATAACCACCAGCTACCAAAACTACCTTTGCCAGTTTTCAACGGCGAATTCTCTGAGTGGCCTTCATTTAAAGGCTCCTTTATGGCAATCATTGGAGCTGATCCGTCGCTTACCTGTGTCACAAAGCTTCAATTTTTAAAAGGATGTCTCGTAGGTAAGGCGGCATCACGTCTACATGGTGTATCAGTTACGGCATCAAACTTCCAAATCGCTTGGGACGACATGATCTCTTATTATGATAATAAAAGACTACATGTCGACGCAGCAGTTCAAGCTATTATTTCAGCCAAAGCTGTTAACGAGGAATCTTCTTCTAAATTGGAGACCTTGTTTAACGACATTAATAAAGCTTTGGGGTGGCTTGAAGGTCTTGGTCGTGATGTGATTCACAGCCCTATTATGGTTATCAAATATCAACACGATATTTGATAATAGTTGATAATTATCAACAAAATTAATGAATCGGTATTATGGTGATCAATTATCAATATTTTTGATAAATAGTGAATTAAAAGATGTATTGTGAATAGCTTTATTGATAAACTCGGTATTACAGCTATCAAACATATTGATAGATACCAATCAAATATTCTATCAGCTACAAAATCTTCGTTGACAAATGTATCAAATATTCGTAAATGGTAAAGAATTGTAATTTAAATACGATTTATAAAAGTTTTTTTTGTAGTTTTTATTGAATATACAAATTGAAGAACGAAATGCCTTCACTAAAATTGTTGTTTGAAGGCAATTGTACTAAGAAACGAAGGTTTATCGTGCAAGCTAAAATAAACAGTATTTTGCAACCTCAGGATTTTCCTCCATTAGTTCCACAAGCCTTTCTATTTGTTTTCTGTTGCTAACTATTCTACTCCTAAATAAACAAAATATTATTAAGAAAAAAGAGAAATTTATTTAATGAAAACAACTTACATTATTCCGCCGAAATTATTTATAGACCAAAACACAAGAACTCAACACAAATGACAAACACCAAACAAAACCTATTCACAATCGTATATTGATTAGTATTCACAATGGGTGAAAAATTATCATTTGATACTCATAATACCAAATTATCAATAAATTGATAGAAGTTATCAAATAATTGATAGTTGATAGCCATAATAGGGCTGTCAGTGGAATGATGTACTTACACATATCGTTTCTCGTAAACTAGATGGTACTTCTATTAAGGAATGGGAAAAGTCACTAGGACCTTCAACCGAGCCCCCCACATGGGCGGCACTGAAAGAATTTATTTTAACCCGAATTCGATCACTTGAAGCCTTTGAACGCGCTACTTCACCGCAAAACAAATCCCAATCATCCACCTCAAAGCAGCAAGTTAAGGCGAAAGCCCATCATGCAGCTGCGCAGCAAACAAAACAGGTATGTTTTAATTGTCAAGGCGAGCACTATATCTCTTCTTGTCCAGGTTTCTTATCAAAGACTCTAGCAAATCACTTAGAGCTTATAAAACAATTGAAACTATGCTTCAACTGTCTCTGGCCTCACCAACTTAATACATGCTTTTCAAAACGGAGATGCCAAAAATGTGAACGACGTCACCATACAACCATACATCAGGAAAATACATATATATCAATTCAACTGTGGCATCTAATGAAGCCATTCCAAGCAACAGCATTAATTGTGTTTCTGCCGTTTCTAATGTCACCTGTACAACCAAGCCTCCCAGATCAACAACGCTTCTCGCCACTGCATTAGTGAAAGTAGTATCCAGTTTTGGAGAGTCATATGTTGTCCGAGCATTCCTTGACCAGGGCTCAGAAGTTAACTTTGTATTAGAATACCTCATAAACCTTCTCCAGCTACCTCGATCGTACACATCTTTATCTATAGTTGGTATTGGAGGTGATTCCTCCTCATCTCATCAATCAAAGGGCATGGTAACTATTAATCTGAAATCTTGCACAAGCGAATTCACTTGCAGTTTTAACGCCTATATCTTATCAAAACTTACCAACCTTTTACCATCGGCTGTGTCCAAACATTCTGGCTGGGCACATTTGCAAAATATTGATCTAGCGGATCCGGAATATCACCAACCCGGTCGTGTAGACCTCATTCTCGGAGTAGAGATGTATGGTCAAGTCCTGCAAAATGACCTTATTAAAGGACCTGAAGGAGCACCAATAGCACAACGTACATCTCTGGGGTGGATTATTTCAGGATCATCAACGTCAATAGCCCCATCAGAAGCAAAATCGACTTAGTGCAAAAGTTTTGGACGCAATAAGAATCTTTTAAATCTTCTGTCGATACACTTACTCCAGAAGAAGAAGAATGCGAGCATATATTCCAATCCACACATTCTCGTGATGCCGTAGGGTGATTTATCGTACGTCTTCCTTTCAAATCAGTTCCAGCATCATTCGGAGATTCGAGATCTCCAGCTTTAAAGTTTTTAAGCCGATTAGAATTTGCCATTGATTATTCTAGCTTTATTACAGAGTATGAACAACTTAGACATATGCTACGAGTACCGACACAAACTCAAAACAATGATCAGATGTTTTATTTACTTCATCATGGTGTTCTTCGCAGTTGCAGCTCAACGACCAAATTAAGATTCGTTTTTAACGGATCTCTGAAAACAGATAAGGGAAAATCTCTTAAAGACTTCCTCCACGAAGGTAAAAAACTGCAAGTAGATCTTCCTGATGTTCTGACCAGGTGGAGGGTTAATGAGTTTGCCTATTGTTCTGATGTAAAAAAAAATGTTTTGGCAAATCAAAGTGCACCCGGACGACTGGAATTACCAACGTATTTTATGGACTGAAGGTTCTAACATTCAAGAATTTGTGCTTACCACAGTCACATACGGAACCAAATCAGCTCCATTTTTAGCAAACAGGGTCCTTCATCAATTAGCCGAGGATGAAAGCTATCGATTTGCAGACGTCAAAGATAATATCAAAAAGAATACTTACGTAGATGATGTGTACGATGGAGCAGCTACAGTACAAGAAGGTAAGAATCGAATTTCTCAAATTACTCATCTCTGAAGCAGGTGGATTTCAATTGCAAAAATGGGCAGCCAATAACAAAAATTTAATCTCAAATGTTCCGGAGCAAAATCGAGCAGCGACCCCATTGCTTTTCCTGTTCCCCGAAAACTGGGATTGAACTGGCAGCCTACATTGGATCGATTTATTTTCATCTCAGTACATCAGCAGGAACCAGCAATATACACAAAATGCACAGTGCTATCTAGAGCAGCTCAACTTTCCGATCCCTTGGATTGGCTCTCTCCTATCGTGGTCAGGGCCAAGTTGTTTATACAAGAACTTCGGCTTGCAGGCTTTGAATGGGATCAACCAATATCCAAATCATTTGAAAGTCGATGGAAAAGTTACATCAACCAGCTCAGTGATCTCTCCTTGATATCTGTGCCCCGATGGCTTGGAATAACTCCTTGTTCTTTATCGATCGAACTGCATGGGTTTTCCGATGCCTCTCAACTAGCTCTTGGAGCTGTCGTTTATATTCGTGTGGTAAAAGAAAATGAAACGAATATTACAATCCTATCATCAAAAACAAAGGTAACTCCAACTAAGCGCTCTGAAAAGTCTTCAAAACGACCAAGATCTGTTCGAGTCACAATTCCACGGCTGGAATTGACTGCAGCGTTAATGCTTACGAAGCTGGGCACGTAGTCTATGCTCTTGATTTACATGCAGCTCCCATTCACCTCTGGACTGACTCCAGTACTGCGCTTTATTGGATTCAAGGTGAGCCATCGAGGTGGAAAGAGTTTGTCCGAAATCGAGTCACGCAAATCCAAGAGATATTGCCAAAAGCAAATTGGCATCATATTTCAGGTGAGCACAACCCCGCAGACCTCCCATCTAGAGGAGTTTCACCACGCCAGTTAGCTGAAAGCGATCTTTGGTGGAAAGGACCACGGTGGCTCCAGCTGACTTCAGATAAGTGGCCAAACCTAATCCCGGCTCCAGATTCTAACGTAGATCATGAAGAACGTCATACACTGAATATAGACCTATCTCAATTCTACCCTATTTGTCTAATGTCTTTGAGAGAATTTTACAGCGACAAATCAACGCTTACCTTACAGCAAACTCTTTGCTCACTCCAAAACAATCTGGTTTTCGGAAGCAGCACAGCTGTACAACAGCACTACTTTGCGTGACTGAAGAAATAAGACAAGCGCTGGATAAGGGTGATGTAACTTTCTTAGTCTTGCTCGACTTTTCTAAGGCTTTTGACACTGTCAACCACGTAATTCTGTGTAAAAAACTTATGCAGCAGTTTAATTTTTCGGCAACTTCTGCTAAGCTCGTTTATTCTTACTTGTCTAACAGAAAACAAGCAGTTCAAATTGGTGACAGTTTGTCTAGTTTTTTACCTATTTCGTCCGGTGTTCATCAAGGGTCGATTTTGGGTCCTCTACTATTCTGTATCTATGTAAATGAACTTCCAGGTCTAATCAAAAACTGTTCCTGTCATCTGTACGCCGACGACTTTCAACTTTATTTCAGTTGTCCCCTGGGACTTATTGAGCATGGCGCCACTAATATCAATGAGGATCTTGATACTATCTCAAACTGGTCTCACTTAAATGGTCTTTTCTTGAACCCTAAGAAATCTAAATGCATAGTAATCTCCAAAAAGATTCTTGATCTCTCTTACTTTCCTTCGATTTTGTTAAGTAATGCCCCCATTGAATATGTTGAAACTGCCAAAAATCTTGGTGTTAACTTTAATCGCTCTTTAACTTGGGACAACCATATAAATGGAATTATAGGCAAAGTTTATGGTGCCCTACGTACTTTATGGGTAACCCAGTATTTCACACCAATAAACACACGCATGCTGCTTGCCAAGACCTTGTTATTACCAATTTTAATTTATGGTTGTGAACTATATTGCAATTGTTGTTATGAAAGTAAACGTAAACTTAATGTCACTTTTAACAATATTGTTCGCTATGTCTTTGGCTTACGAAGATATGATCGTGTATCCAATTTTGCTACCCTGCTGCTTGATATGACCTTTGATTACTACCTTAAATTTCGTAGTTTGTTGCTATTCGCTGATGTACTGCTTACACACCAACCACAATACTGTTTTGACAAGATAAATTTCCCTACCTCTAGTAGATCTCGTCAATTGATTCATCCTCGCTTCACATGTTTAACATCCGAACGTCAATTCTTTATAAATTCAGTCTGACTCTGGAACTCTCTTCCTCGCGCCATTACGGTAATCCAAAACGCAACAAGAATTAAAAAGGCTCTTAAAGATCATTTTTCACATAGCATTTAAATACTCGAATTATTTTTTTTTTTTTTTTACAAATGTATATTTCTGATAATCTAACTTGTTCTTTTTTCTTTTTTCGCATTACTTAGTTTCAATCGTGTATTATAATATTAGATACTGAATTATTAGCTTGCTCTACCAATTTGTATTATTAGCTTGTAACTATTTTATAAGATATTGTATCTTACAGTTATTAAGTATCAGTGGCGAAAAGCCACTGATAAATCAACTCCAAGTTCATTCACGTCTGAAGAAATTGAAAATGCAAAATTAACCCCCAGTATATCAACTAATGAATGCCCTTTAACACCATTAGAGATTAAAAAAGCAGAATCGTTTTGGATACGCAAAATACAACTTTTATATTTTAAAACTGAAATTAATCAACACTTTCTATTTTAGAACCTGTTACACGCAATAGCCCTCTTCATCGGCTTACGCCATTTCTTGACTCACAAGGAGTTCTGCGAATTAGTGGGCGGTTTCGGAATGCACAAATAGACCCAGACATCAAACATCCTATCATATTACCGAAAGATTCAACCTTCACCAAGCTTGTTTTGGAATATACTCATCAAGCAACTCTTCATGGCGGTGTGCAGTTGATGCTTGCAACATTGCGAAGAACATACTGGATTCTTGGAGGACGTAGTTACGTGCGCTCATTTGTACATACATGTGTCGTGTGTGCTCGTCATCGAGCCACAACTACAAAGCAACTCATGGGTCAACTTCCTGTCAATCGTACAATGCCTTCTCGTCCATTCCTACATTCCGGTGTGGATTACGCCGGGCCCTTTATTTTAAAAACTTGGAAAGGAAGAGCAGCAAAAACCTATAAGGGTTATCTAATCGTATTTGTTTGTTTCTCATCATCAGCTGTTCATCTAGAAATAGCCACAGACTATTCATCGGAAGGTTTTCTAGCAGCCTACAAGAGGTTTGTAGGTCGTCGAGGTATTTGTGCTTCCTTAACAAGCGATTGCGGTACCAATTTAACAGGCGCTGACGCCGAACTAAGAAAACTTTTTAAAGCTACTTCCAAGGAAAGCGAGCACATAATAAATGTACTAGCTAATGATGGAACCAAATGGCAGGTTAATCCTCCAGCGGCACCTCATTTTGAGGAAAATGGGAAGCGGCTGTCAAGTCCGCAAAATTCCATATCAAACGAACAATTGGCGAGTCTCGTTTAAGATATGAAGAATTTTCTACCTTATTAGTACATATAGAAGCAGTCCTAAATTCTCGACCAATTTGTCCACTTTCTGATGACTTTGAAGACCTCGAAGCATTAACCCCAGGTCATTTCATTATTGGAAATGCAATCAGTACCGTACCTGAACCCTCATTACTCCATGTTCCAGAATCAAGGCTGTCTCGTTTTCAACATTTAAGACAGATGTTAGAACGATTTTGGCAGAGGTGGTAAATCCAATATCTATAGCGTCTTCAAGAATTTGCAAAATGGCATGAAGCTATGCCATCTCTGAAAGTAGGAACACTCGTCTTAGTCTTAGACGAGCGGTATCCTCCAACAAAATGGCCACTTGCCAAAGTAATAGAAACTCATCCAGGGTTGGATGGACTAGTAAGAGTCGTTACCATCAAGACTCAATCATCAACATTGAAGCGACCCGTTGTCAAGCTCTGTCCCTTACCAGTTTACACAGAAGATCAATCAGAAGTTCAACGTTCTAATGGAGACGTTGAGGTGGGCGGAAATAAAAGAGTAGAAATAAAAGATTTTTGGAAAGATGTCTGTGCGTGCGTGTGTACGTACGTTCACGACGTTTTTTTCGTCGTCCATAGCTCAAGAACCAGAAGGGATATCGACTTCAAATAAATTTTGTTATACAGATAATAGTGCAGAAAGGGCTCTCAAGAAAAAAAACTGAAACAAAATTTGTCACCTCGAAAAATTTACGAATTTTACGAATGGTTTTACCTCCAAAACAATTTTGTGCAACGGAGACTTCTTGGACTATGTGTACATCCATACATAAAGAATCACGAATGCATTTTGTTTTTTAACTTCTGTTAAAAATCTAGTACAGTTACAAAAAAAAGTAAAACAAAATCTAATACAATTTCCTTTGCTTGTCACTTTGAAATTTACATAGTTTTTGCTTCCTTCTTATCTATCTTTCTTTTACAAAAGTATCACGCATTATCTCGATCTTAATCTTATTAAATAAAAGTAATCTTTAAATATTACTAAAAGAGTATAATTTGATTTAAAACTAACATTAATGGTCCTTCGAGTCGGATTATTCTTACCGCGAAATAATTATTTATATAATTGTTTTTGAGAAAAAAGTACAGTCCATAACCACAAACTAAATGTCTAATGCAACACAGTTGTCAGCCATTTTAGAACAGCAGTATGAATTATTCGACAATATTAAGGAATCGCTCGATAAATTGGGTTCCAACCCAACAACCCAAAGAATAGAGTCTCGTAAAAATGCTCTCTGCAAAAATTGGACTTTATTCAAAGAAAGTCACCAAAATGCCACAGCCATTAAAACATCACTGAAAGTTGAAACACGACAAAAATTCGAAGAGGAGAATTATTTTAAAAACAAAATGTATCGTAGCTGCGAAGAAAATTATCTAGATGCCATCGAACACATGTCTACTTTGAAAGATCAGAAGTTCCAAATATCGATGGGAAAGCTCTTGCTGCTACGTCTGCCAAACCGCAGATTTTGGCAAATAACCACCAGCTACCAAAACTACCTTTGCCAGTTTTCAACGGCGAATTCTCTGAGTGGCCTTCATTTAAAGGCTCCTTTATGGCAATCATTGGAGCTGATCCGTCGCTTACCTGTGTCACAAAGCTTCAATTTTTAAAAGGATGTCTCGTAGGTAAGGCGGCATCACGTCTACATGGTGTATCAGTTACGGCATCAAACTTCCAAATCGCTTGGGACGACATGATCTCTTATTATGATAATAAAAGACTACATGTCGACGCAGCAGTTCAAGCTATTATTTCAGCCAAAGCTGTTAACGAGGAATCTTCTTCTAAATTGGAGACCTTGTTTAACGACATTAATAAAGCTTTGGGGTGGCTTGAAGGTCTTGGTCGTGATGACAGATTCACAGCCCTATTATGGTTATCAAATATCAACACGATATTTGATAATAGTTGATAATTATCAACAAAATTAATGAATCGGTATTATGGTGATCAATTATCAATATTTTTGATAAATAGTGAATTAAAAGATGTATTGTGAATAGCTTTATTGATAAACTCGGTATTACAGCTATCAAACATATTGATAGATACCAATCAAATATTCTATCAGCTACAAAATCTTCGTTGACAAATGTATCAAATATTCGTAAATGGTAAAGAATTGTAATTTAAATACGATTTATAAAAGTTTTTTTTGTAGTTTTTATTGAATATACAAATTGAAGAACGAAATGCCTTCACTAGAATTGTTGTTTGAAGGCAATTGTACTGAGAAACGAAGGTTTATCGTGCAAGCTAAAATAAACAGTATTTTGCAACCTCAGGATTTTCCTCCATTAGTTCCACAAGCCTTTCTATTTGTTTTCTGTTGCTAACTATTCTACTCCTAAATAAACAAAATATTATTAAGAAAAAAGAGAAATTTATTTAATGAAAACAACTTACATTATTCCGCCGAAATTATTTATAGACCAAAACACAAGAACTCAACACAAATGACAAACACCAAACAAAACCTATTCACAATCGTATATTGATTAGTATTCACAATGGGTGAAAAATTATCATTTGATACTCATAATACCAAATTATCAATAAATTGATAGAAGTTATCAAATAATTGATAGTTGATAGCCATAATAGGGCTGTCAGTGGAATGATGTACTTACACATATCGTTTCTCGTAAACTAGATGGTACTTCTATTAAGGAATGGGAAAAGTCACTAGGACCTTCAACCGAGCCCCCCACATGGGCGGCACTGAAAGAATTTATTTTAACCCGAATTCGATCACTTGAAGCCTTTGAACGCGCTACTTTACCGCAAAACAAATCCCAATCATCCACCTCAAAGCAGCAAGTTAAGGCGAAAGCCCATCATGCAGCTGCGCAGCAAACAAAACAGGTATGTTTTAATTGTCAAGGCGAGCACTATATCTCTTCTTGTCCAGGTTTCTTATCAAAGACTCTAGCAAATCACTTAGAGCTTATAAAACAATTGAAACTATGCTTCAACTGTCTCTGGCCTCACCAACTTAATACATGCTTTTCAAAACGGAGATGCCAAAAATGTGAACGACGTCACCATACAACCATACATCAGGAAAATACATATATATCAATTCAACTGTGGCATCTAATGAAGCCATTCCAAGCAACAGCATTAATTGTGTTTCTGCCGTTTCTAATGTCACCTGTACAACCAAGCCTCCCAGATCAACAACGCTTCTCGCCACTGCATTAGTGAAAGTAGTATCCAGTTTTGGAGAGTCATATGTTGTCCGAGCATTCCTTGACCAGGGCTCAGAAGTTAACTTTGTATTAGAATACCTCATAAACCTTCTCCAGCTACCTCGATCGTACACATCTTTATCTATAGTTGGTATTGGAGGTGATTCCTCCTCATCTCATCAATCAAAGGGCATGGTAACTATTAATCTGAAATCTTGCACAAGCGAATTCACTTGCAGTTTTAACGCCTATATCTTATCAAAACTTACCAACCTTTTACCATCGGCTGTGTCCAAACATTCTGGCTGGGCACATTTGCAAAATATTGATCTAGCGGATCCGTAATATCACCAACCCGGTCGTGTAGACCTCATTCTCGGAGTAGAGATGTATGGACAAGTCCTGCAAAATGGACCTGAAGGAGCACCAATAGCACAACGTACATCTCTGCGGTGGATTATTTCAGGATCATCAACGTCAATAGCCCCATCAGAAGCAAAATCGACTTAGTGCAAAAGTTTTGGACGCAATAAGAATCTTTTAAATCTTCTGTCGATACACTTACTCCAGAAGAAGAAGAATGCGAGCATATATTCCAATCCACACATTCTCGTGATGCCGTAGAATGATTTATCGTACGTCTTCCTTTCAAATCAGTTCCAGCATCATTCGGAGATTCGAGATCTCCAGCTTTAAAGTTTTTAAGCCGATTAGAAAACCGTTTTGTAAAAAATACAGAATTTGCCATTGATTATTCTAACTTTATTACAGAGTATGAACAACTTGGACATATGCTACGAGTACCGACACAAACTCAAAACAATGATCAGATGTTTTATTTACCTCATCATGGTGTTCTTCGCAGTTGCAGCTCAACGACCAAATTAAGATTCGTTTTTAACGGATCTCTGAAAACAGATAAGGGAAAATCTCTTAACGACTTCCTCCACGAAGGTAAAAAACTGCAAGTAGATCTTCCTGATGTTCTGACCAGGTGGAGGGTTAATGAGTTTGCCTATTGTTCTGATGTAAAACAAAATGTTTCGGCAAATCAAAGTGCACCCGGACGACTGGAATTACCAACGTATTTTATGGACTGAAAGTTCTAACATTCAAGAATTTGTGCTTACCACAGTCACATACGGAACCAAATCAGCTCCATTTTTAGCAAACAGGGTCCTTCATCAACTAGCCGAGGATGAAAGTTATCGATTTGCAGACGTCAAAGATGTTATCAAAAAGAATACTTACGTAGATGATGTGTACGATGGAGCAGCTACAGTACAAGAAGGTAAGAATCGAATTTCTCAAATTACTCATCTCTGAAGCAGGTGGATTTCAATTGCAAAAATGGGCAGCCAATAACAAAAATTTAATCTCAAATGTTCCGGAGCAAAATCGAGCAGCGACCCCATTGCTTTTCCTGTTCCCCGAAAACTGGGATTGAACTGGCAGCCTACATTGGAGCGATTTATTTTCATCTCAGTACATCAGCAGGAACCAGCAATATACACAAAATGCACAGTGCTATCTAGAGCAGCTCAACTTTCCGATCCCTTGGATTGGCTCTCTCCTATCGTGGTCAGGGCCAAGTTGTTTATACAAGAACTTTGGCTTGCAGGCTTTGAATGGGATCAACCAATATCCAAATCATTTGAAAGTCGATGGAAAAGTTACATCAACCAGCTCAGTGATCTCTCCTTGATATCTGTGCCCCGATGGCTTGGAATAACTCCTTGTTCTTTATCGATCGAACTGCATGGGTTTTCCGATGCCTCTCAACTAGCTCTTGGAGCTGTCGTTTATATTCGTGTGGTAAAAGAAAATGAAACGAATATTACAATCCTATCATCAAAAACAAAGGTAACTCCAACTCTGAAAAGTCTTCAAAACGACCTAGATCTGTTCGAGTCACAATTCCACGGCTGGAATTGACTGCAGCGTTAATGCTTACGAAGCTGGTGAAGCACGTAGTCTATGCTCTGGACTGACTCCAGTACTGCGCTTTATTGGATTCAAGGTGAGCCATCGAGATGGAAAGAGTTTGTCCGAAATCGAGTCACCCAAATCCAAGAGATATTGCCAAAAGCAAATTGGCATCATATTTCAGGTGAGCACAACTCGCAGACCTCCCATCTAGAGGAGTTTCACCACGCCAGTTAGCTGAAAGCGATCTTTGGTGGAAAGGACCACGGTGGCTCCAGCTGACTTCAGATAAGTGGCCAAACCTAATCCCGGCTCCAGATTCTAACGTAGATTATGAAGAACGTCATACACTAGTAGCTACAACAATACAATTTCTAAATAGACAAACATGGGATCTTCTTCAACGTTATTCATCTTTGACGATACTTTTGCGAATCACTGCATGGTGCAAACGTGCTATATTACGAAACACTGCGAGTCTTGTTGTGAAAAGCCACTGATAAATCAACTCCTAGTTCATTCACGTCTGAAGAAATTGAAAATACAAAATTAACCCTCAGTACATCAACTAATGAATGCCCTTTAACACCATTAGAGATTAAAAAAGCAGAATCATTTTGGATACGCAAAATACAACTTTTATATTTTAAAATTGAAATTAATCAACACTTTCTATTTTAGAACCTGTTACACGCAATAGCCCTCTTCATCGGCTTACGCCATTTCTTGACTCACAAGGAGTTCTGCGAATTAGTGGGCGGCTTCGGAATGCACAAATAGACCCAGACATCAAACATCCTATCATATTACCGAAAGATTCAACCTTCACCAAGCTTGTTTTGGTATATACTCATCAAGCAACTCTTCATGGTGGTGTGCAGTTGATGCTTGCAACATTGCGAAGAACATACTGGATTCTTGGAGGACGTAGTTACGTGCGCTCATTTGTACATATGTACATGTGTCCTGTGTGCTCGTCATCGAGCCACAACTGCAAAGCAACTCATGGGTCAACTTCCTGTCAATCGTACCATTTCTTCTCGTCCATTCCTACATTCCGGTGTGGATTACGCCGGGCCCTTTATTTTAAAAACTTGGAAAGGAAGAGAAGCAAAAACCTATAAGGGTTATCTAATCGTATTTGTTTGTTTCTCATCATCAGGTGTTCATCTAGAAATAGCCACAGACTATTCATCGGAAGGTTTTCTAGCAGCCTACAAGAGGTTTGTAGGTCGTCGAGGTATTTGTGCTTCCTTAACAAGCGATTGCGGTACCAATTTAACAGGCGCTGACGCCGGAAAGCGAGCACATAATAAATGTACTAGCTAATGATGGAACCAAATGGCAGTTTAATCCTCCAGCGGCACCTCATTTTGGTGGAAAATGGGAAGCGGCTGTCAAGTCCGCAAAATTCCATATCAAACGAACAATTGGCGAGTCTCGTTTAAGATATGAAGAATTTTCTACCTTATTAGTACAGATAGAAGCAGTCCTAAATTCTCGACCAATTTGTCCACTTTCTGATGACTCTGAACACCTCGAAGCATTAACCCCAGGTCATTTCATTATTGGAAATGCAATCAGTACCGTACCTGAACCCTCATTACTCCATGTTCCAGAATCAAGGCTGTCTCGTTTTCAACATTTAAGACAGATGTTAGAACGATTTTGGCAGAGGTGGTAAATCCAATATCTACAGCTCCTTCAAGAATTTGCAAAATGTCATGAAGCTATGTCATCTCTGAAAGTAGGAACACTCGTCTTAGTCTTCGACGAGCGGTATCCTCCAACAAAATGGCCACTTG
The DNA here is from genome assembly GCA_920104205.1 of Eupeodes latifasciatus. Taxonomy (NCBI): domain Eukaryota; kingdom Metazoa; phylum Arthropoda; class Insecta; order Diptera; family Syrphidae; genus Eupeodes; species Eupeodes latifasciatus. The sequence goes on along the minus strand of OV049924.1, from coordinate 270,931,206 downwards.
CCAAAGTAATAGAAAGTCATCCAGGGTTGGATGGACTAGTAAGAGTCGTTACCATCAAGATTTAATCATCAACATTGAAGCGACCCGTTGTCAGGCTCTGTCCCTTACCAGTCTACACAGAAGATCAATCAGAAGTTCAACGTTCTAATGGAGACGTTGAGGTGGGCGGAAATAAAAGAGTAGAAATAAAAGATTTTTGGAAAGATGTCTGTGCGTGCGTGTGTACGTACGTTCACGACGTTTTTTGGTCGACCATAGCTCAAGAACCAGAAGGGATATCGAATTCAAATAAATTTTGTTATACAGATAATAGTGCAGAAAGATGCAAGAAAAAAAAACTGAAACAAAACTTGTCACCTCGAAAAATTTACGAATTTTACGAATGGTTTTATCTCCAAAACAATTTTGTGCAACGGAGACTTCTTGGACTATGTGTACATCCATACATAAAGAATCACGAATGCATTTTGTTTTTTAACTTCTGTTAAAAATCTAGTACAGTTACAAAAAAAAGTAAAACAAAATCTAATACAATTTCCTTTGCTTGTCACTTTGAAATGTACATAGTTTTTGCTTCCTTCTTATCTATCTTTCTTTTACAAAAGTATCACGCATTACCTCGATCTTAATCTTATTAAATAAAAGTAATTTTTAAATATTACTAAAAGAGTATCATTTGATTTAAAACTAACATTAATGGTCCTTCGAGCCGGATTATACTTACCGCGAAATAATTATTTATATAATTTTTTTTGAGAAAAAAGTACAGTCCATAACCACAAACTAAATGTCTAATGCAACACAGTTGTCAGCCATTTTAGAACAGCAGTATGAATTATTCGACACTATTAAGGAATCGCTCGATAAATTGGGTTCCAACCCAACAACCCAAAGAATAGAGTCTCGTAAAAATGCTCTCTGCGAAAATTGGACTTCATTCAAAGAAAGTCACCAAAGTGCCACGGCCATTAAAGCATCACTGAAAATTGAAACACGACAAAAATTCGAATAGGAGAATTATTTTAAAAACAAAATGTATCGTAGCTGCGAAGAAAATTATCTAGATGCCATCGAACACATGTCTACTTTGAAAGATCAGAAGTTCCAAATCTCGATGGGAAAGCTCTTGCTGCTACGTCTGCCAAACCGCAGATTTTGGCAAATAACCACCAGCTACCAAAACTACCTTTGCCAGTTTTCAACGGCGAATTCTCTGAGTGGCCTTCATTTAAAGACTCCTTTATGGCATTCATTGGAGCTGATCCGTCGCTTACCTGTGTCACAAAGCTTCAATTTTTAAAAGGATGTCTCGTAGGTAAGGCGGCATCACGTCTACATGGTGTATCAGTTACGGCATCAAACTTCCAAATCGCTTGGGACGACATGATCTCTTATTATGATAATAAAAGACTACATGTCGACGCAGCAGTTCAAGCTATTATTTCAGCCAAAGCTTTTAACGAGGAATCTTCTTCTAAATTGGAGACCTTGTTTGACGACATTAATAAAGCTTTGGGGTCGCTTGAAGGTCTTGGTCGTGATGTGATTCACAGCCCTATTATGGTTCTAAATGTATTTTTACTCCCTAACTTCAGTGATAAAGACGTCACCACAGCCAGTATGGTAATAGACAACCATACCTACTGGCTGGTATCAGCGTATTTGGGCCACGACCACCAGGGCCCACTACCTGGTACCATTCTGGATAGGACGGTCGCTGAATCAACAAGACTTAAAACCAACATAATTATCGGTTGTGACGCCAATGCGCACCATACTACGTGGGGTAGTACCGATATAAATGACAGAGGTGAGTCTCTTTTTGATTATATTTTAACAACTAATCTGGTAGTATGTAATGTAGGTAGTGAACCAACCTTCGTTACTAAAAATCGACAAGAAGTTTTAGATATGACTCTTTTCTCTTTACATCTCTCAAATAAAATATTGAATTGGAGAGTATCATAGATCATAGATACATCCAATTCACACTTATTGAAGAGTTCCCAAAACCGATCCAATTCCGAATCTATAGGAAAACAGATTGGCCAAAATATAGGGCAACTCTGAAGAATTTGATTAAACCAGAACTTTATGATCCGCCCTTGTGCGCTTTTGAACTCGATCAAAAAGTCGACGAGCTTACAGCAGCACTTAATAAAGCCATGGAAACTGCCTGCCCCCTCACTACAGTGCGGGGAAAGAAGAAACCATATTGGTGGGCTGCTGAACTGGGTATACTCCGGAAAGGCTGTAGAAGGCTTTTTAATCGTGCAAAAAAGACTAGACATCCACAAGACTGGGATTCCTATAAGGAATCCCTCAAAAAATATAAACAGGAATTGAGAATAGCCAAAAGATCCTCTTGGAGATCCTTCTGTAGCTCAATAGAAGAATCCTCGGAGGCATCAAGGATAAGGAAGATTCGCTCGACAAATCCAACCATGCCTAGTTGTCTTAAAAACTTGGATGGTACTTGGACTAACTCTTGCGAAGAAACGCTAAACCTGCTACTTGACACCCACTTTCCTGATAGCTCCAAATACGTTAATACAACAACCATCCTGGGTCGCGTATTAACTTAACTTTTCCTCAAGGTCTTGTTACAAAAGAGAAGTTGACTTGGGCTCTGAATAGTTTCAAACCTTACAAATCTCCAGGGCCAGATCACATCATACCAGCTGAGTTACAATTTACGACTGACATAACTCTGCCCGTCATTGGGATGATTTTTAAAAGTTGTCTAGATATGGTCCATATACCTCAGCGATGGAGAGAAGTAAAGGTAGTTTTCATTCCCAAGGCGGGCAAATGTTCGCATGTCAACCCTAAAGATCTAAGACCTATTAGTCTATCATCATTCATTCTCAAGACTCTGGAACGTTTGATTGATATCCACGTACGTAACAGCATTGATAAGAGACTATCGATGTCTCAGCATGCTTACTGCAAAGGGAAATCGGTAGAAACAGCCTTGCACACCTTGGTAAGAACTGTCGAATACTCCCTAGAACAAAAACAATATACTATGGTGGCCTTCCTGGATATTGAAGGCGCTTTCAACAACATTAACACATCCGCTATAACTTCTGCTATGACGACCCTAAACGTCGAATACTCACTCTGTGAATTGATAAATCTAATGCTAAAAAGCAGGGTCATCAACTCTAAGATGGGGGATTTTTGTACGAAAAGGTCTGTCAGTAGAGGCACTCCGCAAGGTGGTGTTCTGTCCCCTCTCCTGTGGAACATAGTGGTTAACGAGCTACTAATATCCCTTGAGAGAGAAGGCTACAGAGTGATTACGTATGCCGATGATGTTGCTATCGCCGTCATAGGAGAACATCCAAATACACTGAGAGACCTCCTCCAAAACGCACTCAATATGCTCACTAGATGGGCAGATCACTGTGGACTTAGTATTAATCCTCAAAAAACAGACCTCGTCCTTTTTACGCGGAAATACAAGATCCCAGAAATTGTACCTCCCTCAATAAAAGGTGTACCACTAATTTTCACCAATGAGGCCAAATATCTTGGTCTGATATTGGACAAAAAATTAAGTTGGAAACCTAATATTCAGGAAAGAGTTAAAAAAGCTACAGCAGCTCTTTTCCTTTGCAAGAAAGCCATAGGAAACAAATGGGGTTTTCAACCTCGCATAACTTATTGGCTATACACATCAGTCATCCGACCAATACTTATGTACGGGGTTGCAGTGTGGTGGACTGCACTGGAGAAAGTCACATATTACGACAAACTCAGCAGAGTCCAACGCACTGCATGTCTCTGCATTAGCGGGGCTTTGAGAACCACACCCTCAGCAGCGTTGGACCCTCTCCTCCATCTGACACCCCTCGACATTTTCAGCAAACAAGTGGCAGCGAGTACAGCCATAAGACTCAACGCCTCATCTCAGTGGACCAACAACAATGTTGGGCACTCCATCATTCTGAACCTCTTTGGTTCTATACCAAAGTACATAGACTACACTATACCAAAACCCCAATTTGGTAAAAACTTCCAGGTATCCATTCCATCCAGGGATGAATGGGAAGATAAAAAACTCCTGGATGACAAAATCATCCATTTTTATACAGATGGATCCAAGACAAATGAGGGAGTTGGTAGTGGTGTGTACTCAGAAAAGCTTAATCTAAGCATCTCATTCCACCTCCCTAATCATTGTAGCGTCTTCCAAGCGGAAATTTTAGCGATCAAAGAGGTTCTCTCCTGGCTAAGAGAAAACGTGATATCAACTTCTGATATACGCATCTTCTCTGACAGTCAGGCTGCTATCAAGTCTCTTGACGGCGTCTCAACCAACTCTCTAACGGCCCTCGATTGTCGATCGTCTCTTATGGAGATGGCGCAGCAATTTAACATTCACCTATGCTGGGTGCCGGGCCACAGAGACATCGCAGGAAATTGTAGAGCCGATGAACTCGCTAAAAATGGAACCGTCATACCTATTTCACCTGAAAGGGAGAAGATAGGTATACCGATAGCTGCATGTAAACTCCTGCTAAAATAAAAAGATTTCGAGATAGCAAACTCTAGGTGGTACAATTTACCATCATGCGCAGCCACAAAACTAATATGGCCTTCATTGGACCTAAAGCGCTCAAAAGACTTGTTATCCCAAAGCAGAATTCATATTAGCTCCCTAATAGGTGCCCTTACGGGACACTGTCTTATAGGCAGACACGCAATACGACTTGGTGTAGCCTCAAATGACTTCTGCAGGAGCTGCATGGACGAGGAAGAAGAAGAAACAATCTCTCACCTCCTCTGCACCTGCCCTGCTCTTTCACGAAGACGCAAACTTCATCTGGGAGAATACTCTTTTGATGATCCCAGTGAACTAGCTAAAAAGGATATCAAATATCTCCTTCGCTTTATAAAAAGCTCAAAATGGTTCGACTAGTGGGAAGTAATTCTCTAGATTCATGTGGTATCACAATGGGCCTTTTCTTCTGGCCTAAGTGTGTGGTTTTTGTATCTGCAGCCACATTAACCTAACCTAACCTATTATGGTTATCAAATATCAACACGATATTTGATAATAGTTGATAATTATCAACAAAATTAATGAATCGGTATTATGGTGATCAATTATCAATATTTTTGATAAATAGTGAATTAAAAGATGTATTGTGAATAGATTTATTGATAAACTCGGTATTACGGCTATCAAACATATTGATACCCATCAAATATTCTATCAGCTACAAAATCTTCGTTGACAAATGTATCAAATATTTGTAAATGGTAAAGAATTGTAATTTAAATACGATTTATAAAAGTTTTTTTGTAGTTTTTATTGAATATACAAATTGAAGAACGAAATGCCTTCACTAGAATTGTTGTTTGAAGGCAATTGTACTGAGAAACGAAGGTTTATCGTGCAAGCTAAAATAAACAGTATTTTGCAACCTCAGGATTTTCCTCCATTAGTTCCACAAGCCTTTCTATTTGTTTTCTGTTGCTAACTATTCCACTCCTAAATAAACAAAATATTATTAAGAAAAAAGAGAAATTTATTTAATGAAAACAACTTACATTATTCCGCCGAAATTATTTATAGACCAAAACACAAGAACTCAACACAAATGACAAACACCAAACAAAACCTATTCACAATCGTATATTGATTAGTATTCACAATGGGTGAAAAATTATCATTTGATACTCATAATACCAAATTATCAATAAATTGATAGAAGTTATCAAATAATTGATAGTTGATAGCCATAATAGGGCTGTCAGTGGAATGATGTACTTACACATATCGTTTCTCGTAAACTAGATGGTACTTCTATTAAGGAATGGGAAAAGTCACTAGGACCTTCAACCGAGCCCCCCACATGGGCGGCACAGAAAGAATTTATTTTAACCCGAATTCGATCACTTGAAGCCTTTGAACGCGCTACTTCATCGCAAAACAAATCCCAATCATCCAGCTCAAAGCAGCAAGTTAAGGCGAAAGCCCATCATGCAGCTGCGCAGCAAACAAAACAGGTATGTTTTAATTGTCAAGGCGAGCACTATATCTCTTCTTGTCCAGGTTTCTTATCAAAGACTCTAGCAAATCACTTAGAGCTTATAAAACAATTGAAACTATGCTTCAACTGTCTCTGGCCTCACCAACTTAATACATGCTTTTCAAAACGGAGATGCCAAAAATGTGAACGACGTCACCATACAACCATACATCAGGAAAATACATATATCAATTCAACTGTGGCATCTAATGAAGCCATTCCAAGCAACAGCATTAATTGTGTTTCTGCCGTTTCTAATGTCACCTGTACAACCAAGCCACCCAGATCAACAACGCTTCTCGCCACTGCATTAGTGAAAGTAGTATCCAGTTTTGGAGAGTCATATGTTGTCCGAGCATTCCTTGACCAGGGCTCAGAAGTTAACTTTGTATTAGAATACCTCATAAACCTTCTCCAGCTACCTCGATCGTACACATCTTTATCTATAGTTGGTATTGGAGGTGATTCCTCCTCATCTCATCAATCAAAGGGCATGGTAACTATTAATCTGAAATCTTGCACAAGCGAATTCACTTGCAGTTTTAACGCCTATATCTTATCAAAACTTACCAACCTTTTACCATCGGCTGTGTCCAAACATTCTGGCTGGGCACATTTGCAAAATATTGATCTAGCGGATCCGTAATATCACCAACCCGGTCGTGTAGACCTCATTCTCGGAGTAGAGATGTATGGACAAGTCCTGCAAAATGGACCTGAAGGAGCACCAATAGCACAACGTACATCTCTGGGGTGGATTATTTCAGGATCATCAACGTCAATAGCCCCATCAGAAGCAAAATCGACTTAGTGCAAAAGTTTTGGACGGAATAAGAATCTTTTAAATCTTCTGTCGATACACTTACTCCAGAAGAAGAAGAATGCGAGCATATATTCCAATCCACACATTCTCGTGATGCCGTAGAATGATTTATCGTACGTCTTCCTTTCAAATCAGTTCCAGCATCATTCGGAGATTCGAGATCTCCAGCTTTAAAGTTTTTAAGCCGATTAGAAAATCGTTTTGTAAAAAATACAGAATTTGCCATTGATTATTCTAACTTTATTACAGAGTATGAACAACTTGGACATATGCTACGAGTACCGACACAAACTCAAAACAATGATCAGATGTTTTATTTACCTCATCATGGTGTTCTTCACAGTTGCAGCTCAACGACCAAATTAAGAGTCGTTTTTAACGGATCTCTGAAAACAGATAAGGTAAAAAACTGCAAGTAGATCTTCCTGATGTTCTGACCAGGTGGAGGGTTAATGAGTTTGCCTATTGTTCTGATGTAAAAAAAATGTTTTGGCAAATCAAAGTGCACCCGGACAACTGGAATTACCAACGTATTTTATGGACTGAAGGTTCTAACATTCAAGAATTTGTGCTTACCACAGTCACATACGGAACCAAATCAGCTCCATTTTTAGCAAACAGGGTCCTTCATCAATTAGCCGAGGATGAAAGTTATCGATTTGCAGACGTCAAAGATGTTATCAAAAAGAATACTTACGTAGATGATGTGTACGATGGAGCAGCTACAGTACAAGAAGGTAAGAATCGAATTTCTCAAATTACTCATCTCTGAAGCAGGTGGATTTCAATTGCAAAAATGGGCAGCCAATAACAAAAATTGAATCTCAAATGTTCCGGAGCAAAATCGAGCAGCGACCCCATTGCTTTCCATAGAAGATGGTCCTGTTCCCCGAACACTGTGATTGAACTGGCAGCCTACATTGGATCGATTTATTTTCATCCCAGTACATCAGCAGGAACCAGCAATATACACAAAACGCACAGTGCTATCTAGAGCAGCTCAACTTTTCGATCCCTTGGATTGGCTCTCTCCTATCGTGGTCAGGGCCAAGTTGTTTATACAAGAACTTTGGCTTGCAGGCTTTGAATGGGATCAACCAATATCCAAATCATTTGAAAGTCGATGGAAAAGTTACATCAACCAGCTCGGTGATCTCTCCTTGATATCTGTGCCCCGATGGCTTGGAATAACTCCTTGTTCTTTATCGATCGAACTGCATGGGTTTTCCGATGCCTCACAACTAGCTCTTGGAGCTGTCGTTTATATTCGTGTGGTAAAAGAAAATGAAACGAATATTACAATCCTGTCATCAAAAACAAAGGTAACTCCAACTAAGCGCTCTGAAAAGTCTTCAAAACGACCTAGATCTGTTCGAGTCACAATTCCACGGCTGGAATTGACTGCAGCGTTAATGCTTACGAAGCTGGTGAAGCACGTAGTCTATGCTCTTGATTTACATGCAGCTCCCATTCACCTCTAGACTTACTCCAGTACTGCGCTTTATTGGATTCAAGGTAAGCCATCGAGATGGAAAGAGTTTGTCCGAAATCGAGTCACCCAAATCCAAGAGATATTGCCAAAAGCAAATTGGCATCATATTTCAGGTGAGCACAACTCGCAGACCTCCCATCTAGAAGAGTTTCACCACGCCAGTTAGCTGAAAGCGATCTTTGGTGGAAAGGACCACGGTGGCTCCAGCTGACTTCAGATAAGTGGCCAAACCTAATCCCGGCTCCAGATTCTAACGTAGATCATGAAGAACGTCATACACTAGTAGCTACAACAATACAATTTCTAAATAGACAAACATGGGATCTTCTTCAACGTTATTCATCTTTGACGATACTTTTGCGAATCACTGCATGCTGCAAACGTGCTATATTACGAAACACTGCGAACTTGTTGTGAAAAGCCACTGATAAATCAACTCCAAGTTCATTCACGTCTGAAGAAATTGAAAATGCAAAATTAACCCTCAGTACATCAACTAATGAATGCCCTTTAACACCATTAGAGATTAAAAAAGCAGAATCATTTTGGATACGCAAAATACAACTTTTATATTTTAAAATTGAAATTAATCAACACTTTCTATTTTAGAACCTGTTACACGCAATAGCCCTCTTCATCGGCTTACGCCATTTCTTGACTCACAAGGAGTTCTGCGAATTAGTGGGCGGCTTCGGAATGCACAAATAGACCCAGACATCAAACATCCTATCATATTACCGAAAGATTCAACCTTCACCAAGCTTGTTTTGGTATATACTCATCAAGCAACTCTTCATGGCGGTGTGCAGTTGATGCTTGCAACATTGCGAAGAACATACTGGATTCTTGGAGGACGTAGTTACGTGCGCTCATTTGTACATACATGTGTCGTGTGTGCTCGTCATCGAGCCACAACTGCAAAGCAACTCATGGGTCAACTTCCTGTCAATCGTACCATTCCTTCTCGTCTATTCCTACACTCCGGTGTGGATTACGCCGGGCCCTTTATTTTAAAAACTTGGAAAAGAAGAGCAGCAAAAACCTATAAGGGTTATCTAATCGTATTTGTTTGTTTCTCATCATCAGCTGTTCATCTAGAAATAGCCACAGACTATTCATCGGAAGGTTTTCTAGCAGCCTACAAGAGGTTTGTAGGTCGTCGAGGTATTTGTGCTTCCTTAACAAGCGATTGCGGTACCAATTTAACAGGCGCTGACGCCGAACTAAGAAAACTTTTTAAAGCTGCTTCCAAAGAAAGCGAGCACATAATAAATGTACTAGCTAATGATGGAACCAAATGGCAGGTTAATCCTCCAGCGGCACCTCATTTTGGTGGAAAATGGGAAGCGGCTGTCAAGTCCGCAAAATTCCATATCAAACGAACAATTGGCGAGTCTCGTTTAAGATATGAAGAATTTTCTACCTTATTAGTACAGATAGAAGCAGTCCTAAATTCTCGACCAATTTGTCCACTTTCTGATGACTTTGAAGACCTCGAAGCATTAACCCCAGGTCATTTCATTATTGGAAATGCAATCAGTACCGTACCTGAACCCTCATTACTCCATGTTCCAGAATCAAGGCTGTCTCGTTTTCAACATTTAAGACAGATGTTAGAACGATTTTGGTAGAGGTGGTAAATCCAATATCTACAGCGTCTTCAAGAATTTGCAAAATGGCATAAAGCTATGCCATCTCTGAAAGTAGGAACACTCGTCTTAGTCTTAGACGAGCGGTATCCTCCAACAAAATGGCCACTTGCCAAAGTAATAGAAAGTCATCCAGGGTTGGATGGACTAGTAAGAGTCGTTACCATCAAGACTCAATCATCAACATTGAAGCGACCCGTTGTCAAGCTCTGGCCCTTACCAGTCTACACAGAAGATCAATCAGAAGTTCAACGTTCTAATGGAGACGTTGAGGTGGGCGGAAATAAAAGAGTAGAAATAAAAGATTTTTGGAAAGATGTCTGTGCGTGCGTGTGTACGTACGTTCACGACGTTTTTTTTCGTCGTCCATAGCTCAAGAACCAGAAGGGATATCGACTTCAAATAAATTTTATTATACAGATAATAGTGCAGAAAGATGCAGAAAGGGCTCTCAAGAAAAAAAACTGAAACAAAATTTGTCACCTCGAAAAATTTACGAATTTTACGAATGGTTTTATCTCCAAAACAATTTTGTGCAACGGAGACTTCTTGGACTATGTGTACATCCATACATAAAGAATCACGAATGCATTTTGTTTTTTACCTTCTGTTAAAAATCTAGTACAGTTACAAAAAAAAGTAAAACAAAATCTAATACAATTTCCTTTGCTTGTCACTTTGAAATGTACATAGTTTTTGCTTCCTTCTTATCTATCTTTCTTTTACAAAAGTATCACGCATTACCTCGATCTTAATCTTATTAAATAAAAGTAATCTTTAAATATTATTAAAAGAGTATCATTTGAATTAAAACTAACATTAATGGTCCTTCGAGCCGGATTATACTTACCGCGAAATAATTATTTATATAATTTTTTTTGAGAAAAAAGTACAGTCCATAACCACAAACTAAATGTCTAATGCAACACAGTTGTCAGCCATTTTAGAACAGCAGTATGAATTATTCGACACTATTAAGGAATCGCTCGATAAATTGGGTTCTAAACCAACAACCCAAAGAATAGAGTCTCGTAAAAATGCTCTCTGCGAAAATTGGACTTTATTCAAAGAAAGTCACCAAAGTGCCACAACCATTAAAGCATCACTGAAAGTTGAAACACGACAAAAATTCGAAGAGGAGAATTATTTTAAAAACAAAATGTATCGTAGCTGCGAAGAAAATTATCTAGATGCCATCGAACACATGTCTACTTTGAAAGATCAGAAGTTCCAAATCTCGATGGGAAAGCTCTTGCTGCTACGTCTGCCAAACCGCAGATTTTGGCAAATAACCACCAGCTACCAAAACTACCTTTGCCAGTTTTCAACGGCGAATTCTCTGAGTGGCCTTCATTTAAAGACTCCTTTATGGCAATCATTGGAGCTGATAAATCGGTATTATGGTGATCAATTATCAATATTTTTGATAAATAGTGAATTAAAAGATGTATTGTGAATAGCTTTATTGATAAACTCGGTATTACGGCTATCAAACATATTGATACCCATCAAATATTCTATCAGCTACAAAATCTTCGTTGACAAATGTATCAAATATTCGTCAATGGTAAAGAATTGTAATTTAAATACGATTTGTAAAAGTTTTTTTTGTAGTTTTTATTGAATATACAAATTGAAGAACGAAATGCCTTCACTAGAATTGTTGTTTGAAGGCAATTGTACTGAGAAACGAAGGTTTATCGTGAAAGCTAAAATAAACAGTATTTTGCAACCTCAGGATTTTCCTCCATTAGTTCCACAAGCCTTTCTATTTGTTTTCTGTTGCTAACTATTCTACTCCTAAATAACTCCTAAAACAACTTACATTATTCCGCCGAAATTATTTATAGACCAAAACACAAGAACTCAACACAAATGACAAACACCAAACAAAACCTATTCACAATCGTATATTGATTAGTATTCGCAATGGGTGAAAAATTATCATTTGATACTCATAATACCAAATTATCAATAAATTGATAGCACCGTTTTGTAAAAAATACAGAATTTGCCATTAATTATTCTTACTTTATTACAGAGTATGAACAACTTGGACATATGCTGCGAGTACCGACACAAACTCAAAACAATGATCAGATGTTTTATTTACCTCATCATGGTGTTCTTCGCAGTTGCAGCTCAACGACCAAATTAAGAGTCGTTTAACGGATCTCTGAAAACAGATAAGGGAAAATCTCTTAACGACTTCCTCCTCGAAGGTAAAAAACTGCAAGTAGATCTTCCTGATGTTCTGACCAGGTGGAGGGTTAATGAGTTTGCCTATTGTTCTGATGTAAAAAAAATGTTTTGGCAAATCAAAGTGCACCCGGACAACTGGAATTACCAACGTATTTTATGGACTGAAGGTTCTAACATTCAAGAATTTGTGCTTACCACAGTCACATACGGAACCAAATCAGCTCCATTTTTAGCAACCAGGGTCCTTCATCAATTAGCCAAGGATGAAAGTTATCGATTTGCAGACGTCAAAGATGTTATCAAAAAGAATACTTACGTAGATGATGTGTACGATGGAGCAGCTACAGTACAAGAAGGTAAGAATCGAATTTCTCAAATTACTCATCTCTGAAACAGGTGGATTTCAATTGCAAAAATGGGCAGCCAATAACAAAAATTGAATCTCAAATGTTCCGGAGCAAAATCGAGCAGCGACCCCATTGCTTTCCATAGAAGATGGTCCTGTTCCCCGAACACTGTGATTGAACTGGCAGCCTACATTGGATCGATTTATTTTCATCCCAGTACATCAGCAGGAACCAGCAATATACACAAAACGCACAGTGCTATGTAGAGCAGCTCAACTTTTCGATCCCTTGGATTGGCTCTCTCCTATCGTGGTCAGGGCCAAGTTGTTTATACAAGAACTTTGGCTTGCAGGCTTTGAATGGGATCAACCAATATCCAAATCATTTGAAAGTCGATGGAAAAGTTACATCAACCAGCTCGGTGATCTCTCCTTGATATCTGTGCCCCGATGGCTTGGAATAACTCCTTGTTCTTTATCGATCGAACTGCATGGGTTTTCCGATGCCTCACAACTAGCTCTTGGAGCTGTCGTTTATATTCGTGTGGTAAAAGAAAATGAAACGAATATTACAATCCTATCATCAAAAACAAAGGTAACTCCAACTAAGCGCTCTGAAAAGTCTTCAAAACGACCTAGATCTGTTCGAGTCACAATTCCACGGCTGGAATTGACTGCAGCGTTAATGCTTACGAAGCTGGTGAAGCACGTAGTCTATGCTCTTGATTTACATGCAGCTCCCATTCACCTCTAGACTTACTCCAGTACTGCGCTTTATTGGATTCAAGGTGAGCCATCGAGATGGAAAGAGTTTGTCCGAAATCGAGTCACCCAAATCCAAGAGATATTGCCAAAAGCAAATTGGCATCATATTTCAGGTGAGCACAACTCGCAGACCTCCCATCTAGAGGAGTTTCACCACGCCAGTTAGCTGAAAGCGATCTTTGGTGGAAAGTACCACGGTGGCTCCAGCTGACTTCAGATGAGTGGCCAAACCTAATCCCGGCTCCAGATTCTAACGTAGATCATGAAGAACGTCATACACTACTAGCTACAACAATACAATTTCTAAATAGACAAACATGGGATCTTCTTCAACGTTATTCATCTTTGACGATACTTTTGCGAATCACTGCATGGTGCAAACGTGCTATATTACGAAACACTGCGAGTCTTGTTGTGAAAAGCCACTGATAAATCAACTCCAAGTTCATTCACGTCTGAAGAAATTGAAAATGCAAAATTAACCCTCAGTACATCAACTAATGAATGCCCTTTAACACCATTAGAGATTAAAAAAGCAGAATCATTTTGGATACGCAAAATACAACTTTTATATTTTAAAATTGAAATTAATCAACACTTTCTATTTTAGAACCTGTTACACGCAATAGCCCTCTTCATCGGCTTACGCCATTTCTTGACTCACAAGGAGTTCTGCGAATTAGTGGGCGGCTTCGGAATGCACAAATAGACCCAGACATCAAACATCCTATCATATTACCGAAAGATTCAACCTTCACCAAGCTTGTTTTGGTATATACTCATCAAGCAACTCTTCATGGCGGTGTGCAGTTGATGCTTGCAACATTGCGAAGAACATACTGGATTCTTGGAGGACGTAGTTACTTGCGCTCATTTGTACATACATGTGTCCTGTGTGCTCGTCATCGAGCCACAACTGCAAAGCAACTCATGGGTCAACTTCCTGTTAATCGTACCATTTCTTCTCGTCCATTCCTACATTCCGGTGTGGATTACGCCGGGCCCTTTATTTTAAAAACTTGGAAAGGAAGAGAAGCAAAAACCTATAAGGGTTATCTAATCGTATTTGTTTGTTTCTCATCATCAGCTGTTCATCTAGAAATAGCCACAGACTTTTCATCGGAAGGTTTTCTAGCAGCTTACAAGAGGTTTGTAGGTCGTCGAGGTATTTGTGCTTCCTTAACAAGCGATTGCGGTACCAATTTAACAGGCGCTGACGCCGAACTAAGAAAACTTTTTAAAGCTGCTTCCAAGGAAAGCGAGCACATAATAAATGTACTAGCTAATGATGGAACCAAATGGCAGGTTAATCCTTCAGCGGCACCTCATTTTGGTGGAAAATGGGAAGCGGCTGTCAAGTCCGCAAAATTCCATATCAAACGAACAATTGGCGAGTCTCGTTTAAGATATGAAGAATTTTCTACCTTATTAGTACAGATAGAAGCAGTCCTAAATTCTCGACCAATTTGTCCACTTTCTGATGACTTTGAAGACCTCGAAGCATTAACCCCAGGTCATTTAATTATTGGAAATGCAATCAGTACCGTACCTGAACCCTCATTACTCCATGTTCCAGAATCAAGGCTGTCTCGTTTTCAACATTTAAGACAGATGTTAGAACGATTTTGGTAGAGGTGGTAAATCCAATATCTACAGCGTCTTCAAGAATTTGCAAAATGGCATAAAGCTATGCCATCTCTGAAAGTAGGAACACTCGTCTTAGTCTTAGACGAGCGGTATCCTCCAACAAAATGGCCACTTGCCAAAGTAATAGAAACTCATCCAGGGTTGGATGGACTAGTAAGAGTCGTTACCATCAAGACTCAATCATCAACATTGAAGCGACCCGTTGTCAAGCTCTGGCCCTTACCAGTCTACACAGAAGATCAATCAGAAGTTCAACGTTCTAATGGAGACGTTGAGGTGGGCGGAAATAAAAGAGTAGAAATAAAAGATTTTTGGAAAGATGTCTGTGCGTGCGTGTGTACGTACGTTCACGACGTTTTTTTCGTCGTCCATAGCTCAAGAACCAGAAGGGATATCGACTTAAAATAAATTTTGTTATACAGATAATAGTGCAGAAAGGGCTCTCAAGAAAAAAAACTGAAACAAAATTTGTCACCTCGAAAAATTTACGAATTTTACGAATGGTTTTATCTCCAAAACAATTTTGTGCAACGGAGACTTCTTGGACTATGTGTACATCCATACATAAAGAATCACGAATGCATTTTGTTTTTTAACTTCTGTTAAAAATCTAGTACAGTTACAAAAAAAAGTAAAACAAAATCTAATACAATTTCCTTTGCTTGTCACTTTGAAATGTACATAGTTTTTGCTTCTTTCTTATCTATCTTTCTTTTACAAAAGTATCACGCATTACCTCGATCTTAATCTTATTAAATAAAAGTAATCTTTAAATATTATTAAAAGAGTATCATTTGAATTAAAACTAACATTAATGGTCCTTCGAGCCGGATTATACTTACCGCGAAATAATTATTTATATAATTTTTTTTGAGAAAAAAGTACAGTCCATAACCACAAACTAAATGTCTAATGCAACACAGTTGTCAGCCATTTTAGAACAGCAGTATGAATTATTCGACACTATTAAGGAATCGCTCGATAAATTGGGTTCTAAACCAACAACCCAAAGAATAGAGTCTCGTAAAAATGCTCTCTGCGAAAATTGGACTTTATTCAAAGAAAGTCACCAAAGTGCCACAGCCATTAAAGCATCACTGAAAGTTGAAACACGACAAAAATTCGAAGAGGAGAATTATTTTAAAAACAAAATGTATCGTAGCTGCGAAGAAAATTATCTAGATGCCATCGAACACATGTCTACTTTGAAAGATCAGAAGTTCCAAATCTCGATGGGAAAGCTCTTGCTGCTACGTCTGCCAAACCGCAGATTTTGGCAAATAACCACCAGCTACCAAAACTACCTTTGCCAGTTTTCAACGGCGAATTCTCTGAGTGGCCTTCATTTAAAGACTCCTTTATGGCAATCATTGGAGCTGATCCGTCGCTTACCTGTGTCACAAAGCTTCAATTTTTAAAAGGATGTCTCGTAGGTAAGGCGGCATCACGTCTACATGGTGTATCAGTTACGGCATCAAACTTCCAAATCGCTTGGGACGACATGATCTCTTATTATGATAATAAAAGACTACATGTCGACGCAGCACTTCAAGCTATTATTTCAGCCAAAGCTGTTAACGAGGAATCTTTTTCTAAATTGGAGACCTTGTTTAACGACATTAATAAAGCTTTGGGGTCGTTGAAGGTCTTGGTCCTGATGTGATTCACAGCCCTATTATGGTTATCAAATATCAACACGATATTTGATAATAGTTGATAATTATCAACAAAATTAATGAATCGGTATTATGGTGATCAATTATCAATATTTTTGATAAATAGTGAATTAAAAGATGTATTGTGAATAGCTTTATTGATAAACTCGGTATTACGGCTATCAAACATATTGATACCCATCAAATATTCTATCAGCTACAAAATCTTCGTTGACAAATGTATCAAATATTCGTAAATGGTAAAGAATTGTAATTTAAATACGATTTATAAAAGTTTTTTTGTAGTTTTTATTGAATATACAAATTGAAGAACGAAATGCCTTCACTAGAATTGTTGTTTGAAGGCAATTGTACTGAAAAACGAAGGTTTATCGTGCAAGCTAAAATAAACAGTATTTTGCAACCTCAGGATTTTCCTCCATTAGTTCCACAAGCCTTTCTATTTGTTTTCTGTTGCTAACTATTCTACTCCTAAATAAACAAAATATTATTAAGAAAAAAGAGAAATTTATTTAATGAAAACAACTTACATTATTCCGCCGAAATTATTTATAGACCAAAACACAAGAACTCAACACAAATGACAAACACCAAACAAAACCTATTCACAATCGTATATTGATTAGTATTCGCAATGGGTGAAAAATTATCATTTGATACTCATAATACCAAATTATCAATAAATTGATAGAAGTTATTAAATAATTCATAGTTGATAGCCATAATAGGGCTGTCAGTGAAATGATGTACTTACACATATCGTTTCTCGTAAACTAGATGGTACTTCTATTAAGGAATGGGAAAAGTCACTAGGACCTTCAACCGAGCCCCCCACATGGGCGGCACTGAAAGAATTTATTTTAACCCGAATTCGATCGCTTGAAGCCTTTGAAAGCGCTACTTCATCGCAAAACAAATCCCACTCATCCAGCTCAAAGCAGCAAGTTAAGGCGAAAGCCCATCACGCAGCTGCGCAGCAAACAAAACAGGTATGTTTTAATTGTCAAGGCGAGCACTATATCTCTTCTTGTCCAGGTTTCTTATCAAAGACTCTAGCAAATCGCTTAGAGCTAATAAAACAATTAAAACTATGCTTCAACTGTCTCTAGCCTCACCAACTTAATACATGCTTTCAAAACGGAGATGCCAAAAATGTGGACGACGTCACCATACAACCATACATCAGGAAAATACATATATCAATTCAACTGTGGCATCTAATGAAGCCATTCCAAGCAACAGCATTAATTGTGTTTCTGCCGTTTCTAATGTCACCTGTACAACCAAGCCTCCCAGATCAACAACACTTCTCGCCACTGCATTAGTGAAAGTAGTATCCAGTTTTGGAGAGTCATATGTTGTCCGAGCATTCCTTGACCAGGGCTCAGAAGTTAACTTTGTATTAGAATACCTCATAACCCTTCTCCAGCTACCTCGATCGTACACATCTTTATCTATAGTTGGTATTGGAGGTGATTCCTCCTCATCTCATCAACCAAAGGGCATGGTAACAATTAATCTGAAATTTTGCACAAGCGAATTCACTTGCAGTTTTAACGCCTATACCTTATCAAAACTTACCAACCTTTTACCATCGGCTGTGTCCAAATATTCTGGCTGGGCACATTTGCAAAATATTGATCTAGCGGATCCGGAATATCACCAACCCGGTCGTGTAGACCTCATTCTCGGAGTAGAGATGTATGAACAAGTCCTGTAAAATGGCCTTATTAAAGGACCTGAAGGAGCACCAATAGCACAACGTACATCTCTGGGGTGGATTATTTCAGGATCATCAACGTCAATAGCCACATCAGAAGCAAAATCGACTTAGTGCAAAAGTTTTGGACGCAAGAAGAATCTTTTAAATCTTCTGTCGATACACTTACTCCAGAAGAAGAAGAATGCGAGCATATATTCCAATCCACACATTCTCGTGATGCCGTAGGGTGATTTATCGTACGTCTTCATTTCAAATCAGTTCCAGCATCATTCGGAGATTCGAGATCTCCAGCTTTAAAGTTTTTAAGCCGATTAGAAAACCGTTTTGTAAAAAATACAGAATTTGCCATTGATTATTCTAACTTTATTACAGAGTATGAACAACTTGGACATATGCTACGAGTACCGACATAAACTCAAAACAATGATCAGATGTTTTATTTACCTCATCATGGTGTTCTTCGCAGTTGTAGCTCAACGACCAAATTAAGAGTCGTTTTTAACGGATCTCTGAAAACAGATAAGGGAAAATCTCTTAACGACTTCCTCCACGAAGGTAAAAACTGCAAGTAGATCTTCCTGATGTTCTGACCAGGTGGAGGGTTAATGAGTTTGCCTATTGTTCTGATGTAAAAAAAATGTTTTGGCAAATCAAAGTGCACCCGGACAACTGGAATTACCAACGTATTTTATGGACTGAAGGTTCTAACATTCAAGAATTTGTGCTTACCACAGTCACATACGGAACCAAATCAGCTCCATTTTTAGCAAACAGGGTCCTTCATCAATTAGCCGAGGATGAAAGTTATCGATTTGCAGACGTCAAAGATGTTATCAAAAAGAATATTTACGTAGATGATGTGTACGATGGAGCAGCTACAGTACAAGAAGGTAAGAATCGAATTTCTCAAATTACTCATCTCTGAAACAGGTGGATTTCAATTGCAAAAATGGGCAGCCAATAACAAAAATTGAATCTCAAATGTTCCGGAGCAAAATCGAGCAGCGACCCCATTGCTTTCCATAGAAGATGGTCCTGTTCCCCGAACACTGTGATTGAACTGGCAGCCTACATTGGATCGATTTATTTTCATCCCAGTACATCAGCAGGAACCAGCAATATACACAAAACGCACAGTGCTATGTAGAGCAGCTCAACTTTTCGATCCCTTGGATTGGCTCTCTCCTATCGTGGTCAGGGCCAAGTTGTTTATACAAGAACTTTGGCTTGCAGGCTTTGAATGGGATCAACCAATATCCAAATCATTTGAAAGTTGATGGAAAAGTTACATCCACCAGCTCAGTGATCTCTCCTTGATATCTGTGCCCCGATGGCTTGGAATAACTCCTTGTTCTTTATCGATCGAACTGCATGGGTTTTCCGATGCCTCACAACTAGCTCTTGGAGCTGTCGTTTATATTCATGTGGTAAAAGAAAATGAAACGAATATTACAATCCTATCATCAAAAACAAAGGTAACTCCAACTAAGCGCTCTGAAAACTCTTCAAAACGACCAACATCTGTTCGAGTCACAATTCCACGGCTGGAATTGACTGCAGCGTTAATGCTTACGAAGCTGGTGAACCACGCAGTCTATGTTCTTGATTTACATGCAGCTCCCATTCACCTCTGGACTGACTCCAGTACTGCGCTTTATTGGATTCAAGGTTAGCCATCGAGATGGAAAGAGTTTGTCCGAAATCGAGTCACCCAAATCCAAGAGATATTGCCAAAAGCAAATTGGCATCATATTTCAGGTGAGCACAACCCCGCAGACCTCCCATCTAGAGGAGTTTCACCACGCCAATTAGCTGAAAGCGATCTTTGGTGGAAAGGACCACGGTGGCTCCAGCTGACTTCAGATAAGTGGCCAAACCTAATCCCGGCTCCAGATTCTAACGTAGATCATGAAGAACGTCATACACTAGTAGCTACAACAATACAATTTCTAAATAGACAAACATGGGATCTTCTTTAACGTTATTCATCTTTGACGATACTTTTGCGAATCACTGCATGGTACAAACGTGCTATATTACGAAACACTGCGAGTCTTATTGCGAAAAGCCACTGATAAATCAACTCCAAGTTCATTCACGTCTGAAGCAATTGAAAATGCAAAATTAACCCTCAGTACATCAACTAATGAATACCCTTTAACACCATTAGAGATTAAAAAAGTAGAATCATTTTGGATATGCAAAATACAACTTTTATATTTTAAAACTGAAATTAATCAACACTTTCTATTTTAGAACCTGTTACACGCAATAGCCCTCTTCATCGGTTTACGCCATTTCTTGACTCACAAGGAGTTCTGCGAATTAGTGGGTATGCACAAATAGACCCAGACATGAAACATCCTATCATATTACCGAAAGATTCAACCTTCACCAAGCTTGTTTTCAAATATACTCATCAAGCAACTCTTCATGGCGGTGTGCAGTTGATGCTTGCAACATTGCGAAGAACATACTGGATTCTTGGAGGACGTAGTTACTTGCGCTCATTTGTACATACATGTGTCGTGTGTGCTCGTCATCGAGCCGCAACTGCAAAGCAACTCATGGGTCAACTTCCTGTCAATCGTACCATTCCTTCTCGTCCATTCCTACATTCCGGTGTGGATTACGCCAGGCCCTTTATTTTAAAAACTTGGAAAGGAAGAGCAGCAAAAACCTATAAGGGTTATCTAATCGTATTTGTTTGTTTCTCATCATCAGCTGTTCATCTAGAAATAGCCACAGACTATTCATCGGAAGGTTTTCTAGCAGCCTACAAGAGGTTTGTAGGTCGTCGAGGTATTTGTGTTTCCTTAACAAGCGATTGCGGTACCAATTTAACAGGCGCTGACGCCGAACTAAGAAAACTTTTTAAAGCTGCTTCCAAGGAAAGCGAGCACATAATAAATGTACTAGCTAATGATGGAACCAAATGGCAGTTTAATCCTCCAGCGGCACCTCATTTTGGTGGAAAATGGGAAGCGGCTGTCAAGTCCGCAAAATTCCATATCAAACGAACAATTGGCGAGTCTCGTTTAAGATATGAAGAATTTTCTACCTTATTAGTACAGATAGAAGCAGTCCTCAATTCTCGACCAATTTGTCCACTTTCTGATGACTCTGAAGACCTCGAAGCATTAACCCCAGGTCATTTCATTATTGGGAATGCAATCAGTACCGTACCTAAACCCTCATTACTCCATGTTCCAGAATCAAGGCTGTCTCGTTTTCAACATTTAAGACAGATGTTAGAACGATTTTGGCAGAGGTGGTAAATCCAATATCTACAGCGTCTTCAAGAATTTGCAAAATGGCATGAAGCTATGCCATCTCTGAAAGTAGGAACACTCGTCTTAGTCTTAGACGAGCGGTATCCTCCAACAAAATTGCCACTTGTCAAAGTAATAGAAACTCATCCAGGGTTGGATGGACTAGTAAGAGTCGTTACCATCAAGACTCAATCATCAACATTGAAGCGACCCGTTGTCAAGCTCTGTCCCTTACCAGTCTACACAGAAGATCAATCAGAAGTTCAACGTTCTAACGGAGACGTTGAGGTGGGCGGAAATTAAAGAGTGAAAATAAAAGATTTTTGGAAAGATGTCTGTGCGTGCGTGTGTACGTACGTTCACGACGTTTTTTTCGTCGTCCATAGCTCAAGAACCAGAAGGGATATCGACTTCAAATAAATTTTGTTATACAGATAATAGTGCAGAAAGATGCAGAAAGGGCTCTCAAGAAAAAAAACTGAAACAAAATTTGTCACCTCGAAAAATTTACGAATTTTACGAATAGTTTTATCTCCAAAACAATTTTGTGCAACGGAGACTTCTTCAAGGGCGGATCCAGACTTTTCATCAGGGGGGGGTCACACACTTAGATGAGTTTTAATAATTACTAAAATGACCTCTTTAGTTATCAAATTATTTTAGAACACTGTTGTCCAGCAAGGTATGGTCTAACTATTTAATTTGGATGACTCCCTACATATGAAAGCATTCCAAGATTTAAGAGCTAAAACACAATAGTTTAGAGGGTTTTTGGTGCATTTCGCTCAGAAATTAAGGAAAATGTTTTGAAACGTTGCTTTTTTCCAAAAATAAAATACACTTTTCTTGTTTCTATTTCTATTAATGCTGCAAAAATTTAAAAATCCAGAAAATGAGAGAGGATCTGATATGTAGAAATGTCGGGCTTTTTTTGACTTCTTTTGAGTCTCTTGTTTCTATCATTATAAATCTGCTTAATCGTATTTTGATCTTAAAGGCGTCAACAAAACCTAAAAATTGTAGAGATAAAAAGGTTTGGTTCTTGAATTTAAGGAAATAGTTGCATTTAAGTACATAATTTCTCTAAAAAATTAAATTAAATTAAAACAAAGTAAGCTAGGTGAACAAATAAGTTGGGAAGAAAAGTTTTTGTAGCACTCACAAATTACACGTTTCAAAGCTACAATATCAATAGATATGAAACGTTTATTATGTTTTTCACTTAGCCATTAGTTTAACAAATGTGTCACTTGATTTTTTTGGGACATTTGTATTATTGAAATTCGTGTTTAAATCTCAGTTCTAGAGCATCCAAAGCAAATATACTTCAAAAGTAGATTTATTTAATTTTTAAGATCTTTTAAGATTTTTTGTATTCAACAGAAAACCAATTTTGAAAGAAATAAAATGCACGATTGGGTCGCTAGAACTTACTAATTTCTTCGAAAAAGTCTGTTTAAAAATATTTCCTATATTTTAAGATTTAAAAATGTACCTGCAAAATATTTTTTTCTCAAAAATTTAAATGCCATTTTATTTGTCAAAAAATCTAGATTAATTTTTTTTTTTCGAAAATCATTTTAAATTTTGTCTTAAAAGTATTTTTGGTAGGCACTAAATAAAGAGCTTATAAATATATGAACATTTTACGTTTAAATTTCGTCAAAAAATGCTGTCCCCTTTCTGAGATATCGAGTTTTGTAAACAAAATTAGTATTTTTTTTAAAAATAAAAAAAATACAGTTTGATCATAAAAAAATCATCGTCAATTTGATCATTTGATCATTGACAAGAGCTTGCTCAGAAAGAGAAGAATTTTGAAATCGGTCCATTAGTTCTTGAGAGAACTTAAAAACAAAATAAAGGTTTTTTGAGGGGTACCCTTCTGGAGCAATACGAAAATATGTTTTTCTTTTAGAAAGAATCCAAACTAAGAACACAAAATTTAGAGAAAGTTTTAGAAAAATCACATGTTTGAACCAAAAAATTTGTGTGGGGACTGCTGTTATTTTTCGTATTAATAAAATGAAAAAAACGCCTTACAGTAATCGGCTGAAAATCTTCATTTCAATCAACAAAATTGTTTGGACTGTAGGGGCCAGGAAAGACAGACAAACGGAAGGAATCGGGGTACCCACTTTTTTCGACTTCTCTACCGTGTCGATCGTAATGTATACATACGTATATTTGTATATTTGATTAAAAGCTCTAGTTTGAAATTCTTTACTAATGCAAAACTTGCTATATAGTAGTTCCTATATGTCGCAGTAAAAATCACTTCAATAATCTCTATTTGTGTGTGTCAAAAAAATGTCATAATAAAATTGAAGGCTAGTTTAAGGAATTTAAAGGCAACTTAATATAAAATTGATGATCTCTTATTCAAGGTTTCTTTTTAAGAACCTGAATATTTGCTCTTTTTCTTAGAAACAACTTTTATGAAAATAATTTAAAGCATGACTAAAGTTTTTTCAAATTCTAAATTGAGTCAAAACAAAAGTTTTACCTAGTTGTTTTTGACAGCAAACCACTTTTTGGTGAATGTCGTTAAATTACTAATAAATCTTTAGATGAAATCTTTACTTATACAACTGTATAAGCTTTATGGCTCATATGACCCCCCTGGATCGTCCATTGGTCAAAAGTTGATGAATTTGTGCTGTGTTTTTGGAATAGGGCTGAATATCCGATTCATATTATGTTCCTAGTCCAATCTTCAGTCAAAAGTAGTACTTTTAGCAAAAAATTTTAAGGAAGTAAAATACAAATGTTGTTTTTATATATAGGGTCAAAGGGGGTAATTGTAAACGATTTTGCATTTTTTTATTTTTGTTCAATTGTAATGTTTGTAACAGCTTAACCATGCAATGTCGAACATTTTTGTTTATGCTACTTAAGTTTGGATTGTATTATCTATCAAAGAGTAGTAATCTTAATGGCGTTTGTTTATTAGTTTTCATAAAATTTGATGTTTACATTTACCCCCCTAGTTTTTTAAGTAAACGAGAAAAATGGGGTAAATGAAAACGGTACCAGTCGTCCTACCATTGTGGAAAGGGGTAACCAAGTTCTCTCTCCTTATGTATGTAGTTACCTACTAAACCAAGGAGATCATCCTTATCGCCGGAGTAACCAGCACGAAATCTGAAATAAGGCACCTTGCTATAGTGTCCTTCACGTCTGACGAAAGTGCTGGTTTTCTGCCTCTAGATATAATGACAATAAGATTTTTCCCTTCACCGATCCACTGACGTGTATGATGGAGCTGTGGTTTTTGGTTGATATGTACGTGGCATCTTTTTGATAAAAAATATTGTTAGATCAACACCAAAGCCATTGAAAATTAATGTTTACAGTTACCGCAAATTGTTCACTTTTACCCCATTTCGGTGTTTACATTTACCCATGATAGGAACATAATGGGGTAATTGTAAACAGCCAATAACTTTTAAATTTTGTTATACAGATAAATAAAAACATATAGCATGCATTTATACTCATATTTCACTTTCTTAAAGATAAAATTTAACTTACTTTGATCGCCTTTGTTTGGTTTGCAACAATTTTAATTAGCACTGAAAAACTTAAAAACGCAGAAAAACGAAAGACTCATGGAAACGAACACAACATAAATATCCCTTTGACAGATAAGGCCTTCCACGCGTCAATATGATTTAAATATAATGTCTTTTCAAATAATTTCATGGCATGCTTCAAATTATAAACGGTTTTGAGAAAATTAAGTATGTTTACAATTACCCCTGTTCACAATTACCCCCCTTGACCCAACAAAATAAAAATAATTCAAATATAATCAATGGGGGTCATATCCATAAACGCAATATGATTAGTTTCGAATTGAAGGGAATTCCTACGAAAAAGCAAACAAATTATCTCCCAGGGGGGGTCATGACCCCTACGACCCCCCCCCCCTGGATCCGCCATTGGACTTCTTCGACTATTGTACATCCATACATAAAGAATCACGAATGCATTTTGTTTTTTAACTTCTGTTAAAAATGTAGTACAGTTACAAAAAAAAGTAAAACAAAATCTAATACAATTTCCTTTGCTTGTCACTTTGAAATTTACATAGTTTTTTTGCTTCCTTCTTATCTATCTTTCTTTTACAAAAGTATCACGCATTACCTCGATCTTAATCTTATTAAATAAAAGTAATCTTTAAATATTATTAAAAGAGTATCATTTGAATTAAAACTAACATTAATGGTCCTTCGAGTCGGATTATACTTACCGCGAAATAATTATTTATATAATTTTTTTTTTTGAGAAAAAAGTACAGTCCATAACCACAAACTAAATGTCTAATGCAACACAGTTGTCAGCCATTTTAGAACAGCAGTATGAATTATTCGACACTATTAAGGAATCGCTCGATAAATTGGGTTCCAACCCAACAACCCAAAGAATGGAGTCTCGTAAAAATGCTCTCTGCGAAAATTGGACTTTATTAAAAGAAAGTCACCAAAGTGCCACAGCCATTAAAGCATCACTGAAAGTTGAAACACGACAAAAATTCGAAGAGGAGAATTATTTTAAAAACAAAATGTATCGTAGCTGCGAAGAAAATTATCTAGATGCCATCGAACACATGTCTACTTTGAAAGATCAGAAGTTCCAAATCTCGATGGGAAAGCTCTTGCTGCTACGTCTGCCAAACCGCAGATTTTGGCAAATAACCACCAGCTACCAAAACTACCTTTGCCAGTTTTCAACGGCGAATTCTCTGAGTGACCTTCATTTAAAGACTCCTTTATGGCAATCATTGGAGCTGATCCGTCGCTTACCTGTGTCACAAAGCTTCAATTTTTAAAAGGATGTCTCGTAGGTAAGGCGGCATCACGTCTACATGGTGTATCAGTTACGGTATCAAACTTCCAAATCGCTTGGGACGACATGATCTCGACTACATGTCGACGCAGCAGTTCAAGCTATTATTTCAGCCAAAGCTGTTAACGAGGAATCTTCTTCCAAATTGGAGACCTTGTTTAACGACATTAATAAAGCTTTGGGGTCGCTTGAAGGTCTTGGTCTTGATGTGATTCACAGCCCTATTATGGTCATCAAATATTAACACGATATTTGATAATAGTTGATAATTATCAACAAAATTAATGAATCGGTATTATGGTGATCAATTATCAATATTTTTGATAAATAGTGAATTAAAAGATGTATTGTGAATAGCTTTATTGATAAACTCGGTATTACGGCTATCAAACATATTGATACCCATCAAATATTCTATCAGCTCCAAAATCTTCGTTGACAAATGTATCAAATATTCGTAAATGGTAAAGAATTGTAATTTAAATACGATTTATAAAAGTTTTTTTGTAGTTTTTATTAAATATACAAATTGAAGAACGAAATGCCTTCACTAGAATTGTTGTTTGAAGACAATTGTACTGAGAAACGAATGTTTATCGTGCAAGCTAAAATAAACAGTATTTTGCAACCTCAGGATTTTCCTCCATTAGTTCCACAAGCCTTTCTATTTGTTTTCTGTTGCTAACTATTCTACTCCTAAATAACTCCTAAAACAACTTACATTATTCCGCCGAAATTATTTATAGACCAAAACACAAGAAATCAACACAAATGACAAACATCAAACAAAACCTATTCACAATCGTATATTGATTAGTATTCACAATGGGTGAAAAATTATCATTTGATACTCATAATACCAAATTATCAATAAATTGATAGAAGTTATCAAATAATTGATATTCATATCTCTTCTTGTCCAGGTTTCTTATCAAAGACTCTAGCAAATCGCTTAGAGCTTATAAAACAATTGAAACTATGCTTCAACTATCTCTGGCCTCACCAACTTAATACATGCTTTTCAAAACGGAGATGCCAAAAATTTGGACGACGTCACCATACAACCATACATCAGGAAAATACATATATCAATTCAACTGTGGCATCTAATGAAGCCATTCCAAGCAACAGCATTAATTGTGTTTGTGCCGTTTCTAATGCCACCTGTACAACCAAGCCTCCCAGATCAACAACGCTTCTCGCCACTGCATTAGTGAAAGTAGTATCCAGTTTTGGAGAGTCATATGTTGTCCGAGCATTCCTTGACCAGGGCTCAGAAGTTAGCTTTGTATTAGAATACCTCATAAACCTTCTCCAGCTACCTCGATCGTACACATCTTTACCTATAGTTGGTATTGGAGGTGATTCCTCCTCATCTCATCAATCAAAGGGCATGGTAACTATTAATCTGAAATTTTGCCAAGCGAATTCACTTGCAATTTTAACGCCTATATCTTATCAAAACTTACCAACCTTTTACCATCGGCTGTGTCCAAACATTCTGGCTGGGCACATTTGCAAAATATTGATCTAGTGGATCCGGAATATCACCAACCCGGTCGTGTAGACCGCATTCTCGGAGTAGAGATGTATGGTCAAGTCCTGCAAAATGACCTTATAAAAGGACCTGAAGGAGCACTAATAGCACAACGTACATCTCTGGGGTGGATTATTTCAGGATCATCAACGTCAATAGCTCCATCAGAAGCAAAATCGACTTAGTGCAAAAGTTTTGGACGCAAGAAGAATCTTTTAAATCCTTTGTCGATACACTTACTCCAGAAGAAGAAGAATGCGAGCATATATTCCAATCCACACATTCTCGTGATGCCGTAGGGGTATTTATCATACGTCTTCCTTTCAAATCAGTTCCAGCATCATTCGGAGATTCGAGATCTCTAGCTTTAAAGTTTTTAAGCCGATTAGAAAACCGTTTTGTAAAAAATACAGAATTTGCCATTGATTATTCTAACTTTATTACAGAGTATGAACAACTTGGACATATGCTACGAGTACCGACACAAACTCAAAACAATGATCAGATGTTTTATTTACCTCATCATGGTGTTCTTTGCATTTGCAGCTCAACGACCAAATTAAGAGCCGTTTTTAACGGATCTCTGAAAACAGATAAGGGAAAATCTCTTAACGACTTCCTCCACGAAGGTAAAAAACTGCAAGTAGATCTTCCTGATGTTCTGACCAGGTGGAGGGTTAATGAGTTTGCCTATTGTTCTGATGTAAAAAAAATGTTTCGGCAAATCAAAGTGCACCCGGACAACTTGAATTACCAACGTAATTTATGGACTGAAGGTTCTAACATTCAAGAATTTGTGCTTACCACAGTCACATACGGAACCAAATCAGCTCCATTTTTAGCAAACAGGGTCCTTCATCAATTAGCCGAGGATAAAAGTTATCGATTTGCAGACGTCAAAGATGTTATCAAAAAGAATACTTACGTAGATGATGTGTACGATGGAGCAGCTACAGTACAAGAAGGTAAGAATCGAATTTCTCAAATTACTCATCTCTGAAGCAGGTGGATTTCAATTGCAGAAATGGGCAGCCAATAACAAAAATTTAATCTCAAATGTTCCGGAGCAAAATCGAGCAGCGACCCCATTGCTTTCCATAGAAGACGGTCCTATTCCCCGAACACTGGAATTGAACTGGCAGCCTACGTTGGATCGATTTATTTCCATCCCAGTACATCAGCAGGAACCAGCAATATACACAAAACGCACAGTGCTATGTAGAGCAGCTCAACTTTTCGATCCCTTGGATTGGCTCTCTCCTATCGTGGTCAAGGCCAAGTTGTTTATACAAGAACTTTGGCTTGCAGGCTTTGAATGGGATCAACCAATATCCAAATCATTTGAAAGTCGATGGAAAAGTTACATAAACCAGCTCAGTGATCTCTCCTTGATATCTGTGCCCCGATGGCTTGGAATAACTCCTTGTTCTTTATCGATCGAACTGCATGGGTTTTCCGATGCCTCACAACTAGCTCTTGGAGCTGTCGTTTATATTCGTGTGGTAAAAGAAAATGAAACGAATATTACAATCCTATCATCAAAAACAAAGGTAACTCCAACTAAGCGCTCTGAAAAGTCTTCAAAACGACCAAGATCTGTTCGAGTCACAATTCCACGGCTGGAATTGACTGCAGTGTTAACGCTTACGAAGCTGGTGAAGCACGTAGTATATGTTCTTGATTTACATGCAGCTCCCATTCACCTCTGGACTGACTCCAGTACTGCGCTTTATTGAATTCAAGGTGAGCCATCGAGATGGAAAGAGTTTGTCCGAAATCGAGTCACCCAAATCCAAGAGATATTGCCAAAAGCAAATTGGCATCATATTTCAGGTGAGCACAACCCCGCAGACCTCCCATCTAGAGGAGTTTCACCACGCCAATTAGCTGAAAGCGATCTTTGGTGGAAAGGACCACGGTGGCTCCAGCTGACTTCAGATAAGTGGCCAAACCTAATCCCGGCTCCAGATTCTAACGTAGATCATGAAGAACGTCAGACACTAGTAGCTACAACAATACAATTTCTAAATAGACAAACATGGGATCTTTTCAACGTTATTCATCTTTGACGATTCTTTTGCGAATCACTGCATGGTGCAAACGTGCTATATTACGAAACACTGCGAGTCTTATTGCGAAAAGCCATTGATAAATCAACTCCAAGTTCATTCACGTCTGAAGAAATTGAAAATGCAAAATTAACCCTCAGTACATCAACTAATGAATGCCCTTTAACACCATTAGAGATTAAAAAAGCAGAATCATTTTGGATACGCAAAATACAACTTTTATTTTAAAACTGAAATTAATCAACACTTTCTATTTTAGAACCTGTTACACGCAATAGCCCTTTTCATCGGCTTACGCCATTTCTTGACTCACAAGGAGTTCTGCAAATTAGTGGGCGGCTTCGGAATGCACAAATAGACCCAGACATAAAACATCCTATCATATTACTGAAAGATTCAACCTTCACCAAGCTTGTTTTGGAATATACTCATCAAGCAACTCTTCATGGCGGTGTGCAGTTGATGTTTGCAACATTGCGAAGAACATACTGGATTCTTGGAGGACGTAGTTACGTGCGCTCATTTGTACATACATGTGTCGTGTGTGCTCGTCATCGAGCCACAACTGCAAAGCAACTCATGGGTCAACTTCCTGTCAATCGTACCATTCCTTCTCGTCCATTCCTACATTCCGGTGTGGATTACGCCAGGCCCTTTATTTTAAAAACTTGGAAAGGAAGAGCAGCAAAAAACTATAAGGGTTATCTAATCGTATTTGTTTGTTTCTCATCATCAGCTGTTCATAGAAATAGCCACAGACTATTCATCGGAAGGTTTTCTAGCAGCCTACAAGAGGTTTGTAGGTCGTCGACGCCGAACTAAGAAAACTTTTTAAAGCTGCTTCCAAGGAAAGCGAGTACATAATAAATGTACTAGCTAATGATGGAACCAAATGGCAGTTTAATCCTCCAGCGGCACCTCATTTTGGTGGAAAATGGGAAGCGGCTGTCAAGTCCGCAAAATTCCATATCAAACGAACAATTGGCGAGTCTCGTTTAAGGTATGAAGAATTTTCTACCTTATTAGTACAGATAGAAGCAGTCCTAAATTCTCGACCAATTTGTCCACTTTCTGATGACTCTGAACACCTCGAAGCATTAACCCCAGGTCATTTCATTATTGGAAATGCAATCAGTACCGTACCTGAACCCTCATTACTCCATGTTCCAGAATCAAGGCTGTCTCGTTTTCAACATTTAAGACAGATGTTAGAACGATTTTGGCAGAGGTGGTAAACCCAATATCTACAGCGTCTTCAAGAATTTGCAAAATGGCATGAAGCTATGCCATCTCTGAAAGTAGGAACACTCGTCTTAGTCTTAGACGAGCGGTATCCTCCAACAAAATGGCCACTTGTCAAAGTAATAGAAACTCATCAAGGGTTGGATGGACTAGTAAGAGTCGTTACCATCAAAAAACTGAAACAAAATTTGTCACCTCGAAAAATTTACGAATTTTACGAATGGTTTTGTCTCCAAAACAATTTTGTGCAACGGAGACTTCTTGGAATATGTGTACATCCATACATAAAGGATCACGAATGCATTTTGTTTTTTAACTTCTGTTAAAAATCTAGTACAGTTACAAAAAAAAAAAACAAAATCTAATACAATTTCCTTTGCTTGTCACTTTGAAATTTACATAGTTTTTTTGCTTCCTTCTTATCTATCTTTCTTTTACAAAAGTATCACGCATTACCTCGATCTTAATCTTATTAAATAAAAGTAATCTTTAAATATTATTAAAACAGTATCATTTGAATTAAAACTAACATTAATGGTCCTTCGAGCCGGATTATACTTACCGCGAAATAATTATTTATATAATTTTTTTTGAGAAAAAAGTACAGTCCATAACCACAAACCATTTTAGAACAGCAGTATGAATTATTCGACACTATTAAGGAATCGCTCGATAAATTGGGTTCCAACCCAACAACCCAAAGAATAGAGTCTCGTAAAAATGCTCTCTGCGAAAATTGGACTTTATTCAAAGAAAGTCACCAAGGTGCCACAGCCATCAAAGCATCACTGAAAGTTGAAACACGACAAAAATTCGAAGAGGAGAATTATTTAAAAAACAAAATGTATCGTAGCTGCGAAGAAAATTATCTAGATGCCATGGAACACATGTCTTCTTTGAAAGATCAGAAGTTCCAAATCTCGATGGGAAAGCTCTTGCTGCTATGTCTGCCAAACCGCAGATTTTGGCAAATAACCACCAGCTACCAAAACTATCTTTGCCAGTTTTCAACGGCGAATTCTCTGAGTGACCTTCATTTAAAGACTCCTTTATGGCAATCATTGGAGCTGATCCGTCGCTTACCTGTGTCACAAAGCTTCAATTTTTAAAAGGATGTCTCGTAGGTAAGGCGGCATCACGTCTACATGGTGTATCAGTTACGGTATCAAACTTCCAAATCGCTTGGGACGACATGATCTCTTATTATGATAATAAAAGACTACATGTCGACGCAGCAGTTCAAGCTATTATTCAGCCAAAGTTGTTAATGAGGAATCTTCTTCTAAATTGGAGACCTTGTTTAACGACATTAATAAAGCTTTGGGGTCGCTTGAAGGCCTTGGTCGTGATGTGATTCACAGCCCTATTATGGTTATCAAATATCAACACGATATTTGATAATAGTTGATAATTATCAACAAAATTAATGAATCGGTATTATGGTGATCAATTATCAATATTTTTGATAAATAGTGAATTAAAAGATGTATTGGGAATAGCTTTATTGATAAACTCGGTATTACGGCTATCAAACATATTGATACCTATCAAATATTCTATCAGCTCCAAAATCTTCGTTGACAAATGTATCAAATATTCGTAAATGGTAAAGAATTGTAATTTAAATACGATTTATAAAAGTTTTTTTGTAGTTTTTATTGAATATACAAATTGAAGAACGAAATGCCTTCACTAGAATTGTTGTTTGAAGGCAATTGTACTGAGAAACGAAGGTTTATCGTGCAAGCTAAAATAAACAGTATTTTGCAACCTCAGGATTTTCCTCCATTAGTTCCACAAGCCTTTCTATTTGTTTTCTGTTGCTAACTATTCTACTCCTAAATAAACAAAATATTATTAAGAAAAAAGAGAAATTTATTTAATGAAAACAACTTACATTATTCCGCCAAATTATTTATAGACCAAAACACAAGAACTCAACACAAATGACAAACATCAAACAAAACCTATTCACAATCGTATATTGATTAGAATTCACAATGGGTGAAAAATTATCATTTGATACTCATAATACCAAATTATCAATAAATTGATAGAAGTTATCAAATAATTGATATCTATATCTCTTCTTGTCCAGGTTTCTTATCAAAGACTCTAGCAAATCGCTTAGAGCTTATAAAACAATTGAAACTATGCTTCAACTGTCTCTGGCCTCACCAACTTAATACATGCTTTTCAAAACGGAGATGCCAAAAATGTGGACGACGTCACCATACAACCATACATCAGAAAAATACATATATCAATTCAACTGTGGCATCTAATGAAGCCATTCCAAGCAACAGCATTAATTGTGTTTGTGCCGTTTCTAATGCCACCTGTACAACCAAGCCTCCCAGATCAACAACGCTTCTCGCCACTGCATTAGTGAAAGTAGTATCCAGTTTTGGAGAGTCATATGTTGTCCGAGCATTCCTTGACCAGGGCTCAGAAGTTAGCTTTGTATTAGAATACCTCATAAACCTTCTCCAGCTACCTCGATCGCACACATCTTTATCTATAGTTGGTATTGGAGGTGATTCCTCCTCATCTCATCAATCAAATTGCATGGTAACTATTAATCTGAAATTTTGCACAAGCGAATTCACTTGCAGTTTTAACGCCTATATCTTATCAAAACTTACCAACCTTTTACCATCGGCTGTGTGCAAACATTCTGGCTGGCCACATTTACAAAATATTGATCTAGCGGATCCGGAATATCACCAACCCAGTCGTGTAGACCTCATTCTCGGAGTAAAGATGTATGAACAAGTCCTGCAAAATGGCCTTATTAAAGGACCTGAAGGAGCACCAATAGCACAACGTACATCTCTGGGGTGGATTATTTCAGGATCATCAACGTCAATAGCCCCATCAGAAGCAAAATCGACTTAGTGCAAAAGTTTTGGACGCAAGAAGAATCTTTTAAATCTTCTGTCGATACACTTACTTACTTACCAATCCACACATTCTCGTGATGCCGTAGGGGTGTTTATCGTACGTCTTCCTTTCAAATCAGTTCCAGCATCATTCGGAGATTCGAGATCTCTAGCTTTAAAGTTTTTAAGCCGATTAGAAAACCCTTTTGTAAAAAATACAGAATTTGCCATTGATTATTCTAACTTTATTACAGAGTGTGAACAACTTGGACATATGCTACGAGTACCGACACAAACTCAAAACAATGAACAGATGTTTTATTTACCTCATCATGGTGTTCTTTGCATTTGCAGCTCAACGACCAAATTAAGAGCCGTTTTTAACGGATCTCTGAAAACAGATAAGGGAAAATCTCTTAACGACTTCCTCCACGAAGGTAAAAAACTGCAAGTAGATCTTCCTGATGTTCTGACCAGGTGGAGGGTTAATGAGTTTGCCTATTGTTCTGATGTAAAAAAAATGTTTCGGCAAATCAAAGTGCACCCGGACAACTTGAATTACCAACGTAATTTATGGACTGAAGGTTCTAACATTCAAGAATTTGTGCTTACCACAGTCACATACGGAACCAAATCAGCTCCATTTTTAGCAAACAGGGTCCTTCATCAATTAGCCGAGGATAAAAGTTATCGATTTGCAGACGTCAAAGATGTTATCAAAAAGAATACTTACGTAGATGATGTGTACGATGGAGCAGCTACAGTACAAGAAGGTAAGAATCGAATTTCTCAAATTACTCATCTCTGAAGCAGGTGGATTTCAATTGCAGAAATGGGCAGCCAATAACAAAAATTTAATCTCAAATGTTCCGGAGCAAAATCGAGCAGCGACCCCATTGCTTTTCCTGCTCCCCGAACACTGGGATTGAACTGGCAGCCTACATTGGATCGATTTATCTTCATCTCAGTACATCAGCAGGAACCAGCAATATACACAAAACGCACAGTGCTATGTAGAGCAGCTCAACTTTCCGATCCTTTGGATTGGCTCTCTCCTATCGTGGTCAGGGCCAAGTTGTTTGTACAAGAACTTTGGCTTGCAGGCTTTGAATGGGATCAACCAATATCCAAATCATTTGAAAGTCGATGGAAAAGTTACATCAACCAGCTCAGTGATCTCTCCTTGATATCTGTGCCCCGATGGCTTGGAATAACTCCTCGTTCTTTATCGATCGAACTGCATGGGTTTTCCGATGCCTCACAACTAGCTCTTGGAGCTGTTGTTTATA
The DNA here is from genome assembly GCA_920104205.1 of Eupeodes latifasciatus. Lineage (NCBI taxonomy): Eukaryota > Metazoa > Arthropoda > Insecta > Diptera > Syrphidae > Eupeodes > Eupeodes latifasciatus. Next base: position 270,895,697 of record OV049924.1, on the reverse strand, counting down.
TTCGTGTGGTAAAAGAAAATGAAACGAATATTACAATCCTATCATCAAAAACAAAGGTAACTCCAACTAAGCGCTCTGAAAAGTCTTCAAAACGACCAAGATCTGTTCGAGTCACAATTCCACGGCTGGAATTGACTGCAGCGTTAATGCTTACGAAGCTGGTGAAGCACGTAGTCTATGCTCTTGATTTACATGCAGCTCCCATTCACCTCTGGACTGACTCCAGTACTGCGCTTTATTGGATTCAAGGTGAGCCATCGAGATGGAAAGAGTTTGTCCGAAATCGAGTCACCCAAATCCAAGAGATATTGCCAAAAGCAAATTGGCATCATATTTCAGGTGAGCACAACCCCGCAGACCTCCCATCTACAGGAGTTTCACCACGCCAGTTAGCTGAAAGCGATCTTTGGTGGAAAGGACCACGGTGGCTCCAGCTGACTTCAGATAAGTGGCCAAACCTAATCCCGGCTCCAGATTCTAACGTAGATCATGAAGAACGTCATACACTAGTAGCTACAACAATACAATTTCTAAATAGACAAACATGGGATCTTCTTCAACGTTATTCATCTTTGACGATACTTTTGCGAATCGCTGCATGGTGCAAACGTGCTATATTACGAAACACTGCGAGTCTTATTGCGATAAGCCACTGATAAATCAACTCCAAGTTCATTCACGTCTGAAGAAATTGAAAATGCAAAATTAACCCTCAGTACATCAACTAATGAATGCCCTTTAACACCATTAGAGATTAAAAAAGCAGAATCATTTTGGATACGCAAAATACAACTTTTATTTTAAAACTGAAATTAATCAACACTTTCTATTTTAGAACCTGTTACACGCAATAGCCCTTTTCATCGGCTTACGCCATTTCTTGACTCACAAGGAGTTCTGCGAATTAGTGGGCGGCTTCGGAATGCACAAATAGACCCAGACATAAAACATCCTATCATATTACCGAAAGATTCAACCTTCACCAAGCTTGTTTTGGAATATACTCATCAAGCAACTCTTCATGGCGGTGTGGAGTTGATGCTTGCAACATTGCAAAGAACATACTGGATTCTTGGAGGACGTAGTTACATGCGGTCATTTGTACATACATGTGTCGTGTGTGCTCGTCATCGAGCCACAACTGCAAAGCAACTCATGGGTCAACTTCCTGTCAATCGTACCATTCCTTCTCGTCCATTCCTACATTCCGGTGTGGATTACGCCGGGCCCTTTATTTTAAAAACTTGGAAAGGAAGAGCAGCAAAAACCTATAAGGGTTCTCTAATCGTATTTGTTTGTTTCTCATCATCAGCTGTTCGTCTAGAAATAGCCACAGACTATTCATCGGAAGGTTCTCTAGCAGCCTACAAGAGGTTTGTAGGTCGTCGACGCCGAACTAAGAAAACTTTTTAAAGCTGCTTCCAAGGAAAGCGAGCACATAATAAATGTACTAGCTAATGATGGAACCAAATGGCAGTTTAATCCTCCAGCGGCACCTCATTTTGGTGGAAAATGGGAAGCGGCTGTCAAGTCCGCAAAATTCCATATCAAACGAACAATTGGCGAGTCTCGTTTAAGATATGAAGAATTTTCTACCTTATTAGTACAGATAGAAGCAGTCCTAAATTCTCGACCAATTTGTCCACTTTCTGATGACTCTGAACACCTCGAAGCATTAACCCCAGGTCATTTCATTATTGGAAATGCAATCAGTACCGTACCTGAACCCTCATTACTCCATGTTCCAGAATCAAGGCTGTCTCGTTTTCAACATTTAAGACAGATGTTAGAACGATTTTGGCAGAGGTGGTAAATCCAATATCTACAGCGTCTTCAAGAATTTGCAAAATGGCATGAAGCTATGCCATCTCTGAAAGTAGGAACACTCGTCTTAGTCTTAGACGAGCGGTATCCTCCAACAAAATGGCCACTTGCCAAAGTAATCGAAACTCATCAAGGGTTGGATGGACTAGTAAGAGTCGTTACCATCAAGACTCAATCATCAACATTGAAGCGACCCGTTGTCAGGCTCTGTCCCTTACCAGTCTACACAGAAGATCAATCAGAAGTTCAACGTTCTAATGGAGACGTTGAGGTGGGCGGAAATAAAAGAGTGAAAATAAAAGATTTTTGGAAAGATGTCTGTGCGTGCGTGTGTACGTACGTTCACGTTTTTTTCGTCGTCCATAGCTCAAGAACCAGAAGGGATATCGACTTCAAATAAATTTTGTTATACAGATAATAGTGCAGAAAGATGCAGAAAGGGCTCTCAAGAAAAAAAACTGAAACAAAATTTGTCACCTCGAAAAATTTACGAATTTTACGAGTGGTTTTATCTCCAAAACAATTTTGTGCAACGGAGACTTCTTGGACTATGTGTACATCCATGTATAAAGAATCACGAATGCATTTTGTTTTTTAAATTCTGTTAAAAATCTAGTACAGTTACAAAAAAAAGTAAAACAAAATCTAATACAATTTCCTTTGCTTGTCACTTTGAAATTTACATAGTTTTTTTGCTTCCTTCTTATCTATCTTTCTTTTACAAAAGTATCACGCATTACCTCGATCTTAATCTTATTAAATAAAAGTAATCTTTAAATATTATTAAAAGAGTATCATTTGAATTAAAACTAACATTAATGGTCCTTCGAGCCGGATTATACTTACCGCGAAATAATTACTTATATAATTTTTTTTGAGAAAAAAGTGCAGTCCATAACCACAAACCATTTTAGAACAGCAGTATGAATTATTCGACACTATTAAGGAATCGCTCGATAAATTGGGTTCCAACCCAACAACCCAAAGAATAGAGTCTCGTAAAAATGCTCTCTGCGAAAATTGGACTTTATTCAAAGAAAGTCACCAAAGTGCCACAGCCATTAAAGCATCACTGAAAGTTGAAACACGACAAAAATTCGAAGAGGAGAATTATTTTAAAAACAAAATGTATCGTAGCTGCGAAGAAAATTATCTAGATGCCATGGAACACATGTCTACTTTGAAAGATCAGAAGTTCCAAATCTCGATGGGAAAGCTCTTGCTGCTACGTCTGCCAAACCGCAGATTTTGGCAAATAACCACCAGCTACCAAAACTACCTTTGCCAGTTTTCAACGGCGAATTCTCTGAGTGGCCTTCATTTAAAGACTCCTTTATGGCAATCATTGGAGCTGATCCGTCGCTTACCTGTGTTGCAATTTTGCCCGACGAGCAATTATTAATATAAAATTATAACCGAAATTAATAAAACAAACGAAAAGAAAAACGAAAACACTTTATAAATTTAACCGCGAAAGATGTAATGAAATGTGATTATGCCGAACTGTCAAATAACAGCGGCGAAGAGGCAAAATTGCAGCAGGCAGCAAGTTAAGTGCTGCCACCATGACGAGCTCAGTAAGGGGGTGGGTTCAGTACACAATTTAATTAATCGAAGGGTCGATTAATTAAGTTGCTCGCGATTTAGTTGATACCACTTTGATATCAGAAAGAAATAATTTTATTGAAATTGCCACAGGGGCGTTCTTACGTTAAGTAAGTAAAAGGGCGCCAGCAATTTTTTTCTGAAAATAATAAAAAGGAAATTGCAAACCTTTAAGAAGAACAACGAGAAGAAATACCAACACAACGATAAAACCACTGTAGAAATAAAAAAAAAGAACAGAATGGATACCTTTTTAGATAAATTTATTAATTTAAATCTGCCTGAGAAACCTTACAAGAGTAGGACTAAAACTCAGGATCTTTTCAATATTAAATAACTGTATGGACAATGGACCGTTAAGGTCTTAATTCCCACAAATAAAATTGGGACAAAAAAAGAATTAAAATGATTCAATCACAGAACAAAACTTGTACTTATCTTTTCTCTCCTTATAATTTTTACTCCAGAATCCCCAACTAGTTATGTATTATTTTTCCTTTCTTTTCCTTTCCTTTTCTCCTTAAAATTTTTCTTTAACAACACAACTCACTTTTCTAAATTTTTCTCAATTTTTTTGTTCACTTTGTCTTTGTCTCGATATCAACTCAACTTTCTGTCTCCTCACTTTCAATGTTTGGTAAGAATTGACGGCCAGATTCCAAGATCTGTCCTGTCTCTTCCTTTCATCTCCCGCCATTTTAGCTTTCAGCCAATATGGAGTGGCGGATTTCAATCACATCATCAACAGCCAATCGGAGATCGGCTTGTTGATCTCAACTTGTGATGAAATACTCGCGATCCTGCTTACTCGCCATTTCCTCTCACAGCTAAATGCAAGTCATCCTGGTATTCGCCGCCCGCTGGATTCACTTCCAGGTCACGACGATTCCAGGAGCTGCATTCAGCCACCCCCCACTGACTACTTGATATCGAACAAAGACTAAGAAATTTAAGATTGAGAAAAATCTTTAACTTAACTTTTACTTTAACTTTAAAACAATCCCGCGAAAGGAAAGAAAAACAAACTAGTAACAATTTTGGATCTGTTAACTAAACCCCGAACTAAGTTACCCGAAACTTAACCGTCCATCAGTCCATACAATTTGTTTAGAGTTTTACAAATAATTAATAATTCAATAGTATAAACGTTAAACAAACAAAATTAGCAATGTAAACAAAAGAAATTAAATATGTACAAAATGAATTTTAACCAAAAAAAATATAAATTTACAATTTTCATAAAACTTTAAGTTGGGCATTAGGCCATTCTCCCTTTGGAGTGACTTCTCATGAAACTTTACGTATCGACCAGACCGTCCATCTGGTTTGGTTTCACTTCCATGGAAACCATCCTTCTATCGGAATCTGAAACTAAACTTGGTATTATTTTTCCTCACGAAAATGACAGAGAGAACCATGGTCAGAAGGACTATGGCCGTCCCGCTCTCTCTCATCCTCGTGTAGAAGGAATTGTGACATTTGTCAAATTGAATAAAATAAACAAAACAAAAGTGTAAAAGTGGATGCAAGATGCATCGTTTTTTTATTAAAAATTAAAATTAAAAAGTAAAAGAACTTGTTGCGTTCAATTATAACGCAACAAATCCCACCCTTTCCTCCTTGAAAAGGTGTTTGTTCATAATACAAACAAGATTACTTAAAAAGGGACTTCCAATATTTATTCGTTTTCCGCTAATGACGTAAATGGCTTCAGATCTTTTATGTGCCAAGTGCCACGATCTTTGCCGTTGTCATCTTCCAGAACATAAGTCCAGGGAGATAACCTTTTTGAGATTTTAAAAGGGCCCACAAACTTTGGTGCCAATTTAGCTGCGTAGTAATTTGCAGCATCGGATAAAACAAAATTTCTTCGCCATACGAGGTCATTCGGGAGATATTGAGTATCTCTCCTCCTGAGATTGTATGTCTCGGCGGACTTCTTAACCGCTACTTTTAATTTTGCTGCTATTTCTATTCTTAACTTTCTGAACCGTTCTTCAATGGTTCCTCCTTCGACTCTCCTATTCCCTTCAATACTCTCACTCCTAATACCTTCGTAATTCCCACTCGTTGACATCTCTTTTCCAAAGTTTGCATAATACGGGCTAACACCTAGAACTTCATGTTGGGATGTGCGTATAGCACAAGCTACCTTAGCTAACTGAGAATCCCAGACTCGATGATTCTCTGCAACATACGCTCTCAAAGTTGTCTTAATGATTTGATTAATCCTTTCGGCAGGATTAGCCTGTGGATGGTAATGCGGAGTAAACCTAATTTTCGACGAATAACCCTCACAAAGTGTCCTTAACTCCCTACTCTTGAACTGTGGACCATTGTCACAAATGACAATCTTGGGAACTCCAAATAACAGAAAAACATTATCTTCTAATTCTTTACATACCGCCTTTGCGGTGGCTGTCCTAAGTGGAAACAATAAAGGAAATTTGGTAAGGTAATCTACTACTGTTAAAATGTACATAAATCCTCTATTGGACTTAGGTAAGGGCCCTACTAAATCTACACTAATCATCTCCCAAGGAGATGATGCTCCTACTCTCTCAGTCATAAGACCGGCTGGCTTGTCGTTAATCGGTTTCACCTGTTGGCATATACTACATTTCCTAACATATTTAATGACGTCTGCTCTCATCTTAGGCCAATAATATTTAGCTCCTACTCTCGCGAACTACTTTCTAACCCCCATGTGTCCCGCTAGTGGACTATCGTGACACTCTTTCAAAACTCCTATCCTATCTTTCTTTCCTACTACTAACTTCCACTCTTCGTTATTGTCATGCACGATCACATGATTTGACTTTACAAATTTGTATAACTTCCCATTATCTACTCTCCAATTCGGAAAAGCTAACGGATTAGACTCAACTGAAGAAACCATCTTAGTCACCCAAGGGTCCTTATCCTCATCTGAAATCCCAGCTAACTCTGGAACTCCCCGAGATAACATGTCTGGTACTACATGTTCTTTCCCTTTCCTATGAATGATTTCAAAATCAAACTGTTGGAGCCGAACTGCCCAACGTGCAAGTCTACCCTGTGGATCTTTGAGATTGCTCAACCAAATCAAAGAATAGTGATCCGTTACGACCGTAAACCGAACTCCTTCGATATAAGGCCGTAACTTCTCGATCGCCCATAGAACTGCCAAACATTCCTTTTCCGTAGTGGAATAATTCCTTTCACTTCTGTTAAGTGACCTACTTAAGTAACAAATTACTTTTTCCCCCTCTTCAAATGTTTGGGTGAGTACGGCCCCGATGCCGTAGTCGGATGCATCTGTCTGAACGACAAATGGAAGCTTGAAGTCTGGACATGTCAAAATTGGAGCCGTGATTAAGCATTCCTTTGCTTTCCTGAAACTATCTTCACATTCCTGTGACCAAACGAATTTCTTACTCTTTTTCAACAAATCTGTCAAAGGCCTAACTAATGTTGCGAAATTCGGTACGAAGCGTCTGTACCATGAAACTGTCCCTATGAAACTCCTAACTTGTTTTACATTTTTAGGTGCAGGTATTTTCACCATACTATCAACTTTCTCTGGGTCTACATGTAACCCGTTTTTGTCGACTACATAACCTAAAAACTTGAGTGAAGGTCTATAAAAATTACATTTGTCGCGGCCTACCTTCAACCCTGCCTCTCGTAATCTCCTAAGAACCTCACCTAAAATCTCTAAGTGTTTTTCAAATGTATCTGTGACGATAATAATATCATCCAGATACACGAAAACAAATGGCTCCAATTCAGGCCCTAACACACTGTCAATGAAACGCTGCCATGTTGCAGGCGCGTTGTGTAATCCAAAAGGCATTCTTTTGAATTGAAAGAGACCCCTACCAGGTACCGTAAAGGCAGTGTACTTCCGCGATTCCAATGCCATTGGAATCTGCCAGTAAGCGGACTTAATGTCCAACGATGTTAAAAATTTGGCATTCCTAAGTTTATCTAAAATTGCCGAAATTATCGGCAACGGATACGCATCCCTTTCTGTAACCTGGTTAACCTTCCTAAAGTCGACACAAAACCTAAAACTATCATCTTTTTTCCTAATGAGAACAATTGGGGAAGCCCAAGGACTATTTGATTTCTCAATGACGTCCTCTTCCAACATCTCCTGAAGTGATCTGTCTATATGTTCCTGCATTGCCGGTGAAACCGGGTAATATCTTTGTTTAATCGGCTCAGACGAAGTTTTAATGACATGTTCTACCATTGTTGTTACTCCTAATCCCTCTGGCATATTCTTGAAAGCATTCTCGACTAAATTCTTTAGTTTCCCTTTCTGATCCTCGTCTAATTCAGACTCCTCTGTGATAGACGTAGTATCTATCGAAGCCACTATCTCCTGGCTCGAAAAACTCCACATGTTCGAACGTAAATCCGGGACTATACCCGATAATGCCCAAAAATCGGCACCTAAAATCAAAGCATGCGGTAGGTTGGGAATGACTAAGCATTCAATCAGAATTGACCTACTCTCTACAACAATGGGTACTTTAACTATTCCTAACACTCCTATACTTGCACCATCTGCTAAATGAACTTCCCTAACATTTGACCTATCTAATTGTAATCCTACATCTTTTAAAACACGCCATGCGTCCCTACAAATTATCGTTCGCGATGCTCCAGAATCTAGTAATCCTAAAAACCTAAAACCATAAATATTAACTCCTAAAAATGGACGTCTATCTATACCACTTGAATCTAACGTGAAACCTAACCTAACCTTGCAAGCCAACTGGTCGCCAGCAGGCAACCTTCCTAACTCTGACGCCGGCGCTCTTGCCCTGCTGGCCCAAGAGTCCGTTGCCCGTTTCCCGACGAGCAGCGTCTACAATTTTGTCTTGTGGTCCCTATATTACCACAACCAAAACAGCGCCTAGGAGCGGAACAGGTATTAGCGAAATGGCCTTCCCTGTTACACTTAAAACAACGATTGTTTCTATTGGGTGGGGGATCAGGATTAACCGCAGCTCGAGTATCCGATACCGAGGCGATATAAGCAACATCCGGCTCCAAAGCCGACCTGTTGCGATAAGAGGGTGGAGGAACGAAAGACTCGACATTTGCCCTAATGGTTTCCAGCCTTCTGCCCAAGGCCACCAAATCATTGACTGACTTAATGTCAGCTAAACCTAGCTGTGTCTGGTAAAATGGAGCGATATTCTTCATGAGAATAGCCAACTTCCTATTCTCACTCAGAGACTCCGAAAAACGTTTAAAAAGAGTCTGCATGAGCGCAACGTACATGCCTATTGACTCTTCCTTACCCTGGGTTCGACGCCTGACCTCATCCAACAAGAGATCATCATAGTTGGAGGGCAAAAACTCCAACTTCAATTCCCTAACCAACTCTTTCCATGTTGAAGCCGTGTCCCTAATCGCCCTAAACCAAAGAAGCGCCTTCCCAGGAAATAAATCCACCGCTGACCTATAGATTGCTTCCTCAGATACACCGCGAGCCTCCCTCAATTCTTCGATTCTTTCAATAAAAGAGTTCACTGATGAACCACACCGTCCACCAGAGAACTGCACGTTCCACTTGTATGGTCGCTCGGGGTTCCGGTCACGGGGTGTATCACCCTGTATTTGGAACCCACTAGAGCTCGTTCGTTGGCCGACTGACGCAGCTGGCGCATCCAAATCTGCTGTCGACATTGATGATTGATTATTATTATTATTGTTATTATCATTAAAATTTTTAGGAGGTTCCATCACCTCCTCTACCTCGGACAATTTCGCCATCAAAAGCAAAATTTCCCCCCTTAAATCCGCTACCTCGTTAACCTCATCAGACGATTCTGCCTTAGCCCTAGAGATCCTACCTAACGACCACTCGATTTTTGTCAACACTTTCTGATAATCCGACGACTTCGGATTTTTCGAAACACTTGGAAGCAAATCCCTAATTTCTAAAATTTTCGCCCTAACCGCTTTTGAATCCTCTTCAAATGAATATGGATAGTGAGGACTATCCGAAGAAATTGAACCAGTCCGTTCCAACATGCGACTGGCCCTGAGGGTCATCCTCATCTCGTCCACCTTAGACCCTTCCTTCAGGCCCCTAGCCCGCAACTCATAAACAAGTTCTTCCTTGGAAAGCCTATTAATATCCATCCTAACAAAAAAGTATTTCCAAAAGAAAACTACAACAAAATTTTATTTAAAACCGTTGAAAAACAAAACCACCCTTTAATTGAATCAACCAACGATGACAACTATGCCCAATCAAAATTAAAAACAAAATTTAGAACGATCAATACTAACAAGAAGAACACCTTAAGGAGAAATTCCAATAGCAAAAAAAAGAAAACAATATGGTAAAAAAAGAAAACAATATAGTAACACCAGAAAAGAGTAATATTGAAATTAATTTTAAGAACTTTAAAAAAAAAAAAAAAAAAAAAAAATCAATATGGTCACCCCAACAAAAGTTCAAATAAATTTTAAGAAAGCCTAAGAGAAAATCAATACGATAACACCAGCAAAATTATTTTAAAATTAATTTAAAAAAAAAAACAAAAAAAAGTTGATATGGTAACCCCAGTAAAGAAAAAGTATCAAATGAATTTAAAAAAAGTAAAAGAAAATCAATGTGATAACCCCAGCTAAAATTTTTTGGAATTAATTTTAAGAAAACAAAAAAGTTGCTATGGTAACACCAATAGCAATTCAAATAAACTTTAAGATAACCAAAAACCACCAGTAGAAAAAAAAGAAATAATAATATTCCCATTAATTTTAAGCAATCAACAAAAATAACTATGGTCACACCAATAAAAGATCACGTAAGAAAAAATATTAATGTTCAGATAAATTTTAACGAAAACTAAAAGAATTAATAGCAAAAATTATTTTAAAATTAATTTCGAGAAACGAAATAAAAGTTACTATGGTAACACCAATAAAATTTATATTAAAATTAAATAAAATTCAATACCGCACGAAAAGGAAAGAACCCACAATAAAAAAGACTTGAAATTATTAACCGCAAAAATTCTTATTGAATTAATATTGAATTGTATATGAATGAATATATATAGGTATGTGGAAGGTCACCTTCAAAATCAACCCCCAAATCTCAACTATCACTATTATATATAATATATATATATATATATATATATATATATATATATATATATATATATATATATATATATATATAAAGAAATATATGTATAAATGTATTTTTAGGCAATTAATTTTTAAAAAAAAAAACAAGAAAACAAAATAAAAAGAAGATCACTCACTCAATTTAATACCGAAAAACTTTCCAATCAACTGGACAATTTCCACCGCTGTTTCCACTCCCAGTCACACAAGTTTTTCCGTAGTTTATCCTCACTGAATCTCTTTAAAATTTTGAACCTTCCACCTGCCAACCAAATTGGGTTAATTTTTTGAAGAATTTCCACCGCTTTTCCTTGGTTTATCCTCACAGATATCCTGGATTTAATTTCACAAATATCCTGTATAGAAAGCAAAACAAAATTAGCAGTACCAATTGCAAACAAAAGGACAAAGAAATCACAAACTTATCTAAAAAAAAAACAGAAACAGCACCAAAATTTCCAAAAACAACGAAGTAAAATTTTTCTTTTACAGGCCCCACGTTATGGGCGACAATTTGTTGCAATTTTTCCCGACGAGCAATTATTAATATAAAATTATAACCGAAATTAATAAAACAAACGAAAAGAAAAACGAAAACACTTTATAAATTTAACCGCGAAAGATGTAATGAAATGTGATTATGCCGAACTGTCAAATAACAGCGGCGAAGAGGCAAAATTGCAGCAGGCAGCAAGTTAAGTGCTGCCACCACGACGAGCTCAGTAAGGGGGTGGGTTCAGTACACAATTTAATTAATCGAAGGGTCGATTAATTAAGTTGCTCGCGATTTAGTTGATACCACTTTGATATCAGAAAGAAATAATTTTATTGAAATTGCCACAGGGGCGTTCTTACGTTAAGTAAGTAAAAGGGCGCCAGCAATTTTTTTCTGAAAATAATAAAAAGGAAATTGCAAACCTTTAAGAAGAACAACGAGAAGAAATACCAACACAACGATAAAACCACTGTAGAAATAAAAAAAAAGAACAGAATGGATACCTTTTTAGATAAATTTATTAATTTAAATCTGCCTGAGAAACCTTACAAGAGTAGGACTAAAACTCAGGATCTTTTCAATATTAAATAACTGTATGGACAATGGACCGTTAAGGTCTTAATTCCCACAAATAAAATTGGGACAAAAAAAGAATTAAAACGATTCAATCACAGAACAAAACTTGTACTTATCTTTTCTCTCCTTATAATTTTTACTCCAGAATCCCCAACTAGTTATGTATTATTTTTCCTTTCTTTTCCTTTCCTTTTTTCCTTAAAATTTTTCTTTAACAACACAACTCACTTTTCTAAATTTTTCTCAATTTTTTTGTTCACTTTGTCTTTGTCTCGATATCAACTCAACTTTCTGTCTCCTCACTTTCAATGTTTGGTAAGAATTGACGGCCAGATTCCAAGATCTGTCCTGTCTCTTCCTTTCATCTCCCGCCATTTTAGCTTTCAGCCAATATGGAGTGGCGGATTTCAATCACATCATCAACAGCCAATCGGAGATCGGCTTGTTGATCTCAACTTGTGATGAAATACTCGCGATCCTGCTTACTCGCCATTTCCTCTCACAGCTAAATGCAAGTCATCCTGGAATTCGCCGCCCGCTGGATTCACTTCCAGGTCACGACGATTCCAGGAGCTGCATTCAGCCACCCCCCACTGACTACTTGATATCGAACAAAGACTAAGAAATTTAAGATTGAGAAAAATCTTTAACTTAACTTTTACTTTAACTTTAAAACAATCGCGCGAAAGGAAAGAAAAACAAACTAGTAACAATTTTGGATCTGTTAACTAAACCCCGAACTAAGTTACCCGAAACTTAACCGTCCATCAGTCCATACAATTTGTTTAGAGTTTTACAAATAATTAATAATTCAATAGTATAAACGTTAAACAAACAAAATTAGCAATGTAAACAAAAGAAATTAAATATGTACAAAATGAATTTTAACCAAAAAAAATATAAATTTACAATTTTCATAAAACTTTAAGTTGGGCCGTAGGCCATTCTCCCTTTGGAGTGACTTCTCATGAAACTTTACATATCGACCAGACCGTCCATCTGGTTTGGTTTCACTTCCATGGAAACCATCCTTCTATCGGAATCTGAAACTAAACTTGGTATTATTTTTCCTCACGAAAATGACAGAGAGAACCATGGTCAGAAGGACTATGGCCGTCCCGCTCTCTCTCATCCTCGTGTAGAAGGAATTGTGACATTTGTCAAATTGAATAAAATAAACAAAACAAAAGTGTAAAAGTGGATGCAAGATGCATGGTTTTTTTATTAAAAATTAAAATTAAAAAGTAAAAGAACTTGTTGCGTTCAATTATAACGCAACAACAAAGCTTCAATTTTTAAAAGGATGTCTCGTAGGTAAGGCGGCATCACGTCTACATGGTGTATCAGTTACGGCATCAAACTTCCAAATCGCTTGGGACGACATGATCTCTTATTATGATAATAAAAGACTACATGTCAACGCAGCAGTTCAAGCTATTATTTCAGCCAAAGCTGTTAACGAGGAATCTTCTTCTAAATTGGAGACCTTGTTTAACGACATTAATAAAGCTTTGGGGTCGCTTGAAGGTCTTGGTCGTGATGTGATTCACAGCCCTATTATGGTTATCAAATATTAACACGATATTTGATAATAGTTGATAATTATCAACAAAATTAATGAATCGGTATTATGATGATCAATTATCAATATTTTTGATAAATAGTGAATTAAAAGATGTATTGTGAATAGCTTTATTGATAAACTCGGTATTACGGCTATCAAACATATTGATACCCATCAAATATTCTATCAGCTACAAAATCTTCGTTGACAAATGTATCAAATATTCGTAAATGGTAAAGAATTGTAATTTAAATACGATTTATAAAAGTTTTTTTGTAGTTTTTATTGAATATACAAATTGAAGAACGAAATGCCTTCACTAGAATTGTTGTTTGAAGGCAATTGTACTGAGAAACGAAGGTTTATCGTGCAAGCTAAAATAAACAGTATTTTGCAACCTCAGGATTTTCCTCCATTAGTTCCACAAGCCTTTCTATTTGTTTTCTGTTGCTAACTATTCTACTCCTAAATAAACAAAATATTATTAAGAAAAAAGAGAAATTTATTTAATGAAAACAACTTACATTATTCCGCCAAATTATTTATAGACCAAAACACAAGAACTCAACACAAATGACAAACATCAAACAAAACCTATTCACAATCGTATATTGATTAGAATTCACAATGGGTGAAAAATTATCATTTGATACTCATAATACCAAATTATCAATAAATTGATAGAAATTATCAAATAATTGATATCTATATCTCTTCTTGTCCAGGTTTCTTATCAAAGACTCTAGCAAATCGCTTAGAGCTTATAAAACAATTGAAACTATGCTTCAACTGTCTCTGGCCTCACCAACTTAATACATGCTTTTCAAAACGGAGATGCCAAAAATGTGGACGACGTCACCATACAACCATACATCAGGAAAATACATATATCAATTCAACTGTGGCATCTAATGAAGCCATTCCAAGCAACAGCATTAATTGTGTTTCTGCCGTTTCTAATGCCACCTGTACAACCAAGCCTCTCAGATCAACAACGCTTCTCGCCACTGCATTAGTGAAAGTAGTATCCAGTTTTGGAGAGTCATATGTTGTCCGAGCATTCCTTGACCAGGGCTCAGAAGTTAGCTTTGTATTAGAATACCTCATAAACCTTCTCCAGCTACCTCGATCGTACACATCTTTATCTATAGTTGGTATTGGAGGTGATTCCTCCTCATCTCATCAATCAAATTGCATGGTAACTATTAATCTGAAATTTTGCACAAGCGAATTCACTTGCAGTTTTAACGCCTATATCTTATCAAAACTTACCAACCTTTTACCATCGGCTGTGTGCAAACATTCTGGCTGGCCACATTTACAAAATATTGATCTAGCGGATCCGGAATATCACCAACCCAGTCGTGTAGACCTCATTCTCGGAGTAAAGATGTATGAACAAGTCCTGCAAAATGGCCTTATTAAAGGACCTGAAGGAGCACCAATAGCACAACGTACATCTCTGGGGTGGATTATTTCAGGATCATCAACGTCAATAGCCCCATCAGAAGCAAAATCGACTTAGTGCAAAAGTTTTGGACGCAAGAAGAATCTTTTAAATCTTCTGTCGATACACTTACTCCAGAAGAAGAAGAATGCGAGCATATATTCCAATCCACACATTCTCGTGATGCCGTAGGGGTATTTATCGTACGTCTTCCTTTCAAATCAGTTCCAGCATCATTCGGAGATTCGAGATCTCTAGCTTTAAAGTTTTTAAGCCGATTAGAAAACCGTTTTGTAAAAAATACAGAATTTGCCATTGATTATTCTAACTTTATTACAGAGTATGAACAACTTGGACATATGCTACGAGTACCGACACAAACTCAAAACAATGATCAGATGTTTTATTTACCTCATCATGGTGTTCTTTGCATTTGCAGCTCAACGACCAAATTAAGAGCCGTTTTTAACGGATCTCTGAAAACAGATAAGGGAAAATCTCTTAACGACTTCCTCCACGAAGGTAAAAAACTGCAAGTAGATCTTCCTGATGTTCTGACCAAGTGGAGGGTTAATGAGTTTGCCTATTGTTCTGATGTAAAAAAAATGTTTCGGCAAATCAAAGTGCACCCGGACAACTGGAATTACCATCGCAAACCAGCATCTAAGCAAAGACGTGTTTTATTTTGCTCCTAATATTTTGTTTTATTTCTATTGTCTCTGTACCTAATCGTTCAACTTAGTTTTGCAAAGTGTTTTGTTTCTACTTTTAGACTGAAAATTATATAACTTAATCAAGTTTGTGCCATAATTGAAAGTTTTGTTATTAGATTTCTTTTTTTATTCGTAAATTGTGACAACCATATATATACGGAGTTTACATAACGAACATTTGGCTGTTTACTCTTTATACATTATAATTATATTTATTCTTAAATATAATACTCTCCCTCTCCCGGTGAGTTCAATCTTAGTATATGTTTTGCCGTTTATATTTGTTTGAGAAACTGCACACCACTCTTTCTGTTTGTTTTCTCTTTATTTACAAAAATAAATCATCACCGAACACCAGCGATCAGCTGTTACTGCATTCAACTTGTTAACAATAACGCAACGCCACCTATTGGGACATAGAAACAACTTTATTGCTGATATTCCAATTTGCAAACAGGGTGTTCATTGCCAAATTGACTTAAATTGAAATATTTGATATTTTTAAGAATTTTAAAAATCATGGCCAATTGCGCTCTCTGTGATACTGTCTCTGATTATTTAATTGACTCTATTATGTGTAATGGTAGTTGTCAAAGGATTTTTCATGTTCAATGTATTGACGCTCCGTTCAGCTGCATCAAATTGTTTAAGAAAAGGAAATCATTTTTCTATTTCTGTGACGAATGTGACCCGTTCGCTGAAAAAAATATTGCTCGTGATGTCCTTCACCATACTAGTCAGCTAGAGAAACTTGAGAAGCAACTACATTTTCTCTGTAGCAAAATGGATAATTTAACTTCAATTGACGACAAAACAACTAATAGAGAAATAACGGCTAAACCAAATAGTAAAATAATAGCTTTATCTAAACGTAGAAGTGATGAACTGGACGAAGATATTTCTGATGCCCCCCAACTATCAAAAAAAGCCGCAATATGTATTTTTAATGACTACAATTTATCTCGACTTGATTTCAACTTTAACAATAAGACTAAAACTTCTTCCTCGTTGCTATCATCGTTAGCTTCAAATTCTAATATTTCTGCCCCTTTGTGTGACACATCGGAAACAACTTCCTCCGTATCAGCAACAAAGCCTGCGCAAATCTCTCATTACCCGACGAATATGTTGAACAACTCATCTTTAAGACAGCCGCAGCCGAATCTCGCTCCGGATAGTTTAAATGTAATTACCACAGACAAAAATGGAATTTCGTCTCCTATTGTATCAGGGCTCAAAATTGTAGAAGGACAAAAGATGCTATTTTTATCCAAACTTGACCCATCGACGAATGCCCTTGACATTAAAAACTTTTTAGCGGATAAACTTGGTACCTCGCTCATCACAAATGTAGAGAAAATTATTCATCGGAATTACACGAAATATTCATCATTTAAAATACGTGTACCAGATTCAGTTTTTCATGTACTCAATTCGTCATCGTTTTGGCCAAAGGGTGTTATAATTCATGAATTTGTGCATAAATCAAACAACCGAGATATAATTCAAAACCCTTTTCGTCAAAATCGGACAACGCTAAATCGACATCAAGGCAGCTTACACAAATTCTAATTTACTATCAAAATGTAAATGGACTTCGGACAAAGACCAACATGGTCTACAAAAACATAAACAATTTACCCCACGATGTCATTATACTGACAGAAACTTGGCTGAATGTTTCTATTCTTGACTCGGAGCTTTTTGATGCTTCCTATCAAATATTCAGACGCGATCGTCATATCAACGACATCTCAGACACTGTAGGAGGAGGAATTCTTCTTGCCATCAAAGACTCGCATACATGTTACATGATTGACGATTTTCGATCCACGGACATCGAAGTACTTTGTATAAAAATTAAGATGGTATCCGGACATTTATTTATTATATCGACTTACATACCTCCAAGTTCTAACAATGACATTTATGAAAAATTAAACAGCTGTATAGAAAATCTATATACTCTTTTGGAGCCAGAAGATGAAATTTTGATTGTAGGTGACTTTAATCTACCGAATCTAAATTGGATGCAAATTGACGATGATAACTTTTACGTTCCAATAAACGCGTCCAGCTTAAATGAACATACTGTAATAGATGGTATGTGTTCGTGTGGTCTTAATCAGTTTAATGGAGTATCCAATCGTTTGGGAAGAACACTCGACTTAGTTTTTTTCTCCGATACAGTTTGTACTGAAACCTCAGTAATTGCTTCTGCTGTTAAACTTATAGAAGAAGATCGACATCATCCTGCTTTAGATATCTCACTTAATTTAAATATGTCTTCTCCTAATTATAAATATTCTTATAACAAACTTGAATTTAACTTTAGCAAGTGTAATTTTGAAATATTGTTTGAATTGTTATTTACCATCGACTGGAACCAATTATTTTTAAATTTAAATATTAATGATATGTGTAACGTTTTTTACAATACACTTTTTGACTGTTTCAGTAAAAGTATTCCATTAAAAAAAGCTCGTAAAAACTCGCATGCTCCACCATGGTTCGATTCTCATATCAAAAACTTAAAAAACAAGAGAAACAAAGCGTGGGTAAAATATAATCAAACAAGAGCTGATGGTGATTATAGAACGTTCCTTATTCTTAAGCAATTATTTAATGAATATTCAAACTCTTTATACGAAGATTATATACATAAAATTGAAACTGATCTTAAAACTAATCCTGATAATTTCTGGAAGTTTGTCAACTGTAAGAAAAAAACCTGTGGGTACCCTAACTCTATGTCAAGTGCAACATCATCTAGCCATGAACCAAAAGTTATTGCAAACATGTTTGCTAGCTATTTTAAGGAAGCGTTTGATGAATCTAATCCAGTAAATACTTCTTCCTCTTCTTCTTCAGTTCTGAACTTTCAGCATTTAAATAATATCAATTTTGAAATAAGTGAACATACTGTTGCACAAAGCATATTGAAACTAGATGAGTGTTTTAGTCCTGGTCCTGATGGTTTGCCATCCTCTATTTTGAAAAAATGTGTCTCTTATTTGTCGTATCCTTTATGTGTTCTCTTTAACACGTCTTTAAGAAGTTCGGTCTTTCCATTTATCTGGAAATGCTCATTTATAACCCCAGTGCACAAGAAAGGTCCTAAAAATGATATTATGAACTATCGACCTATTGCTAAGCTATCTGTGATACCTAAACTATTTGAGTCTATCGTATGTAGTGTCCTCTCCTTTCATTGTAGTTCAATTATTTGTGATAACCAGCATGGTTTTGTTAAAAAACGTTCTACTGTTACTAATTTATTTAATTTTACGTCCTTTTGTTTAGATGTTTTTGAGAAACGTGGACAAGTAGATTGTGTATTTACTGATTTTAGTAAAGCGTTTGACAAGTTGTGTCATAAAACGCTAATTTTTAAATTATCTCGTCAAGGTTTTAATGAAAATTTCTTAAACTGGATCGTATCTTATTTAGAAAATAGACAATATAGTGTAATATTTCGTAATGAATGTTCGAGTCCGTTTATTGTGAATTCTGGTGTTCCACAGGGCAGCCATTTAGGCCCAATCTTATTTATTTTATTTATAAATGACTTGGTTTCGATCATAAAAAATTCGTCTGTCCTTATTTATGCTGATGACATTAAACTTTTCAAAAGAATTAACACTACATCTGACTGTCTACTTTTGCAAGATGACTTAATATTATTTAGGGAATGGTGCAATAAAAATCGTCTCGTTTTAAATGTTGACAAATGTAAGACCATGAGTTTTACACGCAAAAAAGTTCCAATTGTTTTTGATTATATGTTCGATTCTTGTTCTTTAAGTAGAGTATCTGTCTTTACTGACCTAGGTGTAGTCTTAGACTCGAAACTTACATTTACTGAGCATGTTAGCTTTGTTGTTAAAAAAGCAAATAAAGTCCTTGGCTTCATTAAGAGATTTGGTCGCGACTTCCGTGATCCTTATGTTCTAAAGATACTTTTTGTCTCATTTGTGAGACCAGTTCTGGAATATGCCTGTGTAGTATGGGCATCTAAGCAAAGACGTGTTTTATTTTGCTCCTAATATTTTGTTTTATTTCTATTGTCTCTGTACCTAATCGTTCAACTTAGTTTTGCAAAGTGTTTTGTTTCTACTTTTAGACTGAAAATTATATAACTTAATCAAGTTTGTGCCATAATTGAAAGTTTTGTTATTAGATTTCTTTTTTTATTCGTAAATTGTGACAACCATATATATACGGAGTTTACATAACGAACATTTGGCTGTTTACTCTTTATACATTATAATTATATTTATTCTTAAATATAATACTCTCCCTCTCCCGGTGAGTTCAATCTTAGTATATGTTTTGCCGTTTATATTTGTTTGAGAAACTGCACACCACTCTTTCTGTTTGTTTTCTCTTTATTTACAAAAATAAATCATCACCGAACACCAGCGATCAGCTGTTACTGCATTCAACTTGTTAACAATAACGCAACGCCACCTATTGGGACATAGAAACAACTTTATTGCTGATATTCCAATTTGCAAACAGGGTGTTCATTGCCAAATTGACTTAAATTGAAATATTTGATATTTTTAAGAATTTTAAAAATCATGGCCAATTGCGCTCTCTGTGATACTGTCTCTGATTATTTAATTGACTCTATTATGTGTAATGGTAGTTGTCAAAGGATTTTTCATGTTCAATGTATTGACGCTCCGTTCAGCTGCATCAAATTGTTTAAGAAAAGGAAATCATTTTTCTATTTCTGTGACGAATGTGACCCGTTCGCTGAAAAAAATATTGCTCGTGATGTCCTTCACCATACTAGTCAGCTAGAGAAACTTGAGAAGCAACTACATTTTCTCTGTAGCAAAATGGATAATTTAACTTCAATTGACGACAAAACAACTAATAGAGAAATAACGGCTAAACCAAATAGTAAAATAATAGCTTTATCTAAACGTAGAAGTGATGAACTGGACGAAGATATTTCTGATGCCCCCCAACTATCAAAAAAAGCCGCAATATGTATTTTTAATGACTACAATTTATCTCGACTTGATTTCAACTTTAACAATAAGACTAAAACTTCTTCCTCGTTGCTATCATCGTTAGCTTCAAATTCTAATATTTCTGCCCCTTTGTGTGACACATCGGAAACAACTTCCTCCGTATCAGCAACAAAGCCTGCGCAAATCTCTCATTACCCGACGAATATGTTGAACAACTCATCTTTAAGACAGCCGCAGCCGAATCTCGCTCCGGATAGTTTAAATGTAATTACCACAGACAAAAATGGAATTTCGTCTCCTATTGTATCAGGGCTCAAAATTGTAGAAGGACAAAAGATGCTATTTTTATCCAAACTTGACCCATCGACGAATGCCCTTGACATTAAAAACTTTTTAGCGGATAAACTTGGTACCTCGCTCATCACAAATGTAGAGAAAATTATTCATCGGAATTACACGAAATATTCATCATTTAAAATACGTGTACCAGATTCAGTTTTTCATGTACTCAATTCGTCATCGTTTTGGCCAAAGGGTGTTATAATTCATGAATTTGTGCATAAATCAAACAACCGAGATATAATTCAAAACCCTTTTCGTCAAAATCGGACAACGCTAAATCGACATCAAGGCAGCTTACACAAATTCTAATTTACTATCAAAATGTAAATGGACTTCGGACAAAGACCAACATGGTCTACAAAAACATAAACAATTTACCCCACGATGTCATTATACTGACAGAAACTTGGCTGAATGTTTCTATTCTTGACTCGGAGCTTTTTGATGCTTCCTATCAAATATTCAGACGCGATCGTCATATCAACGACATCTCAGACACTGTAGGAGGAGGAATTCTTCTTGCCATCAAAGACTCGCATACATGTTACATGATTGACGATTTTCGATCCACGGACATCGAAGTACTTTGTATAAAAATTAAGATGGTATCCGGACATTTATTTATTATATCGACTTACATACCTCCAAGTTCTAACAATGACATTTATGAAAAATTAAACAGCTGTATAGAAAATCTATATACTCTTTTGGAGCCAGAAGATGAAATTTTGATTGTAGGTGACTTTAATCTACCGAATCTAAATTGGATGCAAATTGACGATGATAACTTTTACGTTCCAATAAACGCGTCCAGCTTAAATGAACATACTGTAATAGATGGTATGTGTTCGTGTGGTCTTAATCAGTTTAATGGAGTATCCAATCGTTTGGGAAGAACACTCGACTTAGTTTTTTTCTCCGATACAGTTTGTACTGAAACCTCAGTAATTGCTTCTGCTGTTAAACTTATAGAAGAAGATCGACATCATCCTGCTTTAGATATCTCACTTAATTTAAATATGTCTTCTCCTAATTATAAATATTCTTATAACAAACTTGAATTTAACTTTAGCAAGTGTAATTTTGAAATATTGTTTGAATTGTTATTTACCATCGACTGGAACCAATTATTTTTAAATTTAAATATTAATGATATGTGTAACGTTTTTTACAATACACTTTTTGACTGTTTCAGTAAAAGTATTCCATTAAAAAAAGCTCGTAAAAACTCGCATGCTCCACCATGGTTCGATTCTCATATCAAAAACTTAAAAAACAAGAGAAACAAAGCGTGGGTAAAATATAATCAAACAAGAGCTGATGGTGATTATAGAACGTTCCTTATTCTTAAGCAATTATTTAATGAATATTCAAACTCTTTATACGAAGATTATATACATAAAATTGAAACTGATCTTAAAACTAATCCTGATAATTTCTGGAAGTTTGTCAACTGTAAGAAAAAAACCTGTGGGTACCCTAACTCTATGTCAAGTGCAACATCATCTAGCCATGAACCAAAAGTTATTGCAAACATGTTTGCTAGCTATTTTAAGGAAGCGTTTGATGAATCTAATCCAGTAAATACTTCTTCCTCTTCTTCTTCAGTTCTGAACTTTCAGCATTTAAATAATATCAATTTTGAAATAAGTGAACATACTGTTGCACAAAGCATATTGAAACTAGATGAGTGTTTTAGTCCTGGTCCTGATGGTTTGCCATCCTCTATTTTGAAAAAATGTGTCTCTTATTTGTCGTATCCTTTATGTGTTCTCTTTAACACGTCTTTAAGAAGTTCGGTCTTTCCATTTATCTGGAAATGCTCATTTATAACCCCAGTGCACAAGAAAGGTCCTAAAAATGATATTATGAACTATCGACCTATTGCTAAGCTATCTGTGATACCTAAACTATTTGAGTCTATCGTATGTAGTGTCCTCTCCTTTCATTGTAGTTCAATTATTTGTGATAACCAGCATGGTTTTGTTAAAAAACGTTCTACTGTTACTAATTTATTTAATTTTACGTCCTTTTGTTTAGATGTTTTTGAGAAACGTGGACAAGTAGATTGTGTATTTACTGATTTTAGTAAAGCGTTTGACAAGTTGTGTCATAAAACGCTAATTTTTAAATTATCTCGTCAAGGTTTTAATGAAAATTTCTTAAACTGGATCGTATCTTATTTAGAAAATAGACAATATAGTGTAATATTTCGTAATGAATGTTCGAGTCCGTTTATTGTGAATTCTGGTGTTCCACAGGGCAGCCATTTAGGCCCAATCTTATTTATTTTATTTATAAATGACTTGGTTTCGATCATAAAAAATTCGTCTGTCCTTATTTATGCTGATGACATTAAACTTTTCAAAAGAATTAACACTACATCTGACTGTCTACTTTTGCAAGATGACTTAATATTATTTAGGGAATGGTGCAATAAAAATCGTCTCGTTTTAAATGTTGACAAATGTAAGACCATGAGTTTTACACGCAAAAAAGTTCCAATTGTTTTTGATTATATGTTCGATTCTTGTTCTTTAAGTAGAGTATCTGTCTTTACTGACCTAGGTGTAGTCTTAGACTCGAAACTTACATTTACTGAGCATGTTAGCTTTGTTGTTAAAAAAGCAAATAAAGTCCTTGGCTTCATTAAGAGATTTGGTCGCGACTTCCGTGATCCTTATGTTCTAAAGATACTTTTTGTCTCATTTGTGAGACCAGTTCTGGAATATGCCTGTGTAGTATGGGCACCTTATTATTCTACACACGAAATGAGGATTGAAGCGATTCAGAGGAGATTTTTGCGTTTTTGTCTCCGTTCTCTTCCCTACGAAAATTCTCTGCCCCCTTATTCTCAAAGGCTCACTTTAATTAATCTTCCTTCCTTGACAAACCATAGAAAATATTTACAATTTTGTTTTGCTGCAGCAATAATAAATGGAACAGTATCATCACCATCGGTTCTTAATCGTTTCAACTTTAGTTTTAATCGATCGAGTATACGGCTCCAAAAACCAGTAAATATAATTTTTAGTAGGTCGAACTATGGTGCTCATAGCCCACTTAATCAATTGATAGAAATATTCAATAAATTGTATTTTCTAATAACATCACCTAATGACAATTTTAAAAATTTCAAGTTTAAAACAATGTTTTATAATAGTTTGGATTAAAATTAGATGTTAAGTAGTTTTAAGCATTATTATTAAGCTTTTGTTCACGTTAGTATTTAACGAATTGAAATAAATTACCAACGTAATTTATGGACTGAAGGTTCTAACATTCAAGAATTTGTGCTTACCACAGTCACATACGGAACCAAATCAGCTCCATTTTTAGCAAACAGGGTCCTTCATCAATTAGCCGAGGATAAAAGTTATCGATTTGCAGACGTCAAAGATGTTATCAAAAAGAATACTTACGTAGATGATGTGTACGATGGAGCAGCTACAGTACAAGAAGGTAAGAATCGAATTTCTCAAATTACTCATCTCTGAAGCAGGTGGATTTCAATTGCAGAAATAGGCAGCCAATAACAAAAATTTAATCTCAAATGTTCCGGAGCAAAATCGAGCAGCGACCCCATTGCTTTTCCTGCTCCCCGAACACTGGGATTGAACTGGCAGCCTACATTGGATCGATTTATCTTCATCTCAGTACATCAGCAGGAACCAGCAATATACACAAAATGCACAGTGCTATGTAGAGCAGCTCAACTTTCCGATCCTTTGGATTGGCTCTCTCCTATCGTGGTCAGGGCCAAGTTGTTTGTACAAGAACTTTGGCTTGCAGGCTTTGAATGGGATCAACCAATATCCAAATCATTTGAAAGTCGATGGAAAAGTTACATCAACCAGCTCAGTGATCTCTCCTTGATATCTGTGCCCCGATGGCTTGGAATAACTCCTCGTTCTTTATCGATCGAACTGCATGGGTTTTCCGATGCCTCACAACTAGCTCTTGGAGCTGTTGTTTATATTCGTGTGGTAAAAGAAAATGAAACGAATATTACAATCCTATCATCAAAAACAAAGGTAACTCCAACTAAGCGCTCTGAAAAGTCTTCAAAACGACCAAGATCTGTTCGAGTCACAATTCCACGGCTGGAATTGACTGCAGCGTTAATGCTTACGAAGCTGGTGAAGCACGTAGTCTATGCTCTTGATTTACATGCAGCTCCCATTCACCTCTGGACTGACTCCAGTACTGCGCTTTATTGGATTCAAGGTGAGCCATCGAGATGGAAAGAGTTTGTCCGAAATCGAGTCACCCAAATCCAAGAGATATTGCCAAAAGCAAATTGGCATCATATTTCAGGTGAGCACAACCCCGCAGACCTCCCATCTACAGGAGTTTCACCACGCCAGTTAGCTGAAAGCGATCTTTGGTGGAAAGGACCACGGTGGCTCCAGCTGACTTCAGATAAGTGGCCAAACCTAATCCCGGCTCCAGATTCTAACGTAGATCATGAAGAACGTCATACACTAGTAGCTACAACAATACAATTTCTAAATAGACAAACATGGGATCTTCTTCAACGTTATTCATCTTTGACGATACTTTTGCGAATCGCTGCATGGTGCAAACGTGCTATATTACGAAACACTGCGAGTCTTATTGCGATAAGCCACTGATAAATCAACTCCAAGTTCATTCACGTCTGAAGAAATTGAAAATGCAAAATTAACCCTCAGTACATCAACTAATGAATGCCCTTTAACACCATTAGAGATTAAAAAAGCAGAATCATTTTGGGTACGCAAAATACAACTTTTATTTTAAAACTGAAATTAATCAACACTTTCTATTTTAGAACCTGTTACACGCAATAGCCCTTTTCATCGGCTTACGCCATTTCTTGACTCACAAGGAGTTCTGCGAATTAGTGGGCGGCTTCGGAATGCACAAATAGACCCAGACATAAAACATCCTATCATATTACCGAAAGATTCAACCTTCACCAAGCTTGTTTTGGAATATACTCATCAAGCAACTCTTCATGGCGGTGTGGAGTTGATGCTTGCAACATTGCAAAGAACATACTGGATTCTTGGAGGACGTAGTTACATGCGGTCATTTGTACATACATGTGTCGTGTGTGCTCGTCATCGAGCCACAACTGCAAAGCAACTCATGGGTCAACTTCCTGTCAATCGTACCATTCCTTCTCGTCCATTCCTACATTCCGGTGTGGATTACGCCGGGCCCTTTATTTTAAAAACTTGGAAAAGAAGAGCAGCAAAAACCTATAAGGGTTCTCTAATCGTATTTGTTTGTTTCTCATCATCAGCTGTTCGTCTAGAAATAGCCACAGACTATTCATCGGAAGGTTCTCTAGCAGCCTACAAGAGGTTTGTATGTCGTCGACGCCGAACTAAGAAAACTTTTTAAAGCTGCTTCCAAGGAAAGCGAGCACATAATAAATGTACTAGCTAATGATGGAACCAAATGGCAGTTTAATCCTCCAGCGGCACCTCATTTTGGTGGAAAATGGGAAGCGGCTGTCAAGTCCGCAAAATTCCATATCAAACGAACAATTGGCGAGTCTCGTTTAAGATATGAAGAATTTTCTACCTTATTAGTACAGATAGAAGCAGTCCTAAATTCTCGACCAATTTGTCTACTTTCTGATGACTCTGAACACCTCGAAGCATTAACCCCAGGTCATTTCATTATTGGAAATGCAATCAGTACCGTACCTGAACCCTCATTACTCCATGTTCCAGAATCAAGGCTGTCTCGTTTTCAACATTTAAGACAGATGTTAGAACGATTTTGGCAGAGGTGGTAAATCCAATATCTACAGCGTCTTCAAGAATTTGCAAAATGGCATGAAGCTATGCCATCTCTGAAAGTAGGAACACTCGTCTTAGTCTTAGACGAGCGGTATCCTCCAACAAAATGGCCACTTGCCAAAGTAATCGAAACTCATCAAGGGTTGGATGGACTAGTAAGAGTCGTTACCATCAAGACTCAATCATCAACATTGAAGCGACCCGTTGTCAGGCTCTGTCCCTTACCAGTCTACACAGAAGATCAATCAGAAGTTCAACGTTCTAATGGAGACGTTGAGGTGGGTGGAAATAAAAGAGTGAAAATAAAAGATTTTTGGAAAGATGTCTGTGCGTGCGTGTGTACGTACGTTCACGTTTTTTTCGTCGTCCATAGCTCAAGAACCAGAAGGGATATCGACTTCAAATAAATTTTGTTATACAGATAAAAGTGCAGAAAGATGCAGAAAGGGCTCTCAAGAAAAAAAACTGAAACAAAATTTGTCACCTCGAAAAATTTACGAATTTTACGAGTGGTTTTATCTCCAAAACAATTTTGTGCAACGGAGACTTCTTGGACTATGTGTACATCCATGTATAAAGAATCACGAATGCATTTTGTTTTTTAAATTCTGTTAAAAATCTAGTACAGTTACAAAAAAAAGTAAAACAAAATCTAATACAATTTCCTTTGCTTGTCACTTTGAAATTTACATAGTTTTTGCTTCCTTCTTATCTATCTTTCTTTTACAAAAGTATCACGCATTACCTCGATCTTAATCTTATTAAATAAAAGTAATCTTTAAATATTATTAAAAGAGTATCATTTGAATTAAAACTAACATTAATGGTCCTTCGAGCCGGATTATACTTACCGCGAAATAATTACTTATATAATTTTTTTTGAGAAAAAAGTGCAGTCCATAACCACAAACCATTTTAGAACAGCAGTATGAATTATTCGACACTATTAAGGAATCGCTCGATAAATTGGGTTCCAACCCAACAACCCAAAGAATAGAGTCTCGTAAAAATGCTCTCTGCGAAAATTTGACTTTATTCAAAGAAAGTCACCAAAGTGCCACAGCCATTAAAGCATCACTGAAAGTTGAAACACGACAAAAATTCGAAGAGGAGAATTATTTTAAAAACAAAATGTATCGTAGCTGCGAAGAAAATTATCTAGATGCCATCGAACACATGTCTACTTTGAAAGATCAGAAGTTCCAAATCTCGATGGGAAAGCTCTTGCTGCTACGTCTGCCAAACCGCAGATTTTGGCAAATAACCACCAGCTACCAAAACTACCTTTGCCAGTTTTCAACGGCGAATTCTCTGAGTGGCCTTCATTTAAAGACTCCTTTATGGCAATCATTGGAGCTGATCCGTCGCTTACCTTTGTCACAAAGCTTCAATTTTTAAAAGGATGTCTCGTAGGTAAGGCGGCATCACGTCTACATGGTGTATCAGTTACGGCATCAAACTTCCAAATCGCTTGGGACGACATGATCTCTTATTATGATAATAAAAGACTACATGTCGACGCAGCAGTTCAAGCTATTATTTCAGCCAAAGCTGTTAACGAGGAATCTTCTTCTAAATTGGAGACCTTGTTTAACGACATTAATAAAGCTTTGGGGTCGCTTGAAGGTCTTGGTCGTGATGTGATTCACAGCCCTATTATGGTTATCAAATATTAACACGATATTTGATAATAGTTGATAATTATCAACAAAATTAATGAATCGGTATTATGATGATCAATTATCAATATTTTTGATAAATAGTGAATTAAAAGATGTATTGTGAATAGCTTTATTGATAAACTCGGTATTACGGCTATCAAACATATTGATACCCATCAAATATTCTATCAGCTACAAAATCTTCGTTGACAAATGTATCAAATATTCGTAAATGGTAAAGAATTGTAATTTAAATACGATTTATAAAAGTTTTTTTGTAGTTTTTATTGAATATACAAATTGAAGAACGAAATGCCTTCACTAGAATTGTTGTTTGAAGGCAATTGTACTGAGAAACGAAGGTTTATCGTGCAAGCTAAAATAAACAGTATTTTGCAACCTCAGGATTTTCCTCCATTAGTTCCACAAGCCTTTCTATTTGTTTTCTGTTGCTAACTATTCTACTCCTAAATAAACAAAATATTATTAAGAAAAAAGAGAAATTTATTTAATGAAAACAACTTACATTATTCCGCCAAATTATTTATAGACCAAAACACAAGAACTCAACACAAATGACAAACATCAAACAAAACCTATTCACAATCGTATATTGATTAGAATTCACAATGGGTGAAAAATTATCATTTGATACTCATAATACCAAATTATCAATAAATTGATAGAAGTTATCAAATAATTGATATCTATATCTCTTCTTGTCCAGGTTTCTTATCAAAGACTCTAGCAAATCGCTTAGAGCTTATAAAACAATTGAAACTATGCTTCAACTGTCTCTGGCCTCACCAACTTAATACATGCTTTTCAAAACGGAGATGCCAAAAATGTGGACGACGTCACCATACAACCATACATCAGGAAAATACATATATCAATTCAACTGTGGCATCTAATGAAGCCATTCCAAGCAACAGCATTAATTGTGTTTCTGCCGTTTCTAATGCCACCTGTACAACCAAGCCTCCCAGATCAACAACGCTTCTCGCCACTGCATTAGTGAAAGTAGTATCCAGTTTTGGAGAGTCATATGTTGTCCGAGCATTCCTTGACCAGGGCTCAGAAGTTAGCTTTGTATTAGAATACCTCATAAACCTTCTCCAGCTACCTCGATCGTACACATCTTTATCTATAGTTGGTATTGGAGGTGATTCCTCCTCATCTCATCAATCAAATTGCATGGTAACTATTAATCTGAAATTTTGCACAAGCGAATTCACTTGCAGTTTTAACGCCTATATCTTATCAAAACTTACCAACCTTTTACCATCGGCTGTGTGCAAACATTCTGGCTGGCCACATTTACAAAATATTGATCTAGCGGATCCGGAATATCACCAACCCAGTCGTGTAGACCTCATTCTCGGAGTAAAGATGTATGAACAAGTCCTGCAAAATGGCCTTATTAAAGGACCTGAAGGAGCACCAATAGCACAACGTACATCTCTGGGGTGGATTATTTCAGGATCATCAACGTCAATAGCCCCATCAGAAGCAAAATCGACTTAGTGCAAAAGTTTTGGACGCAAGAAGAATCTTTTAAATCTTCTGTCGATACACTTACTCCAGAAGAAGAAGAATGCGAGCATATATTCCAATCCACACATTCTCGTGATGCCGTAGGGGTATTTATCGTACGTCTTCCTTTCAAATCAGTTCCAGCATCATTCGGAGATTCGAGATCTCTAGCTTTAAAGTTTTTAAGCCGATTAGAAAACCGTTTTGTAAAAAATACAGAATTTGCCATTGATTATTCTAACTTTATTACAGAGTATGAACAACTTGGACATATGCTACGAGTACCGACACAAACTCAAAACAATGATCAGATGTTTTATTTACCTCATCATGGTGTTCTTTGCATTTGCAGCTCAACGACCAAATTAAGAGCCGTTTTTAACGGATCTCTGAAAACAGATAAGGGAAAATCTCTTAACGACTTCCTCCACGAAGGTAAAAAACTGCAAGTAGATCTTCCTGATGTTCTGACCAAATGGAGGGTTAATGAGTTTGCCTATTGTTCTGATGTAAAAAAAATGTTTCGGCAAATCAAAGTGCACCCGGACAACTGGAATTACCAACGTAATTTATGGACTGAAGGTTCTAACATTCAAGAATTTGTGCTTACCACAGTCACATACGGAACCAAATCAGCTCCATTTTTAGCAAACAGGGTCCTTCATCAATTAGCCGAGGATAAAAGTTATCGATTTGCAGACGTCAAAGATGTTATCAAAAAGAATACTTACGTAGATGATGTGTACGATGGAGCAGCTACAGTACAAGAAGGTAAGAATCGAATTTCTCAAATTACTCATCTCTGAAGCAGGTGGATTTCAATTGCAGAAATGGGCAGCCAATAACAAAAATTTAATCTCAAATGTTCCGGAGCAAAATCGAGCAGCGACCCCATCGCTTTTCCTGCTCCCCGAACACTGGGATTGAACTGGCAGCCTACATTGGATCGATTTATCTTCATCTCAGTACATCAGCAGGAACCAGCAATATACACAAAATGCACAGTGCTATGTAGAGCAGCTCAACTTTCCGATCCTTTGGATTGGCTCTCTCCTATCGTGGTCAGGGCCAAGTTGTTTGTACAAGAACTTTGGCTTGCAGGCTTTGAATGGGATCAACCAATATCCAAATCATTTGAAAGTCGATGGAAAAGTTACATCAACCAGCTCAGTGATCTCTCCTTGATATCTGTGCCCCGATGGCTTGGAATAACTCCTCGTTCTTTATCGATCGAACTGCATGGGTTTTCCGATGCCTCACAACTAGCTCTTGGAGCTGTTGTTTATATTCGTGTGGTAAAAGAAAATGAAACGAATATTACAATCCTATCATCAAAAACAAAGGTAACTCCAACTAAGCGCTCTGAAAAGTCTTCAAAACGACCAAGATCTGTTCGAGTCACAATTCCACGGCTGGAATTGACTGCAGCGTTAATGCTTACGAAGCTGGTGAAGCACGTAGTCTATGCTCTTGATTTACATGCAGCTCCCATTCACCTCTGGACTGACTCCAGTACTGCGCTTTATTGGATTCAAGGTGAGCCATCGAGATGGAAAGAGTTTGTCCGAAATCGAGTCACCCAAATCCAAGAGATATTGCCAAAAGCAAATTGGCATCATATTTCAGGTGAGCACAACCCCGCAGACCTCCCATCTACAGGAGTTTCACCACGCCAGTTAGCTGAAAGCGATCTTTGGTGGAAAGGACCACGGTGGCTCCAGCTGACTTCAGATAAGTGGCCAAACCTAATCCCGGCTCCAGATTCTAACGTAGATCATGAAGAACGTCATACACTAGTAGCTACAACAATACAATTTCTAAATAGACAAACATGGGATCTTCTTCAACGTTATTCATCTTTGACGATACTTTTGCGAATCGCTGCATGGTGCAAACGTGCTATATTACGAAACACTGCGAGTCTTATTGCGATAAGCCACTGATAAATCAACTCCAAGTTCATTCACGTCTGAAGAAATTGAAAATGCAAAATTAACCCTCAGTACATCAACTAATGAATGCCCTTTAACACCATTAGAGATTAAAAAAGCAGAATCATTTTGGATACGCAAAATACAACTTTTATTTTAAAACTGAAATTAATCAACACTTTCTATTTTAGAACCTGTTACACGCAATAGCCCTTTTCATCGGCTTACGCCATTTCTTGACTCACAAGGAGTTCTGCGAATTAGTGGGCGGCTTCGGAATGCACAAATAGACCCAGACATAAAACATCCTATCATATTACCGAAAGATTCAACCTTCACCAAGCTTGTTTTGGAATATACTCATCAAGCAACTCTTCATGGCGGTGTGGAGTTGATGCTTGCAACATTGCAAAGAACATACTGGATTCTTGGAGGACGTAGTTACATGCGGTCATTTGTACATACATGTGTCGTGTGTGCTCGTCATCGAGCCACAACTGCAAAGCAACTCATGGGTCAACTTCCTGTCAATCGTACCATTCCTTCTCGTCCATTCCTACATTCCGGTGTGGATTACGCCGGGCCCTTTATTTTAAAAACTTGGAAAGGAAGAGCAGCAAAAACCTATAAGGGTTCTCTAATCGTATTTGTTTGTTTCTCATCATCAGCTGTTCGTCTAGAAATAGCCACAGACTATTCATCGGAAGGTTCTCTAGCAGCCTACAAGAGGTTTGTATGTCGTCGACGCCGAACTAAGAAAACTTTTTAAAGCTGCTTCCAAGGAAAGCGAGCACATAATAAATGTACTAGCTAATGATGGAACCAAATGGCAGTTTAATCCTCCAGCGGCACCTCATTTTGGTGGAAAATGGGAAGCGGCTGTCAAGTCCGCAAAATTCCATATCAAACGAACAATTGGCGAGTCTCGTTTAAGATATGAAGAATTTTCTACCTTATTAGTACAGATAGAAGCAGTCCTAAATTCTCGACCAATTTGTCTACTTTCTGATGACTCTGAACACCTCGAAGCATTAACCCCAGGTCATTTCATTATTGGAAATGCAATCAGTACCGTACCTGAACCCTCATTACTCCATGTTCCAGAATCAAGGCTGTCTCGTTTTCAACATTTAAGACAGATGTTAGAACGATTTTGGCAGAGGTGGTATATCCAATATCTACAGCGTCTTCAAGAATTTGCAAAATGGCATGAAGCTATGCCATCTCTGAAAGTAGGAACACTCGTCTTAGTCTTAGACGAGCGGTATCCTCCAACAAAATGGCCACTTGCCAAAGTAATCGAAACTCATCAAGGGTTGGATGGACTAGTAAGAGTCGTTACCATCAAGACTCAATCATCAACATTGAAGCGACCCGTTGTCAGGCTCTGTCCCTTACCAGTCTACACAGAAGATCAATCAGAAGTTCAACGTTCTAATGGAGACGTTGAGGTGGGCGGAAATAAAAGAGTGAAAATAAAAGATTTTTGGAAAGATGTCTGTGCGTGCGTGTGTACGTACGTTCACGTTTTTTTCGTCGTCCATAGCTCAAGAACCAGAAGGGATATCGACTTCAAATAAATTTTGTTATACAGAATAGTGCAGAAAGATGCAGAAAGGGCTCTCAAGAAAAAAAACTGAAACAAAATTTGTCACCTCGAAAAATTTACGAATTTTACGAGTGGTTTTATCTCCAAAACAATTTTGTGCAACGGAGACTTCTTGGACTATGTGTACATCCATGTATAAAGAATCACGAATGCATTTTGTTTTTTAAATTCTGTTAAAAATCTAGTACAGTTACAAAAAAAAGTAAAACAAAATCTAATACAATTTTCTTTGCTTGTCACTTTGAAATTTACATAGTTTTTTTGCTTCCTTCTTATCTATCTTTCTTTTACAAAAGTATCACGCATTACCTCGATCTTAATCTTATTAAATAAAAGTAATCTTTAAATATTATTAAAAGAGTATCATTTGAATTAAAACTAACATTAATGGTCCTTCGAGCCGGATTATACTTACCGCGAAATAATTACTTATATAATTTTTTTTGAGAAAAAAGTGCAGTCCATAACCACAAACCATTTTAGAACAGCAGTATGAATTATTCGACACTATTAAGGAATCGCTCGATAAATTGGGTTCCAACCCAACAACCCAAAGAATAGAGTCTCGTAAAAATGCTCTCTGCGAAAATTGGACTTTATTCAAAGAAAGTCACCAAAGTGCCACAGCCATTAAAGCATCACTGAAAGTTGAAACACGACAAAAATTCGAAGAGGAGAATTATTTTAAAAACAAAATGTATCGTAGCTGCGAAGAAAATTATCTAGATGCCATCGAACACATGTCTACTTTGAAAGATCAGAAGTTCCAAATCTCGATGGGAAAGCTCTTGCTGCTACGTCTGCCAAACCGCAGATTTTGGCAAATAACCACCAGCTACCAAAACTACCTTTGCCAGTTTTCAACGGCGAATTCTCTGAGTGGCCTTCATTTAAAGACTCCTTTATGGCAATCATTGGAGCTGATCCGTCGCTTACCTTTGTCACAAAGCTTCAATTTTTAAAAGGATGTCTCGTAGGTAAGGCGGCATCACGTCTACATGGTGTATCAGTTACGGCATCAAACTTCCAAATCGCTTGGGACGACATGATCTCTTATTATGATAATAAAAGACTACATGTCGACGCAGCAGTTCAAGCTATTATTTCAGCCAAAGCTGTTAACGAGGAATCTTCTTCTAAATTGGAGACCTTGTTTAACGACATTAATAAAGCTTTGGGGTCGCTTGAAGGTCTTGGTCGTGATGTGATTCACAGCCCTATTATGGTTATCAAATATTAACACGATATTTGATAATAGTTGATAATTATCAACAAAATTAATGAATCGGTATTATGATGATCAATTATCAATATTTTTGATAAATAGTGAATTAAAAGATGTATTGTGAATAGCTTTATTGATAAACTCGGTATTACGGCTATCAAACATATTGATACCCATCAAATATTCTATCAGCTACAAAATCTTCGTTGACAAATGTATCAAATATTCGTAAATGGTAAAGAATTGTAATTTAAATACGATTTATAAAAGTTTTTTTGTAGTTTTTATTGAATATACAAATTGAAGAACGAAATGCCTTCACTAGAATTGTTGTTTGAAGGCAATTGTACTGAGAAACGAAGGTTTATCGTGCAAGCTAAAATAAACAGTATTTTGCAACCTCAGGATTTTCCTCCATTAGTTCCACAAGCCTTTCTATTTGTTTTCTGTTGCTAACTATTCTACTCCTAAATAAACAAAATATTATTAAGAAAAAAGAGAAATTTATTTAATAAAAACAACTTACATTATTCCGCCGAAATTATTTATAGACCAAAACACAAGAACTCAACACAAATGACAAACATCAAACAAAACCTATTCACAATCGTATATTGATTAGTATTCAAAATGGGTGAAAAATTATCATTTGATACTCATAATACCAAATTATCAATAAATTGATAGAAGTTATCAAATAATTGATAGTTGATAGCCATAATAGGGCTGTCAGTGGAATGATGTACTTACACACATCGTTTCTCGTAAACTAGATGGTGCTTCTATTAAGGAATGGGAAAAGTCACTAGGACCTTCAACCGAGCCACCCACATGGGCGGCACTGAAAGAATTTATTTTAACCCGAATTCGATCGCTTGAAGCCTTTGAACGCGCTACTTCATCGCAAAACAAATCCCAATCATCCAGCTCAAAGCAGCAAGTTAAGGCGAAAGCCCATCATGCAGCTGCGCAGCAAACAAAACAGGTATGTTTTAATTGTCAAGGCGAGCACTATATCTCTTCTTGTCCAGGTTTCTTATTAAAGACTCTAGCAAATCGCTTAGAGCTTATAAAACAATTGAAACTATGCTTCAACTGTCTCTGGCCTCACCAACTTAATACATGCTTTTCAAAACGGAGATGCCAAAAATGTGGACGACGTCACCATACAACCATACATCAGGAAAATACATATATCAATTCAACTGTGGCATCTAATGAAGCCATTCCAAGCAACAGCATTAATTGTGTCACTAGGTGACTAATTTGCCATTTGTTCTGGTTGCCGGTCTGAGCGTCTGGGGTTTTTTCGACGCGAGTTACACAAATTCAAGTCAGCAAACTTGACGACGCACAGCACCTTGTATGGGGAACTGGAAAAAACTCCATAAAATCGGAACCACTGAATTTATTTTCATGGAATTTTCAGAGAAGATTAATTAAAGCAAGGAGAATCAATTCTAAAAATAACCGCCCACTGCCACGCCCACAAGAAGAGGAAATGGCTTTTGGCCAAAACATGTTTTTTCTAAAATCCAACATTGAACAAAA
Source organism: Eupeodes latifasciatus (assembly GCA_920104205.1). Lineage (NCBI taxonomy): Eukaryota > Metazoa > Arthropoda > Insecta > Diptera > Syrphidae > Eupeodes > Eupeodes latifasciatus. Next base: position 270,859,694 of record OV049924.1, on the reverse strand, counting down.
TATTAAGATTATTTAAAAATATTTTGAAATCATACTTTTTTTTGGAAAAAAGTAACAAACTTCCAGTTGAAATGCCTGAAAAAAGAGGTATTTTGTGTTTTTTTTTTTCATTGAATTGAAATCTTGTTTATATATCTTTTATTTAATATTTGGGGCCCTCAAAAGGGCCATTTTTGAAGAAATCTTTCTCAAACAATTAAGAGTTTTTGTAATGACTATTTTGTTCATAATTATATTAATAAGTCTGACGATATAAGGAACATATGCAGGACATCTCCGTTTGTAGCCGCCCTTGAAATTTTCCTGCTATTGTTGGATCGAAAATATCTGTAATCCTTTTTTCGGCTCTTTTGAGCCTTCTCTGACAAGGTACCAATGGGAAGTTCACAAGATTCTATAATTTCCTTTCCATGTAAAAGAATCTTATGAACATTTGCTGGTAAGTAGTACCGAGGATATAATTTAACAGCAATATTCGCAGTTTCAATAGAGTATTCTTGAAACTTTCCTGCATCGATATAGTGATTACAAAAAATAACCTCCAAAATAGTCGCCAAACGCCTTATTAAATTTTCATCAATTTTAGTAATTTCAGATGTGAGAGATGGGTTACCAAAAAAAAAACGTCTTGATGTATTACCGGAGTTTTTTGTTCCACACCCTTGTTTAACAACATCAACAAGCAGTCCCAATTTTTGTCGAAATTCGTTCTGTATACGAGTTTTTGTATTTTTTTTAATTCTGCAGTTTGTGGGGTTATTCTCTAAGCTTTAAACGGAAGATTATAGGAAAGGTGCAGGATATACTCCATGAAGCGTATTCTTGCATGAGTTATAAACACCCAACTGTACCTCAAGCAGGAAATAAGAGGAAATAATAATAATAATAAAATAATAAAGATAATAATAACAAAACAAGATAACAATAAAAATAGAACATAACAGATATTTTATGACCAACCAAATAACAAAATAAGATAAAGATACAAAAAGTAATTAACCAACACAAACATAAAAGATACAAAAAGTAATTAACTAACACAAACATAAAGGAACCAAAACGATATAAATAGATGCAACAAGGAAGGAGTTTCCAGTAGTTACAGAGTAGTACGTAAGAACTATGCATGTAAAACTATTTAAATATTCCATCTTGTTGAATAAAAAATAAAGTTAATATTTAAAAATATATTTTTTTGAATTAAGCTTTTTATTTCCGACGGATAAATATAATTGGGGGCTCAACCGGGATAGCTCATTATTAACGTAAAAAGTGAAAGTGAATAAAATAGTGAAATTTACATAAGTACTTGTAAATACAAATAAAAAAAAAACTTTCAAAGTGAAATTGAAGCTATCAGCCAAATTTGTTTATAAATAGGAGAAAAACAAAGTATCCTGAAAGTGTAATCAATTGTGAACTAAAAGGAAGAAACCAGCAAAGTGATTCCCGTTCGCTCTATAAAGCCAGTATCCAGCAACAGATTGGAGAACAGCATTCTAAGAAGCAGAGAAAATTATTGGTAAATTATCGTAAGAAATTATTTTTAAGAAGTGAAACAAAAATTGTTAAAATGTCAACAACTATAGATATAAAACAAATAATCGAATTAGCTATTGAAGAGGCTACTACTCAAATGCAGAATCAAATAGATGAATTAACAAACAAATTAGAAAGTTTAACAGTTCCAAATAATGTAATAGACCATAAAAAACAAACGATAGATCCACAAATACTAGACAATGAAAGTCTTGACATTATTAAAAGTTTACCAACTTTCGAAGGTAGCAATGAGGGATATGTGAGTTGGCGAGAAGCTTGTCAAAATAGTATGAGTTTCTACACTCCTGGTAGTAGACGATATTTTGCTGCTTTAAGCATAATGAGAAACAAAATAGTTGGTCATGCGAATTCAGTTCTTACCAGTCATGGTACGGTACTTAACCTTGAGGCAATTTTAAGTAGATTAGACTTCGCCTACGCGGATAAAAGACCAATACACGTTTTAAATCATGAATTAAGTATGATAACACAGGGCAGAAAAACGTTAATAGAATTTTATAATGAAGTTACGGAAAAATTGACATTAATAATAAATAAAGTTATAATGACATATGGTACTTATAGTGAAACCACTGAGAAATTCAATGAATCATATAGAAAAAATGCATTAATAGCATTTATAAATGGTCTTCATCAGCCAATGTCTGATACGGTATTTAGTATGAAACCTGAAGATTTGCCCAATGCACTAGCCCAGGCTCAAGAGTTAGAAAGCAACAAAACAAGAAGTAAATTTCTGAATCAATACAATCAAAGAGATAATATAAGAAACGAAACATACGGTAATACATTAAGATACCAACAAAAACCCCAAAATAGTTATCAACAAACAAATAGGGCTTGCCACCAAAGTCCAGAACCAATGGAATTAGGATCTTCAGCTTATAGTAAAGTAACTCCACAGGAAATGCAAAGGTTTAGACAGGTACATAATAATAAGAATAATCCATTTAGGAATACTTATAATGAATTTAATCAAAATAGGAATTTTAATAGAAATTTCAGTCAGAATAATAATCAAAATGATAATATTAAAAGAGAAAGAGGACAAAGTGTTCAATTAAGCTCCCAACCACCAAACAAAGTAAGAATAAACAACATTCAAGAGAATCATTTTTTAGACGGAACGTGGGATTACCCCACATATACAGAAGAATAAATAACAAATGGTTAAAAATATTAATAGATACTGGAGCAACATCTTGTTACACGTCTCCAAAAATATTTAGTGATAAGAAAACGTTGGACATTAATAAAAGAGTAAAAACCGTGAATGGGTTTACAATTATTAAATATTATTATGAAACATATATTTTTGATAGAATGGTTCGATTTTACGAAATTGAGAACCTAGAAGCAGATTGCTTGATAGGTTACAATCTTTTGCGAAATGCAAATATAAATTTAAATTTAGAAAGAAATTTATTGATATACAATAATAAAGCAGAAAGGATGTTCATGGATGGCGAACCATTGCCATGGGAAAGTAATATAACACAAACAGGAAATAAAATTAAAGTTACCTTAGAGTCATCAAGTACGACTGACTCACGTTCTATTTACAGTCTCGAACCACGCGTTAATAACCAAGTAATCGAAAAAGTACCATCAGATCAAAACGTTGATATTCTGAATAAACAAGTTCGTTCCGTTATCGGAAAAATACATTCCAAAATAAATATTACATTGCCATTCCGTACAGATGTGGTGGCAGAAATAAAAACTAATATAGAATCACCAATATGGACAAAACAGTATCCATACCCATTAAGTGCTTCAGAATTTATAAACAAGGAAATAAGTAAACTGCTAAAAGATAATATAATTAGGCCAAGTAAAAGTCCATATTCAAGTCCAGTGTGGGTAGTACCAAAAAAAGGCCTCAACGAAGATGGAACACCTAAGAGCAGGTTAGTCATCGACTTTAAGAAACTCAATGAACACACAATAAGTGACAAATATCCAATCCCAGACACAAATGTTATTTTAAGCAATTTGGGAAAATCTAAATACTTTTCAACGATAGATTTAGAAAGTGGATTTCATCAGATATTAATGAAAGAATCTGATATTCAAAAGACTTCATTTTCCGTTAATAATGGTAAATACGAATATATACGCTTGCCTTTTGGTCTAAAGAACGCACCTTCTATATTCCAAAGAGCTATGGATGATATTCTTAAGCCATACATCGGAAAATTCTGTCATGTATACATTGACGACATTATAGTTTTTTAAAAAAATATCGAAGAACATACTCAACACCTGAATGAAATAATAAAAATATTGAAAGAAGCAAATATGAAAATATCATTAGAAAAATCTAAATTCTATCAAACAGAGGTGGAATATTTGGGATATGTTATCAGTGAGAATATAATTACTACCGATCCCAAGAAAATTACCACAATTAAAGAATATCCAGAACCAGAAACTCTTAGACAATTAAGAAGCTTCTTAGGAATGACAGGATATTATCGTAAATTTATACAAAACTATGCTCAGATAACTAAACCCTTAACAATTCATTTAAATGGTGAAAATGGGAAGATATCAAAAAAACAGAGTAAAAAATGTAATATAAACATTGGAAATGAGGGTAGAAAAGCATTTAATAAACTAAAAGAATATTTAGTCGAAAATGTAAAGTTGACACAACCAGATTTTAAGAAAAAATTTATATTAACTACTGATGCCAGTAATGATGCAATCGGAGGGGTATTGTCACAAGATGACAAACCAATTATTTTCATTTCGAAAACGCTGAATAAAACAGAGAAAAGTTATGCAACAAACGAAAAAGAACTTTTCGCAATAGTATATGCCTTAAAGAATTTAAGGAATTATTTGTACGGAGTTGAAGACCTAGAAATACATACTGATCATCAACCACTTACGTACTCAGTATCAAAAAGAAACCCAAATATTAAAATGAAGCGCTGGCATGCTATAATTGAAGAATATGCACCGAAAATTATATACAAACCAGGTAAAGATAACATTGTCGCGGATGCACTAAGCCGACAAAACCTTAATATAATAACAAATTCAAGTCAAACTATTCATTCCGCTGAAAGCAGTGATAACATACAAATAGAGACGACATCCTTGCCTGTTAATTGTTTTAAGCAACAGATAATATTAAATAAAGGCAATATAAGTTCAGAAAATATCGAGACATGTTTTAATAAATTAAAGAGGTATACAATAAGATATACAAACACTGATCAGGTCATCACTCTATTTAAAAAATATATAGTTCCAGGTACAGTATGTATCTATGCTTCAGATGAAGATCTATACGAAGTTAAAAGTAAACTTCTCGAAACATTCAGTAATAAATTTTTACGATCTTAAATATATGCACAGGATATACCGAACAAAGAAGACCAGTTGAACATAATCACTGATACACACAAAAAAGCACACAGAGGAACTCTTGAAAACTATAATCAAATAAAGACAATACACCTACTACTGGCCAAACATGAAGAAACAAATTTCTTCATATACAAATACCTGTGTTGTTTGCAACGAAAACAAATACGATCGGAAACCAATAAAATTTCCTATAGGTACTTAACCCATACCAGAAAAAGAAGGTGAACAGCTACATATAGATATTTTTTATGCAAGCAAGGAAATATACCTTACAGTCGTAGATAGTTATTCAAAGTTCTTAGTCGTACATCCTCTTGAATCTAAAATTGGTATCGAACTCGAATTATTAAAAATTTTAAATATATTTCCTTATGCGAAAAACGTTATATGCGATAACGAATCCGTTTTCAAATCCGTGTTCTTTAAAAATACTTTAGAAAGAAAGAAAATTGAAATATATTTTGTACCAGTTAGTCATTCTACGACAAACGGACAAGTAGAACGTACTCATAGTACATTAATCGAAATAACACGCTGTATTAAAGCAGAATACAACATAATAGATGATAAGCAGGCAGTGCTAGAAGCAGCACATAAATATAACGAAACTGTTCACTCTGTAACAGGCCTAAAACCCCAGGAAGTGTTATTCAACAAGGTAAATCACAATCTTAGGGAGATTTTGAAAGAAAAACAATTAAAAATGTTAAATACACATAATGAAAATCGTGAAAGTAGAGAGTTTAAGAAAAACGAAATAGTTTATGTGAAAAACCACGGCACTGAAAGAAATAAATTAAAAAAGAGGTTTAATCGTACCAAAGTATTAGATGATAAAAAAGATCAAATATTAACTAACAAAGGTAAAATACATAAAGATAATATTAAATCATAAATTTTTATTCCTTGCAGAAAATGGACTTCATAAAACATATTATTATTTTTATTACAATAAGAAATATTATTTTAATAAGATCAGAGGGAATAGATTATTCTAGGAGTGAATATTTACTTATAGAAAATGGTAATACAGCAGTTTATAAAGAATATGGAACGTTATTCCACATGACAAACATTACTTATATTAATGAAATCATAGCGGACTTAGAAAAAGAATCAAACGTAGAAAACTTGAAGTATGATTTTACCACCTTAAATTTAGACGAAAACGCAGAAATGATGTCAGAAATATCCTTAATGAGGACACTAATAGATGAAGTTAGAATTACCAGGGGTGGAACCGGCTAAGGTGATAGTTGACTATTATTTTTTTGATAGTCAAATTGACTATCATTTTCATTCCGTCTGTGTAAGATGATTCAACTCAATTCAATTCGATTGAACAATTTCAGATTCAAATTGTCAAAATTCATTGTTGCTTTGGTGAAATTTTATATTGATTCTTATAAAATATCTAAATAAAAGTATCCAATTGGCTGTGTTTAAATAACATTCTTACTTTTCTTGTGTTTTTTTGAATTACGTAAGCTTTGTCGGTCACAAGAATGTGTTTTTGTACCTAAAAGAGGTAACTGAAAAAATTTTCCATTCGTTTTTTGTAAGCGTCTGGTAGCTCTATTCAGAAACGACATATTTGTAGGAAAACGACTATCAAATTTTTCTAGCGACAGCTTTTTAGGTATCAATTTGACTATCACCTTACACAGATCCAATTCGATTATTTTGACTGTCAACAATCAACAATCACCTTAGCCGATTCCACCCCAGGTTCAAAAGAGCAATCAATACTATAGGAACAATACTTAGTTGGATATCAGGAGTACCTGACCAAAAACACTCTATTACCAAGACCGGAATCTCAGACTGACATTTCGGTTTGCCTACAAGCTAAAAAGCACTAAATGTGAGAAAGTGTGCGTGAAATGATGCAAAAAACCAAACACATTCTCACAATTAGTGCTTTGGCCCATCAAAATGCTTCATTATAGTAATCAGCCCCATCTTAATGCTTCATTTTGAATGTTTCATGGCCTCGTTCAAAAACTAAACAATCCTAACCAACAGAATCTGAAGTGCTGACATGGTCTTAAATTGGAAGATTTGTATAGCTTTTTAATTTCAATCCAAATAAATGTTGTAAATGTATATTAAATAAAATAAAATTGACCAAATACATATTTAATGATTTATTAGTGCTGTTTTTTATTTACTTAAATTATTTGCGAACGCAATATGAGCAGCAACTGGTTAAGTATAATTGGAAATGGACAAAAGTGTAACTTAATACTTTGTAAAACAACAAAACAGACAATTTTTTCAGCTGTAGTTTGCTTAGAGCATTTTTTTGGCGACGCTAGAAGTTCAGGTGGAAACAATAGGCGGGTGCTTCCGTATTTTTTTTTGTACAGACAATGGTACGAGAAGCATACTTGTGAAGTTCCATTGCCAACTTTAGCTAGTTCAGATTCCTCAATTAGAGTAGTATTTTCATCATTTAAGCAGTTCGATAATTGCAAGACCAAATTTTAGTTTTGTTTGTTGCAGAAATATTCCTGAAAATTTCTTTTTGAGAGACTATGTTAGAGTTAGAATTTTGTTTGTAGTTAGATTCTGGAATAAAAATTTGAGGGAACCATGTTTTAAAAATAAGCTGCTTTGTGTAAAGCATCTTTAAGGAATAGAAATAGGCAATATGGTTACCACAATATAAACTAAATGCTGCTATTAATGCTAATTTTGTTTCTAAAAAGTTGATGAAGGTTAGCTGAAGCGGAAATTTCTTTAATGAATATACCTAAAATATTATTGGCTTTCTCAAAAATATTTGTCTACACTAACTTCTGCTTTATATCTGCAAACTATTGTTTATGTATATTTTCTTCTATGTTCTGCATTTATAAAATGTAATCTATGGAAGTATTTATTATATTAACAAAAACAAAAACATGTACGTAAAACTCATTCATTTTTTCTATTAGTAGCAACACTTTTACTAAACATGCCCTTTAAACAATAATAAGTAAATTCGAAGTTTGTTAACTAAACATTTTTAAGAAATGAATGAAAATTATATTTTTCTTAAACTGTGGGAATTCACTAAAAAACTTCTGTACTTCAACAATAAACATTAATGTCGAATACTTGATCTATTGAATGAGTTGTGCATGAATTCAGAACGATTTTAAAACGTTTTCATTTTGTGGTACATGTCAAAATTTTCATTTTATTTGCTCTGCATTTATTCAACAGGTTCGCTATAATCGTTCTGATTATTTTTTTAAAACATTGGTGTTCCTTTGATGCATAGTTTTTTTTTTGATAGCAAATACATGTATGTTTCCATCAATCAAGAATGTTATGGATAAGGTATTTTTAGATTATAACTCTTTTTTTAAATTTAATATTTATTAATCAAAATGGAATTCAAAAATAGTTGCAAGCTTAAATCATTAAAAACAAACTATAAATACATTTGGATTAATTAAATTGATACAGATTTTAATTACTTACAAAAAAAATATTTGGGCCGTTCATTAACGAAAATTTATTAGAATTCAATACAAAAATTGCGCTCGCACCCTTAACTTGATGTATCTTCGAACGCATCTTTGATACAAAAATCAGAGGTTAATTTTGAAATTTGAAGAATTTCGTAGTGATTTTTGTAAATTAGTGAATTAATTATAATAAACTGATGTTGAACATGCTTTTTTCAAGACAAAAAGGTACATTGGTTCACTATCCACAAAATGCCTGCAAAATTAAAGCTTAAAACTGACTTCTTCATCGAAAAAAAGTAAAAAGAAAAACCTGAAAAAAACTTATTAACACCTCCATTTTGTTTTTGCTGTGCAAAATGCCGCTAGCCCACGGCATCGTTTTTTTTTTGTTTGTGCTCACATCTATTCATGGATTAATTGTCAAAATTACAAATACAACAATGTAAACAAACGGGTTTTGGAGAGTGAAACGTACGAAAGATTCCGGTCTTGGTAATGGAGTGTTTTTGTACCTGACCATGATGATCATTTACTAGTAGAAAACAAATTAAATGAATTAATTTATAATAATAATAAACAAGCAACTACCAACTCACAGATCTTTCAAGCTAACCAAGAAATTACTAAAGTTTTAAATACTGAAAAAAATACATTAAAAACAAAAAGATTACAAGAAAGAAACAAATTAATAATACTAGAGTTACAAAACCTTATTCAAACTATTGCTTTGAGCAAAGCTAAAGTTTTAAACCCAATCATATTTAATAAAAAAGATATTCAAAAAATAACAAATAATGAACATGGAACTATTTCAATATCCGATCTTTTAGATGTTAGTGATTTCAAGATTGTTCAAACTAAAGATGTCATAATAATATTAATAAAATACCCAATCATTTATAAAAATTGTAAAATATTTGAAACAAGAGCAATCGAACAAAATAAAGAAAAAATAATAATTGATAAGAATATAGCAAAATGCAATAAATCATTTTACAATATTAAGGATTGTAAACAAGAAATAAATTTATATTTTTGCAAAATAAATAACGAAAAATCATGTCTTTCAGATTTATTAAATAAGATCCCTACCAAATGCAATAAAACAAATGAAATTCAAAAGGAATTTGAAATTATAAAAGATGGAGCAATTTTATTAAAAAATAACCACACTGTAAATAATGATAAAATTAATGGTATTTATTTAATAACATTTAACGAAACTGTAAATATAGATAATAAAAACTATACAAACCCTACTCAAAAAATACTTAGCTACATAAAAACACATGCCATAAATGACTATGTTGTTGAGTCATACATAATAGACCCAAATACTGAACTAAAATTTAAGTTTGAGAATATTGACACATTAAGTTACTTAAATATAACAAAATCCGAGTCAGTTATTGGAATAAGTACTATAAGTATAATCATTGTAATTATTATTATATTAACCTTATTTTGTAAGAAAAAAGAAATCAAAATCAACAACGATATACCGATGCAACATATAATCGTACCAAGCAACGGCTCCACAACAAGAGATGACATTAGAAAAAGGACTTGCCTTGCTTCAGAAACAAATTGATGAATCGGGACGATTCATTTTGAGCGATGGGGGGAGTTATAAACACTCAACTGTACCTCAAGCAGGAAATAAGAGGAAATAATAATAATAATAAAATAATAAAGATAATAATAACAAAACAAGATAACAATAAAAATAGAACATAACAGATATTTTATGACCAACCAAATAACAAAATAAGATAAAGATACAAAAAGTAATTAACCAACACAAACATAAAAGATACAAAAAGTAATTAACTAACACAAACATAAAGGAACCAAAACGATATAAATAGATGCAACAAGGAAGGAGTTTCCAGTAGTTACAGAGTAGTACGTAAGAACTATGCATGTAAAACTATTTAAATATTCCATCTTGTTGAATAAAAAATAAAGTTAATATTTAAAAATATATTTTTTTGAATTAAGCTTTTTATTTCCGACGGATAAATATAATTCATGCAAGGTCGACATTCCAAACTTTAGCGAATCATTATTTGTCGGCTTCAACTGCAAACTTGAAATGTTGTTCATTTCCGATGGCCTTGCACCACAAATTGTACAATTGCTACTTGCAGAAGTATTTGTAACAATTTGCACGGTTTTTCCGTCTATCATTATATAATACGTGTGTTATTTTAGTTCGAAAACCATTATGCTCTATTTCTGTGGCTCGAAGGTTCTTAATTTAATTCTCAACACGATCTCTTTCCTTCCTGACTTCTTCAGGAGTCTCGTTTGAAAATGAAAATCTAATCGCGCGGCAGTAACGGGTTGAAGATGTTCGCAGATTTTTCCATAAAATGTCTTCCTTTTCTTCTTCGACGAGCTTAAGAGGCACAAGAGATGTCAAAAATATGTGTTCATCAGAAACACCTTCCTCAGAAACTCCATAATTTTGCATATATCTGCTTTGCCCACTTGCTCCATCACATCCCCATTTGGTCTGCAGAACAAGATGTTGGTGTCGATTGACGGTTAATTTGTCATCAAAAGTTTTTAAAATTCTATTGCAGGTGTGATCTAATAGATCTTGTAGTGGGACATAGGCAGATGTTTCATTTGCTGTGTAGTTATTTGGGTAGCATTTTTTTCTCTTGAAAGATAGTAATGGTAAACAACGCGGAACTTGGCATGTTAAGGATTTAAAACCGAAAACTTTAATGATTAACGTAGTTTACTTTTTACTTTGCACTTTGATTTTATTAAATTGATTTGAGTTCACATTTTTTTTTCTGATGGAAATTATTTTCATTTCTCTGGGGCCGACTTTGGAAATGTGTTACCTATGGTGTTAACCAACGGTAAGCACATTTCCTAGGAGGTAAGGGTGGGATTTGTTGCGGTAAATTTTACCACAACAAGTTTCACCTCCCTTGTTGCTAACTACCCTTAACGAATTCTTACTGCGGCCTCAAAATTCTGGAAGAGTGTAGTAGAAACCTGGACCATCAGCCAGTGACCTGCTCTTCTAGTATTTTGGGAAAGTAGATTTAACAGGTCTTACCAAAGTGTGCGAAAGGATTCCACACCAACGAACTGTGCGACGGTTGGCCCACATATTGGTTGAACAATATCGTCAAGGCATGAAGATGATACCCATGCCCAACAATGTGTGTAGAAAAGTCACACCAACTTTAACGTGTTTAGCTAACATGCAAAGCAACTAGACGTGTTTCTTTTGTCATCCGATTGTTTCCTTTCTTTTTAATTTAAACTCACAGTTTAAGTGCACAAAGCACATCACTTTGCCATAAGTTTGCATTTGCATCTCATTTTATCTCTTCGAAGTTGATCTCTTGTTTTTAATATAATTAAATCATTAGTTTTCATTTTCTGTGTACTTTTTATCGCGATCTAAATATGCCTCCAAAAAACAATAAGCGATACCGTGTACAACAACAAGAAAGTGATGGTGATTCCTCTCCGAGAGATAATAGTGCAAGCAATTCAAATAGCATTGCTGACAAACTGTGGAGCCGCATGGAACTAAAGTTGGAGGAGTGGATGGTGACGTTCAATCATTCTCTTGATGCTAAACTCACCGCCCTGGAAGATCGCCTAAATGCCCAGATAAAAGAGAATAGATTAATATTCGAACAACAACTACAAAAAGCGCATAAAGATGTTAAACGGCTTGAGCTCGTCGTTGATCAACTGGAGAGAGAGAAAATTTGTTGTGATGCTGTCGTTGCCGGTGTGCCAGAGTCTCCTGGGAAAATCTAGAGACTATTTACAACAATATATGTGCCACCGTGAATATTCAGCCCCCTCACATACAAAAAATCTTTCGCGCCAAAAACAAACAACATTCTCCCATCGACTCGAGCATCATACTGAAATTTGTGGACAAGTATGGAAAACAAAAATTTATGCAAGCGGTAGCGAGCTTTCGTAAAACAAAAAAAGCTCCGCTTTGCCTTTCCGATATAAACTTTGATTCGCAAAAAAGCTTTTTCATCAACGACAGTCTAACAAAAAACAATTACCAGCTGCAGCGCTTTGCATTAAGACTGAAACGAAAATCTCTACTCTCAACGGTGCATATATTCAATGGTCAAGTTTTCATCCGCACACCTAACAACGAAAATCCATTCATCATCTATAACTTCGATGATCTGAGGAATGCCGTCGGGCCTGACGTTAACAATGATCTGCACAATTATGGTAGTTAAAATTTATATTTCAATGCAAGATGTCTATTTTCTTTTGTTTATTTACAACTTTCTTTCTTTGTCGCAATTAGATTGTTCACTTTATTTATTTATATTTTATGTTCAAGTTCTTTCAGTTCAAAATGTTTCTCTATTTTTTCCATTCTCTCTTAATTGTGAAATAAATGTGTGTATCACTTCTGTTTTCGGTTCCAGCCCCTTTTTAGACTTTTGTTGTCGTAATGGGCAGCAACAATGATGCTGGCTTCCACAGCATAAACGAAAAAAAACAAATTTTTACTAAATACTCTCTGTAAAAATCATAATGGTTTGCATATTTGCCACATTAACGCACAGAGCCTTGTTAACAAATTCGATGAATTTAAAATGATATTTGAAGATAGCTTAGTTGATATTATTTGCGTGTCTAAGACCTGGTTTTACCCGTCCTTGAGTAGTAGTCTTTTTTTGTTAAATGGATTTAAAAAACCTTACAGAGCTGATCGAACTCACTCTGGTGGAGGGGGAGTCGCGATATTTGTGAAAAACAATATCCGGTCAAGTCATGTTAAGTGTTCTGATGGTACCCAGGCATGTGATTATTATTTTATTGATATACTCGACGGCGACAATAAATGCAGTATCGGTACTATATATATGCCACCTAGAGTTGCAAGTTCCGGTCTAATAACACCGATAATAGAAGAAATGTGTTATCGAGTACCAAAATTAATCATTTGCGGAGATTTAAATATTAATCTCCTTCAACCCTCCTCTAATTGTTTTAAGACTTCAATGAATTCTCTGGGACTCTCTTTTGTGAATAATATTGAACCAACACATTTTAAGCCTGACTGTGTCCCTTCCCTTCTTGATGTTTTCCTTGTAAGCGATGTTAGTCTTGTTAAATGTTCTAGTCAGTTATCCGTCCAAGTGTTTTCATATCATGATCTGGTTTTTGCAACTTTTGATTTATATCTCGAAAACGAATCTCCGCAATACTTCGAGTATCGTGATTTTCGTAAAATAAATGTCGAATCTTTATTTAGTGATTGCTCATCTATTGACTTGTACTCAATTTTTGCAACATCAAACGTTGATTATCAAATTGAATGTCTTACTGTTGCAATTACTTATCTTTTTAATAAACACGTTCCCATTAAAACTCGTCAAATTAGATCGCGTAGTTGTCCCTGGCTTTCTCTTGAGATCATTAATGCTATGAAAACAAGAGACGTTTCATTCCGACGTTGGAAACGATTTGGTTGCCTAGAAATGCTTCGGCAATTCAAAACATCTCGGAACCTTGTAACTAAATTAATAAAATCAGCTAAATACAATTTTTATAACAACAGGTTCAACTCAAATCGTTCCTCTAAGTATTTTTGGAAAGAAGTCAAGAGTATTGGTTTAAGAGGAGATTCTTCTATTTCCGATGACAACATTGATTTAGAGGAGTTAAATCGAAAGTTCTCTACTCCCCCAACCCAATTCCCAACTGGGCAATCTGGTGTTTCGGAAAACGATAGAGTCGATGCTTTTTCTGTTTGTTCAGTAGATGAATATCAAGTAGGTAAAGCAATATTTTCTATTAAATCCAAATCGACTGGACTTGACAACATACACCCAGACTTTTTAAAAATCCTTCTTCCTTTCATACTTCCTCACATAACCCACATTTTCAACACCATCATAATGACCTCCACCTATCCCACCTCCTGGAAAAAATCTAAAGTTATACCCATCCCTAAACGAGGAAAGAAAATGGAATACAGACCAATAGCTATCCTTCCTTTTTTATCTAAGGCTTTTGAAACTATCTTAAGTAACCAAATCAAAAATTATATTGAAGATACACGTCTTCTCAACCCTCTCCAATCGGGATTTAGATCTGGATACAGCTGCATCTCAGCCCTTTTAAAAGTTTCTGAAGATATAAGACAAGATTTAGACTATAATTATACAACTGTGATAACCCTACTTGACTTTTCCAAAGCATTTGATTGCGTTAACTCTAGCCTTCTCTGTGATAAACTGACGACTTATTTCAATTTTTCTGACACAACCAAAAATCTTATTTATTCGTACTTGACTAATCGCATGCAAGCCGTATCGTGTATATAGGTGTAATATAGGTGTTCCTCAAGGATCTATCCTTGGTCCTTTACTGTTCTCTATGTTTATTAATGATTTGCCATCTGTTTTATCTTACTGCCACTTTCACATCTACGCTGATGATGTACAATTATATATAAGCTTTCCTATCGGTATGATTGAAGATGCGATAGAAAAAATGAACATTGATTTATGCTCAATATTCGATTGGTCAAATCGGAATGAACTTGTACTTAATCCAGAAAAAACAAAAGCTATTCCAATATGTAAAAATAAACCCCACCTTGAAAATTTTCCACCTCTTTACTTAAACGCCTGCCAAATCGAATATGTCACAAATGCTAAAAACCTAGGTATAACTTTCAACAGTAGGCTAACGTGGGACACCCATATCGATACTGTTATCTCCAAAATTTATGCTTCACTCCGAGGACTATCCGTTACTAGATCAATTCTGCCTACTCAAGTTAAATTAAAGCTAGTTAAATCACTTATCATACCAATAGTAACGTATGGGTGTGAGATATTTGCAGATCCTGACTCCAACTCGCTTCGTAAGCTAAAGGTAGCATTCAATGCCATTGCTCGGTTTGTTTTCAACCTCCGAAGATACGATCACGTTTCGTCTCAGGCTCGTCAACTTTTAAATTGCAACTTGGAAGCTTTTTTTAAATATCGGTGTTGTTTGCTTCTCTTCAAAATAATTTTGAACAAGACTCCAAATTATTTGTTTAATAAGCTTGATTTTTGCTCTTCAAATCGTTTTACCTTGTTGCGCTCCCCCAGGTTTACCTGTTTGACATCACGGAGGCAATTTTTCGTTTATGCTGTCAGACTGTGGAATAATCTTCCCAGTCACATGAGGTCTGGAATCGAACATAGAAGGTTTCATCAACTTTGTTTTGAATATTTCTCAAATTTGAACTGAGGTAACTTTTTTGTAATTAGGTAACTTTTTTGTAATTATTGTAATTTCTTCTTCTTGCGACTTTAGTTTTTAATTTTGTTTTTAATTGATTGTTATTTAATAAATTATTAATAGTTTGCTACAATTGTTTTAAATATAGTGTTTGCATACTTGCATTGTTCTTAATAAATATTGTATTATATCCTGTACTATTTATAAGTCAATCTTGATGTACAGCTGTTTTTTTTAATCAATAAATATCAAATATCAAATAGTATGGCCGAGGGCCCACCATAAAGTATTAACGATAGGAAATCACTCCAAGAATATTTTAATAACTTTTATTTTAATTATAGGCTTGGCTACCGACTTCCTTCAACACGACATAAGTAGTTTTTCCTCAACCAAAATCTAGCGCGTGTAGGTACTCGGTAATGCGAGGAATTCCACACGATTTTCCAAAAAGTATTAGCTGGAATGGGTTCGAAAGTGAAGAGCTGAACTCACTCATTGAGCTACTGGGTGATCGCATCACCTTTTTAAAGAGATCGCGTGCGATGAAAGATACCTGGCTTCTCGATCGCACACCCCAAACTTATGGATAGAGGAAGTTGCGGGACCGAGACAGATCGATCACCACGCAAAAGATCCGAGAGGATTGCCTGAGGGCAGGTAGCCGGAAGGGTCAAGCTCGCCATGATGATGGCCACTTTTTGGATTGCGCCCAAAGCTAAAGGACTAACAAAAAAACAAGTTAAGGCGAAAGCCCATCATGCAGCTGCGCAGCAAACAAAACAGGTATGTTTTAATTGTCAAGGCGAGCACTATATCTCTTCTTGTCCAGGTTTCTTATCAAAGACTCTAGCAAATCGCTTAGAGCTTATAAAACAATTGAAACTATGCTTCAACTGTCTCTGGCCTCACCAACTTAATACATGCTTTTCAAAACGGAGATGCCAAAAATGTAGACGACGTCACCATACAACCATACATCAGGAAAATACATATATCAATTCAACTGTGGCATCTAATGAAGCCATTCCAAGCAACAGCATTAATTGTGTCACTAGGTGACTAATTTCCCATTTGTTCTGGTTACCGGTCTGAGCGTCTGGGGTTTTTTCGACGCGAGTTACACAAATTCAAGTCAGCAAACTTGACGACGCACAGCACCTTGTATGGGGAACTGTAAAAAACTCCATAAAATCTGAACCACTGAATTTATTTTCATGGAATTTTCAGAGAAGATTAATTAAAGCAAGGAGAATCAATTCTAAAAATAACCGCCCACTGCCACGCCCACAAGAAGAGGAAATGGCTTTTGACCAAAACATGTTTTTTCTAAAATCCAACATTGAACAAAATACTAAGATTATTTAAAAATATTTTGAAATCATACTTTTTTTTGGAAAAAAGTAACAAACTTCCAGTTGAAATGCCTGAAAAAAGAGTTATTTTGTGTTTTTTTTTTCATTGAATTGAAATCTTGTTTATATATCTTTTATTTAATATTTGGGGCCCTCAAAAGGGCCATTTTTAAAGAAATCTTTCTCAAACAATTTAGAGTTTTTGTAATGACTATTTTGTTCATAATTATATTAATAAGTCTGACGATATAAGGAACATATGCAGGACATCTTCGTTTGTAGCCGCCCTTAAAATTTTCCTGCTATTGTTGGATCGAAAATATCTGTAATCCTTTTTTCGGCTCTTTTGAGCCTTCTCTGACAAGGTACCAATGGGAAGTTCACAAGATTCTATAATTTCCTTTCCATGTAAAAGAATCTTATGAACATTTGCTGGTAAGTAGTACCGAGGATATAATTTAACAGCAATATTCGCAGTTTCAATAGAGTATTCTTGAAACTTTCCTGCATCGATATAGTGATTACAAAAAATAACCTCCAAAATAGTCGCCAAACGCCTTATTAAATTTTCATCAATTTTAGTAATTTCAGATGTGAGAGATGGGTTACCAAAAAAAAACGTCTTGATGTATTACCGGAGTTTTTTGTTCCACACCCTTGTTTAACAACATCAACAAGCAGTCCCAATTTTTGTCGAAATTCGTTCTGTATACGAGTTTTTGTATTTTTTTTTAATTCTGCAGTTTGTGGGGTTATTCTCTAAGCTTTAAACGGAAGATTATAGGAAAGGTGCAGGATATACTCCATGAAGCGTATTCTTGCATGCAAGGCCGACATTCCAAACTTTAGCGAATCATTATTTGTCGGCTTCAACTGCAAACTTGAAATGTTGTTCATTTCCGATGGCCTTGCACCACAAATTGTACAATTGCTACTTGCAGAAGTATTTGTAACAATTTGCACGGTTTTTCCGTCTATCATTGTAAAATATAATACGTGTGTTATTTTAGTTCGAAAACCATTATGCTCTATTTCTGTGGCTCGAAGGTTCTTAATTTAATTCTCAACACGATCTCTTTCCTTCCTGACTTCTTCAGGAGTCTCGTTTGAAAATGAAAATCTAATCGCGCGGCAGTAACGGGTTGAAGATGTTCGCAGATTTTTCCATAAAATGTCTTCCTTTTCTTCTTCGACGAGCTTAAGAGGCACAAGAGATGTCAAAAATATATGTTCATCAGAAACACCTTCCTCAGAAACTCCATAATTTTGCATATATCTGCTTTACCCACTTGCTCCATCACATCCCCATTTGGTCTGCAGAACAAGATGTCGGTGTCGATTGACGGTTAATTTGTCATCAAAAGTTTTTAAAATTCTATTGCAGGTGTGATCTAATAGATCTTGTAGTGGGACATAGGCAGATGTTTCATTTGCTGTGTAGTTATTTGGGTAGCATTTTTTTCTCTTGAAAGATAGTAATGGTAAACAACGCGGAACTTGGCATGTTAAGGATTTAAAACCGAAAACTTTAATGATTAACGTAGTTTACTTTTTACTTTGCACTTTGATTTTATTAAATTGATTTGAGTTCACATTTTTTTTTTCTGATGGAAATTATTTTCATTTCTCTGGGGCCGACTTTGGAAATGTGTTACCTATGGTGTTAACCAACGGTAAGCACATTTCCTAGGAGGTAAGGGTGGGATTTGTTGCGGTAAATTTTACCACAACAAGTTTCACCTCCCTTGTTGCTAACTACCCTTAACGAATTCTTACTGCGGCCTCAAAATTCTGGAAGAGTGTAGTAGAAACCTGGACCATCAGCCAGTGACCTGCTCTTCTAGTATTTTGGGAAAGTGTGCGAAAGGATTCCACACCAACGAACTGTGCGACGGTTGGCCCACTTATTGGTTGAACAATATCGTCAAGGCATGAAGATGATACCCATGCCCAACAATGTGTGTAGAAAAGTCACACCAACTTTAACGTAGTATGGCCGAGGGCCCACCATAAAGTATTAACGATAGGAAATCACTCCAAGAATATATTAATAACTTTGATTTTAATTATAGGCTTGGCTACCGACTTCCTTCAACACGACATAAGTAGTTTTTCCTCAACCAAAATCTAGCGCGTATAGGTACTCGGTAATGCGAGGAATTCCACACGATTTTCCAAAAAGTATTGGCTGGAATGGGTTCGAAAGTGAAGAGCTGAACTCACTCATTGAGCTACTGGGTGATCGCATCATCTTTTTAAAGAGATCGCGTGCGATGAAAGATACCTGGCTTCTCGATCCCACACCCCAAACTTATGGATGGAGGAAGTTGCGGGACCGAGACAGATCGATCACCACGCAAAAGATCCGAGAGGATTGCCTGAGGGCAGGTAGCCGGAAGGGTCAAGCTCGCCATGATGATGGCCACTTTTTGGATTGCGCCCAAAGCTAAAGGACTAACAAAAAAAATTGTGTGAAGGAATTTTGTTTAAAAGACCTACGTAACGTAATTTTTGTACAATAGTTTTTTTAAATTTTATTGAGTTGAAGCTTATGTTCCGCTGTGGAGAAGTATTGGATTGAGAAAGGACTACGATAGCTGTTGTGGAAGTTGAAAAGCTAAGTATAGTGTTTTCTTTGTTGCCTAAGAATATTGCTTTTCTTTGTGTCCTTCTTTTGTCTCGAATTCGTCCTTTTGACCTTCGAGTTGAAGTGTTAATTTCCCGATATTGCGGTACGCGTTTACCGCTTCTGATTTCCTTTTTTTGCGAAATAATTTTCTTCGAGTGATTTCTTTTATCGGTTTTGTTATTGTATTCATAATTTTTCCTTTCTTTTGTTTGCACTACATTTATCGAGAATTGACCTTCTGTCAACCTCAATAATTCAATTTGTATCTTTCTCTTTTATAAAAGATCCTGGTTTTTAATCCCGGCTTTGGCCAAGGTTTTCCAGGCAATAAAACATAACTTTAATTTCCCATCTGAAAAACAAAACCTTTCTTTTATTTCATAACTTTGTTTTGAAGAATAATTTTTCAGCTCTTGTTTTTGGTAAACTTCCATTAAAAAGTTTCCTGGCGCCCACTTTAAACAATACGACTTGGAGAAATTCACCTCGTCGTATTTCGATATCATTTTGATATCAATTTTATCTCAATTTTATTAATCACCTTGATTAATAAAATATTCACTAATCGAAACCCCTTCTTAGGATATTTAATTATTTTATTTTAAATTATTTATTATTTATCTTCAATATTACAATAATAATAATTTTTAATATTTTGGAATTCTATATAATATGTAATGATAAAAAAATAATAATTTAAGTTGGCAATGGCGTTGCCGTCTGCCTGATTGACGTGATCAAATATTTTTTTTTAAATATACATATATATAATAAATTAAATTACGTTATAATTTAATTTCAAACATCTTTACTCGATAATAATAACATTTTTCCCTTAAAAAAAGAAAATAGAGTAAAATAAATACGATCTTATAAAAAATTAAATATTACAAAAACATGATAGATAGGACATATTGCCAGGAAGTGGAATGTGTCTTCTTTCATTCGAAGATTGCATATAGTGCAGAGATTTGTCGATAATTTTTTGAACGGTGCGCCATTCAAATTTAACATCTCGCATCTCGCTCTGCAAATCAGAGATATCGCTTTTATGCTATATCGATCATTAAAATAGTTTTTATTCATAAGGTCATAGTTTAACTCGGGGTATATCAACCTGTTATTTGAAGATATGGCTTTTTCTCTGCTTTCATTTCTGTGACTAATATCAGATAATTCCAACACTTTATAAAGTTGTTGTTTCAACATTCCAGGATTAACATATTGTATATTAAGACTTAAATCATGTTTCGCTGCCAGACCTATCCAATCATTAACCCATTCTAATTTATTATCAAAAGTATATTTTGTCATAATAAGTGGTAGTCTATGTTCGGGGTATTTCAGAACTTTGAGTACGTAATCGAAGTGCAACTTTAATGTGAAATTAAATAGATTTGACAAACCTGTTTCTAAGCTGAGTACATAATTGGGTGTCGTAAGAGGAAGATGGAAGAGTTTTTTCAAAAAGTGTCGAAGGAGTTTTTCAACTTCGTCATATTGTTTGTACCCCCAAGTTTGAGCACTATAGCACATTATGGATCGCATTATTGATTCAAATACTCGGTATTTAGCTGATATTGGTATTTCTTGTTTGTTTATTATGTTTCGCCAGGACGCATTAATAAGGCTTTTTTTATTTTCGAGGTGTAGATTGAATTTCATATTTGGTGCAATAAAATTCCCAGATATTTAAAGTGTGCTACTATTTCAATCTCATTACCATCAAAGAACCATTTTTCCGTTGATAATAGTTTTGTTTGTCGGTTTCGAACAATCATTATTTTGGACTTATCTAGGTTTACTTTCAAGTTCCAGGTTTTGCAAAAACTGTTCATTTTATTTATCATTAGCTGTAGACTATGTGTGGTTTCCGCTAATAGTAAAATATCATCTGCGTATAATAGTACCTTTATGACTTGTCCTGCTTTTCTTATGCCTGCAGGTAGATGTGCCGTTATATCGTCTATAAATAACGCGAAAAGTGTGGCACTCAGAAGACATCCTTGTTTCACTCCAGACTTGGTTTCAAACCAGTTGGAGACATTTTTGCCGTCCCACACTTTTCGCCGTGTATTTGTATATAAACTTTTAAGAACTTTGAGCATTTTTGTTGACATTCCTAGTTGTGACAATTTATAGAAAAGCGCATTTCGGTCTATACAGTCAAAAGCAGCTCTAAAGTCTACAAAGAATATGTAAAGTTTCCTATTTTGCCTAAGGAAGAACTGAGCTATGGTTGTTAATGTGAAAATGTTATCTACTGTAGAATAGCCTTTGCGAAAGCCTGCCTTGTATTCACTTAGTATTTTGTTGTTTTCTACCCAAGTGTTGATTCTATTCAAAAGAATAGAGCAGAATAGTTTTGCGATCGAGTTCATGAAAGAGATACCTCGATAGTTGCTCGGTGCATTGACATCACCTTTTTTGTATATTGGATATACAATGGCATCTCTGAAATCTTGAGGTATCTCTCCCAATCTAAAAATGGAATTAAATGTAGCTAGCATTTTATTTAATAAAATTCATTTCCAATGCGGTCTGGGCCTGGTGCTTTATTGTTTTTTGAATTAAAAAGTGACAGTTTGAGTTCACTCATAACTATTTCGGCATCAAGAAGATCATTTGTTATATATGGTTCAGCAAATTGAATGCTTTCTCTAATATCATGGGGATTAAGTAATAATTTGAAATACTTGGCTAGTTTCGATGCGGATACATGGATACCACAGATAAAGTCGGTACCCTTAAATATCTTTATTTTTTCCCAAAAACTTTTACTGTTGGTTGCGATTGATAGTTCTGCTGCTAGGGACCTGAAATAATTTTCGCGTTTGTTTTTATAAAGAAGTTTAAAGTTTCGATTGGCATCTATATATTGTTTGGTTACATTTTTATTTGGGCTTGTAGAATCTCGAATTCTTCTAAGAAGGGTAAATGAAAGTTTTCTTGCTTCAAGACATTCTTGGTCGAACCATTTTTGTCGAAATTTTTGATTATTTGATCGCGTTTGAAGTGGAGAAACTTTTTTGATGCAGTTATTTAGTAATCTTATCTCTTCTGTGGGATTGAGTTGTATTGTAGTGGTATTATATGTAGACTCTGTCTCATTTGTTTATTTACATATGCGTTTCTTTCCAGACTAATTTTGGTGGCAAGGTTAAAGTGCTGTATTCTGATTTAAAATCCAAATCTGCACCTACTTCAAGAGGCATGTGGTCTGAAAAGATTTGGGTTCCCACTTTAAAAGAAGAAATTATTGCGTTCCATTCTCCTGATATTGCACAAATGTCTATAACAGATTTTCCTGAACCCCCTACAAATGTGAATTCCCCATTTGAGTCATCCCTACTACATCCGTTAAGGATATAAAGATTAAAAGTTTGACACATTTCCAAAAGTAGACGTCCATTTCTGTTTACGACTTCGTCTTTTGATTTGCGCTTCTCACAGACCTCCTTGCCGATGAAGTTAGTTTTGTTTGGAATTATCTGACAGTCTCCAATTCTAGCATTAACATCACCGATGAGCATTATATTTTCGGATTCAATTGTGTTAAGTGAATCGTTAAGTTTATAGAAATCGTTATACCAAGAATTGCAGTTTATGTAAGTTGTAAGATAAAAAATTTTGAATTTAAGTTATTAAAGGTAAGGTAGGTTAGACCATTCACATCAATAAAGTTAGCATTGATAGTTTTCTTGAAACCAAACAAAGATCCCCCTATGGCTCTGCCGAATTTGTGTTCGTGATAAGCCGCTATCCAATGTAGTTTATAATCGTTAAAATATTTGTTGTAAGTTTCATAATGATCGTTTGTAATAAATGTCTCAAAGAGGAAAAAGATGTCATGTCTTTTTATAAAATTTAAAAAAATCGACATTAAAAAATTTACTTGCTAGACCAGCAATATTTTGTGATAATATACTAATGTTTCTAATTTCGTTTTTGTTAATATTCAAATTTCTACTACTATTTATACTATTATTACTGACGTGGCAGACGGCAACTCTGTTTCAATTATGATATTTTGTTTGTTGTTGTGTTGATACTTCAGGTGGCGCTACTCTCGCATAGAAGAAGGTTGATGAAGTTGACGGCTGTACATTGACAGTTGAATTGACATGCTGTTTTTGTTTTGGTTCCGAAGTAATTGTGTTTTCCTCTAATTCCAATTTCCCGAACATTTCCTCAAGAATTACCATTCCGTCGCGGTTTCCACATAAAAGCTTTCCATCTTGTGTTGTGTAAAATGTTTTTCCGTTTACCATCAACTTAAGACCTCTGATTTGTGGCTGAGCTACCGTACTGGCAATACTTTTATTGCTACCTGTGGTGAATTCTTTCATCTGATTGACATACCGACTGACGTTTCTTTTAAATTGTCAAATTAATTCTGTGTGCAATTTTGATTTAGTTTAATTTAAAATAATTTAAATACAAAGGAATATAATTCGCGTTCGATCTTCGACAATATTGGGTTCGGAAATCCAATATTGTTTAAAAATAATTGTGATTATAGTCAGTCCGTCGGGTCGATATAAGGGTGGACAATTTCACAACAGAAATAAGTCTAGAGTGTTGGCGGAGTAACCTGCAATCAGGACTCCGAGATGGCTGGTCAACTAACTAAGTCTGTTGGTTTAACTCAACAAAAATCTCGACACACCTTCCTTCCTTCCTTATATTCATTGAAATCGCCCGTAACAACAGTCTCACTGTGCGGAAAATGGGATACAATTATCTGGATAGAGTCGGACAGCGCATAGAATTCGAATTGCTATCCAGACTTGATCTACATTAAATAAAACATGAGTGAATGATGCGCCTTTGGACGGTGAATTTAAACCACATTAAATTTAAATTTGTGTTAGTGCACTATTGTGGCAGAAGTTGAAAGGCAACATCATTGCGTAAATATACGGCAGCATGGACATTTTTTTCTAAGCCCATGAATCGCAATACACTTACAAAAAAACAAAGCAATGCAGTTATCTATGCAGTAGATTTACTTCGGCCACTAAAACTTCTTAGTTCTAGTTTACAATTAAATTAGTAAATTAAATTAAAACTGATAAGATTCTGAACCCCAACAAAACATTTAACCACAATTTATCAAGTAATTATTTCGCATTTTCTATTGCCGCACTATATGTTATGTATATAATAAGAATTACTTGCAGTGGCTATAGTAAAAAATTGTGTGCGAAGATGGAACAGAGAGGGAGGGGAGCACAAGGAAGACTCGCTGTGCTGTTTTTTAATTTAAATTAATGTAACACTGCATTGAAGAAACTTTTCTACTTGTAAGGGCTATTTTTTAATTTTCCAAACGCTGCGCTTTGGTTTTTTTGATATATTTTTCATTTTATGTTAAGAGGGAGGAGATAAATTATTTGTTGTTCTTTTTAATCCTTGTTTTACAAAAAACAACACAACAGAGACAATTATACTACGCTCCCACGGGTGCGCTCACGGTATACCATTCATTACTCATCATCACAAAATCAAGTCACTTAGGGCTGAATCACAAAAACGTTTCGGCTTCGCCTGCGTTACGTTGGGCCTGCTTTGAGGTTGCTTTGAATGACATTTCTATTATGACATTCCTAAAATGACACTTCTGTCATTAGCAATTGTTATTTTATCACAAAAGTTTGTTTTGGTTTGTCGTGCAGTAAAAAATATGAATCGCGTAAGTAGCTTACACAGCCTATCTTGGGTATTTTCAGCTCATGGAGCAAGATGAAGAGCTGACTGAAAGACGTTGGTGGGTCCGGGAGCTCAATCTGCGGAGAGATGAGGAAGGGTTCTATGCTCTGAACTTTAACCAAATAAAGGATAAAGACCCAGAGCACTTCTTTAAAATAACAAGGATGTCTCCTAATGCATTTGAGATACTCCGCGCTCTTATTGAACCACATCTACATCTGGAGAAGACTAGTTGGAGAAAACCTATTGAACCAAGTGCACGACTTTTCTTAACTCTGTTGTAAGTTGTTCAAGTGAAAATGTTTATTTCTATGCGTCCAACATTTTTCTTCAAGGTATTTGTCACAAGGAGTACCAAAGCAAGTCCTCGCGTGGATGTTTCGTATGGGATATTCAACAGTTGCAAACATCATTTACGAAACAGTCGATATTCTTTGGGCCTGCCTTATGTATGTACTTCTATTTATCACCAGCAACAGAAAGTGATTGGGAGCGCATTTCTCATGACTTCGAAACTTTGTGAAATTTACCCAATTGTGTTGGCGCTATTGATGGCAAACACATCAATATTCAGTGCCCACCAGGAGCTGGTTCGGAATACTACAATTATAAGGGACACCATTCGATAGTTCTTCTGGCCACTTGCGACGCCAATTATACTTTTGTCGCAGTTGACATCGGTGCGTACGAAAGCCAAAGTGATGGTGGAGTGTTTGCAGACTCATCTTTTGGTAGAAAGGTTTCAACTGGTGGCATAAACTTCCCTCCTCCCAGTCGACTTCCGAATTCCAATTATACCAATTATATTATAAGAGATAAATTAAAAGAATATCTAAATAACAACCAAATTTAAAAACAATTATTTCTAGGCTGAAAAAGTGTATTTTTTGTTATATTTTTTTCAAATAAAAACATGATCTTTGAATGCTTAACATTTTATTCAGTCTTTTTATTATTATTATTAGGAATTTTGGTACATACAAATAACAAAAAAGATAATTTGATTACAACAATTTAACAATTCAAACAAAAAAAAAACAAAGTTATCACATTAACAGTAAATAATAACATAATTAAATAAAATAACATAATAAAAACATAAAAAAAATATCATTCCAGCTGCTTTAGTAATTCTTCGTTTACATCTGCCAATATTTTGGCGTGCAGACACATACGCACTGCTTCGCTCAGCGGTTTCATGCACTTAGCCATGTTCAGCATGAACTCCTCGTTCACATCGTGCGCAGGAGGAGGTGCTGAGCTCAAATGGGCTGACATGGTCGCATTCAACCCTCAAAGAAAGGATTTAAAATCCTCTTCCGCCCTTTTCTTTGAGGATCTCGCTCTCTTTGGAGTAATCATGTCGTTGCCGTCGTCATTTCCAAAATTGAAATCATCACCGCTGATTGGCGACGGCAAATCTTCAGCGAACTCAACTGCAGCAGTTTGCTGGTAGTTCCCTAATTGCATGCAACAACACATTAAAACATTATCTAACACTATAAAATAAAAATGATTGTGTTTTTAAACCTTCGTGGTGTTAGCGATGGGATCAGGAACTTCAGCAATTCAAAAAACTCCAAGCTATCTCCCACTGCAGCTCCACTCCCAGACGGTTGCTCCATCGAGCGCTTCTCCCGAACGAACCGGTCTCGAAGGCTCTTCCACCGCTGCTTGCACTCGCCAACTGCAGAAATAAACGATGGGTATTATTTTAACTTTTTATTACTTGAAGCATTTACCTGGTCTGTTTAAAGTTTGGCCAATCTCTTCCCATGCAGCATTTCTTTTTAAAACATTTGTATATGTTTTAGACCTGGTGTTGTAAAGGAATTCCCGTTCCCTCACCAAGTCAATGAGTAGTTCTTCAAAACTCATTTTTTGTTCTAAGAAAATTAAACATTTTCAAGAAAAAATTGTATAGATATTCTATTTATATTTCAATAACTTACCTTTTATATTTTTCTAATTACAAAATGGGAATCCTTCCAAAAGCAAATAATTTGTTTGTTTACATTTTCTTACAGCTGTTGAGCTGTCAGACGAAGCAAATGTTCAGAAAATTGAACTAGAGCTTCCGTTTGCGTAACATTACGTTCTTTTCCTTACGATTGTCAAACTAAACGTGAGGTCGAAGCTCCATTGTGATGGCATGCATTCCTATGGCTGAACTCGTAAACGTCAGGCGAAGGCGAAGCTGAAGCGTGCTTGTGATTCAGCCATTATAGCTTGAACCAATTTAGTTAGCCAACGGTCGGTTGCGCAGAGAGAGGATCTTAGAGAGAGGATCTTAGAGAGAGGATTTAGAGATGGTACGCAAAATATTTAATGAGTAAAGATTTTTCCTTAAATCTTACAGTGCCTAACTCAACTTTGTTTTTCTTTAAAATTAAAATGAGACGGAATGTATGAGTTTAATTTTTTTATTTGACTAATTTCAGCAGTCTTATAACAAAAAATAAATATTATATAAAAATAAAATAAAAATAATATAAATAACAATAATATAATTTAAATAATAAATGTTTATTTACATATACTTAGTTTTCAGAACTAATCTTGCTTTCATATTCGGTGGAAGAATCGTCACCTGAATTAATTATAATTGAATCCGAAATTGTGTTCCACATTAGGTCGTTCGCCAATCTTAAGCCGTTATTTTTGAAAATTCTTCCTTGTGTTTCGTGAGCCTACTCTTACCTTGACAGTTGCCCAAATATTTTCAATGGGATTGAGATATGGATGATAGGATGGTAAACGTACATAGAACCTCATGTCCCATGCCGTGAATGATATCGTCAATCTTATGCTTTGGGTTGTGTGTGGCTCGGTGTCGTTTTATTACCTCATACAGTTCAAGTTTCAACATCTGAATGGTATGCGGAATATTGTTTTCGGTTAGCCATTGTATCATCTCGGATTTCTTGCTAGCAGAAGTAATATGTTTTTCTTCTAATTTATTGTGGTACGAGGCGTTATCCATTACAATAACTAAAGTTTCCTCCAAGTTGTTCAAAACTTGTTCTTGGATCCATTTGCAGAAATTTTCGAAGTTCATGTCGTCTTGATGGTCTCCCGTTTTTGTTCCAGATTTAAATAAAAGTAATGAGTTTTTCACTACCTGCATGCGCCATTATTAGCCTCTCTCCCTTTCAAATTGGCATCTTCAACCCACTGCTACTGTCATCATTCCAAGCCCGTTGTCTTGTATGTGAGCTATGAATATAGCTTTCGTCCAAATAAATGATGTCATATCCTTTTGTTCTAAATTCCCGCATTTTTCTCAGATAATTCACTCGCAAGATTTTAATATAATTTCTTTCACAGAGAAGTTTACGGTTGTTTTGTTTTTTTTTTTTGTAACTAAAACCGTTTCTTCTAAGAATCCTGTTGAGAGAAGTAATACTTAAGTTAAGTTCCAGATCTTCCTGGACTCATTTTCCCAACATTTTTAAGGATATCATAATTTTTTCCTCTTGGTGTGCATTATACGCCGAATAGCTGTGATGTCAAATTCGTCTATTTCCACTTCCTATGCTGTACTTTTTTATTTGGTGACTGTACATCTCCTGTCTCTTCGTATTCCTTAATAATCCAGAAATTCCACTAGTTTCCACGGTTTGCCTGGTTGCGTAACTCACAGAATTTTCAAGAAGCGAATTCTTTGTATATCTTAACAACTGTATTACGCGCCTGGCTTCCAATAGGTTTTCCTTTTCTGAATGGATCCATTAAAAGTTCTTGTACATGTATTTCGATGTATAACCCTTGGTTGTTTTTTTTTTAAATTGAATTGCAAACCAAATTTAACAGACTAATTTGCCATTTGTTCTGGTTGCCGGAAAAAATACCCATTTGGCTAAATCTGCCGTAGGTTCTTGAACCTAGAATCTGTCACAAAAAAATTTAATTTCCGGTCTGAGCGTCTAAGGTTTTTTCGACGCGATTTACACAAATTATAGTCAGCAAACTTGAAGACGGCACATTTGTGTTGCTCCACAACGCATAAAGTGTCAATGCATCACTTTCCCATGAGAACTTTTCAATATTTGAAGGCCACGGGAAATTGAATGCATTGACCTAAGCAAGTATTTACCTAAAAAGTAGGTATACGATGGCAAGAGAATTGAATATTATGTCAGTCGTGGTTGAGAGTTTTTATAATAAAGTTAATTTAATATTTCAAATGGTAGACATGCGCATTCAAGAGGACACAAGCGTCCACAGGTTTTTTCTCAAAACCCACCCCTGTCTATCAACTCCTACTCTCACCTCCCCGCGGTGAACATCGGGTGCCTAGTACCTCAACTGGAGATTTGGTTCTAACCCCAGTATAAAGTTGTTTGGGGCAGCAAACGAGAGAGGGGGGAGCGGTGTTTCCACTAAGGCACCTCTCTTTATCCAGATGGCAGCGGACGAATTCTCGAGATGGAATCAACGGTGGCGTCTACAGTTCCAGTAAGGTTGAACTACTTAGTGAACACCCAGGCCAATAAATAGCGGTTTATCCGGCTCCCCGTCCTTGGAGTTATACTAAGGATCTGGCCCTCCAGGTTGGGGGTTGTGCCGTCGGGGTGACTTCCTGGCCACGTAAAAAATACCTTAGTTGCGAAGCACCAACAAGCCTCGGATACGGGCGGATTCACTGTTGACAACCCAAGCAAACGAAATAAGGACAACGAACTTCGGATCTGTACGTGGAATGTTAGGTCCCTTAACAGACCACGTGCAGCCGAACAATTAGCGGAAGCCCTAAACTGCTGCAAGGCAGATATTACCACCATCCAACAAGTGCGATGGGATGGACCGGGCAAACGCATACTAAAAGACTGCGATGTATACTACGGCGACTGCTACCGTGAACAAAGACAGCGTCTATTTGGGTGTGGATTTGTTGTTGGAACTAGACTCGGGCAAAAAGTCTTGAGTTTCAACAGTGTGAGCGAGCGCATCACGACAATCCGCATCAAGGCTAAATTCGCCAACATAAGCCTAATATGCGACATATACGCAGTGCCCTGGCTATGACATTAAAATTGTCTTAGGAGATTTTAACGCCAAGCTAGGAAGAGAAGACATCTTTGGTGGCACAATCGGGAGATACAGCCTGCACGACACCACCTCCGGCAACGGATTCAGGCTTATCGATCTCGCTGCGGGGCGAGACGTTCTGGTAGCTAGTACGCAGTTCACACATCTCAATATCCACAAGGGGACATGGAAATCTCCTGATCAATCAACTGTCAACCAGATTGACCACATTGCGATCGACGCACGACACTTCTCCAGTATACAGGATGTCCGAACATTTCGAGGAGCCAGCATTGACTCGGACCACTACCTCGTTGTAGCCAAGGTACGGCTACGGATATCCCGATCCAAGCCAAAACAAGGAAGTACTGTGAGAAGTTTCGACGTTAGACGGCTACAATCGCAAGAGACTGCCATGTCCTTTTCCGATCGAGTCTCTAATAACCTCTTAAGGAGTCCTATGCTGCCTGCATTAAGCATTGAGAACCAGTGGCAACATTGCCTTGCAGCCATCAGAGATGCCGCCTCTGAAGTGCTAGGTTTCACACGGCCACCACAGCGAAACTCCTGGTTTGACGACGAATGCCAGCGAAACAACAGGCATACAAAACGGCGCTGCAAAGGAGGACCGAACTGCTCGCGAGCTCTACGAGCAGAAGAGGAGAGAGGAACACCGGCTTCTTAGATGGAAAAAAAGAGAGCATGAGAAGCGCGCGATCGAGGAGATAGAGGGGTGTCACAACAGGAATGAGGTTCGTAAATTTTACCAAAAGGTAAAAAAAAACTCCCAAGGGTACCAGCCACGAACCGAAGCCTGTAAGGACGATCAGGGGAACATCGTAGTAGAACCGCAGTCTATGTTGAGAATATGGAAAGACCACTTCTCCAAATTATATAACGGTGATGACGAACCGAATTCCGCTGTAAGGGAGATATAACGGCATCGCTGCCAAACTATTCAAAGCAGCAGGCGATGACTTGGTAGGGACCAACTCATCTGCAAAATATAAGATCCTATCTGCTGTATTATTTGAACATCTGAAGCCGTTCGTCAACAACCTGATAGGTCCTTATCAATGTGGCTTCAGACCAGGAAAGTCCACTATCGACCAAATATTCACACTACGGCAGATCTTAGAAAAAAACCCACGAACTTCAAATCGATACCCACCATCTCTTTATCGATTTTAAAGCCGCGTATGACAGCATCTATAGGGAAGAGCTCTTCAGAGCAATGTCTAGTTTTGGCATCCCTGTCAAACTTATCCGTTTGTGCAGAATAACGATGGAGAATGCACGCTGCTCTATCAAGGTCGGAAAAGTTCTCACCAATGCATTTGATGTCAAAAAAGGTTTTAGACAAGGCAGCACAGTCATGCGACTTCAACATCGTTCTGAAAAGAATTGTGCAAAACTCAACCGTCAACACTAGAGGCACAATCTTCCAAAGGTCCATCCAATTACTCGGATACGCAGATGATATTGACATAATTGGAAGGTCAAAGCGTGATGTTAGTGGAGCGTTTTCGAGCATTGCGACGGAAGCGAAGAAGATGGGTTTAGTGGTCAATGAGGGCAAGACCAAGTATATGCTGTCATCAAAAAAGGACATTGAACAACGACGTCTTGGACAAAACGTCACCATGGACAGCTAAAAATTTGAGGTAGTTGAGGACTTTGTCTACCTAGGCACCGCTATTAACACAGACAACGACACCAGCGCTGAAATCAAACGAAGAACAACTCTTGCAAATCGCTGCTTCTTTGGACTTAGAAGGCAATTGAGTAGTAAAGTCCTCTCTCGAGCATCTAAAATCACCATCTATAAGACACTCATTATCCCGGTTCTCATTTATGGCGCTGAAGCCTGGACCCTGTCAAAGAAAGATGAGAGCGTCTTAGGATGCTTCACGAGAAAAATTCTTCGGGTGATTTTTGGTCCCGTACGCATAGATGGAGAATGGAGGACGAGATATAACGACGATCTGTACAGGCTGTACAGCGACACTGACCTAGTTAACAGAATAAAAGTCCAACGGCTTAGACGGCTAGGTCATGTAGAGCGAATGGACATCAACGCTCCAGCCCGGAAGGTCTTCAAATACAATACCGAGGGACGGCGCAGGCGCGACTCAGGTGGCGCACGCAGGTGGGTGAAGACCTCAACCAACTTAGCGTGCGAAACTGGAGACACCTAGCTAGGGACCGAACTGACTGGAGACGCATGTTGGTTGAGGCCCAGGTCCACCCTGGACTGTAGCGCCACCTTAAGTAAGTAAGTAAGTAATTTAATATTACAAAAATAACAAACAATTGTTTTATTTAACTCGCGCGAGAATGTTGCCTCGATCCACCCTACCATGGTTGTCTCCCTCGCTAGGACAACCCCTTTATTTGGCTTCTTCAAACGTCATCTCACTTCATCCTCCTTGCCTCATCCTTCCCATCCTCTTTTTATTAAAAAAATTAGGTATCCATAATATATTTATTCTTTATTTCAAAAGCACACTAAATCAAAATTCATGTGTATATGATAAATAATTTTTATTAGCTTCATATAATTCTTTAAGATATTTTGCACTTTAAATGAAAATGTTTAAACAGTTAAATTACAATTCAAATGAACGATTAAACTCTGGTGGCACTAAGCGGTTTTATACCAGAGGCCTTTAGGATTCTCGCCGCTTGCCCCCTTTGTCTATAAAGCCTTTTTGAGAGTTTCCCCTTTCCATTTCTGGATGTACTCTCATTAGTAGTGGTAGGGCCAGGTCGAGGCAACATTCTCCCTCGAGTTAAATAAAAGAATTGTTTGTTATTTTTGTAATATTAAATTAACTTTATTATAAAAACTCTCAACCACGACTGACAGAACATCCAAGTCTCTTGCCATCGTATACCTACTTTTTAGGTAAATACTTGCTTAATTTGCTTAATGCATTCAATTTCCCGTGGCCTTCAAATATTGAAAAGTTCTCATGGGAAAGTGATGCATTGACACTTTATGCGTTGCGGAGCATCACAAATGTGCCGTCGCACAGTGGGGAAACAGAGGAAAATGGATGGAGAATCCGGAAATAGATTTAAAAAAAAAAAATTGTCGCGGATATTTCCGATTAAAGTTGAAAAACAAGAAATTTGGCAAAAATATGAGTAGTTTTAAATTGCTTATTTTCTGAAAGTTTTGTACCTTTTAAAATTTTTTTTTTTGTAAATATGTTTGAAATAGAACAGGCACATAAAATCATAGGTTTTTTTTGTAATTTGAAATTGAATATTATTTTTTTTTACGAAAAACTGTTTTTTAAAGGTTTTTTAAATTCAAATAATGTTTTGACTGTTAGCGCTGTTTGGCGCTGTAAGCAAATTAATTGCGTTTGAAAGTCTTGGGCCTCAGCTATTTTTTCCAAAAAAAATCACACCCGAAGACGTCCGAATTCGGATTATATAGCCATTTGAATCTGAAAAGTCAGCTTAAAATAATGATAGTTTCGCTGGTAGATAAAAATAGTGCGTTTGATGATACAACGTTTTTTTAAACTTTTTTTTGACAGGTGGAGAGCAAAGTGGGTTCGAGTCCCAGATAAGTAGGCAGTGTTGTATACATACATTATATATGAATATATGTACATACATACATAAGTACAAAGTTTGACCTTGAATTTACATCACTACTAATTTCAAAGTCAAGGTTTTGTCTGTTTGCCTAACTGTTGTAGAAAAAAATTAACCGTTTATTTGAAAACAAAGAAAAGCTTTAAAATTTGTACATTAAAATTATTTGCTACAATCGAATAAAGTTGCTTTGCCACGATGGCTGTTTTGTTTTCAATCTCTCGATCTTTCTTAGTTGACTTGATATTGAAAAAAGAAGAATCTTTTGAACAGTTTTTAAAAACAAAGCATACAAATTTAACAAAAATAGAAACGGACCTAATTTTAAAAAAATATAAACAACATTTTTTGTCAAAATTTAATACGCGGTATCGTGAATCTACTTTCAATAAAAGTGTTTTCTTTAAAAAAAAAACAGTCATTGGATAGAAGGTAATTTTAATGTTAAAAACTCTACCGATATTTCTATTGAGGAACCCGTGTTAATTTTGGTGGAAGACCACTTCGAAGAATGCTGCGATCGCAGCAAAAGAAATAAGATAAGAAAACTTCAAGATAATGTGCCTCAAGCAGTAATTGATGCAGCAGCATCATCATCACCGTCAACGTCATCTTTTGACCCAGATGCTGCTCTAGCCTTAACTGTACATGCAAAACTAAGTAAAGAACAGTATGAAGTAATCCGGAAAGCATCTAAAGAAATTGGGCACGATATCTACCCTTCGTACAAGAAGGTTACAGAAGCGAAAAAAATGCTACCCAAATAACTCCACAGCAAATGAAACATCTGCCTATGTCCCACTGCAAGATCTATTAGATCACACCTGCAATAGAATTTTAAAAACTTTTGATGACAAATTAACCGTCAATCGACACCGACATCTTGTTCTGCAGACCAAATGGGGATGTGATGGAGCAAGTGGGCAAAGCAGATATATGCAAAATTATGGAGTTTCTGAGGAAGGTGTTTCTGATGAACACATATTTTTGACATCTCTTGTGCCTCTTAACCTCTTCGAAGAAGAAAAGGAAGACATTTTATGGAAAAATCTGCGACCATCTTCAACCCGTTATTGCCGCGCGATTAGATTTTCATTTTCAAACGAGACTCCTGAAGAAGTCAGGAAGGAAAGAGATCGTGTTGAGAATTAAATTAAGAATCTTCGAGCCACAGAAATAGAGCATAATGGTTTTCGAACTAAAATAACACACGTATTATATTTTACAATGATAGACGGAAAAACCGTGCAAATTGTTACAAATACTTCTGCAAGTAGCAATTGTACAATTTGTGGTGCAAGGCCATCGGAAATGAACAACATTTCAAGTTTGCAGTTGAAGCCGACAAATAATGATTCGCTAAAGTTTGGAATGTCGACCTTGCATGCAAGAATACGCTTCATGGAGTATATCCTGCACCTTTCCTATAATCTTCCGTTTAAAGCTTAGAGAATAACCCCACAAACTGCAGAATTAAAAAAAAAAATAAAAAAACTCGTATACAGAACGAATTTTGACAAAAATTGGGACTGCTTGTTGATGTTTTTAAACAAGGGTATGGAACAAAAAACTCCGGTAATACATCAAGACGTTTTTTTGATAACCCATCTCTCACATCTGATATTACCAAAATTGATGAAAATTTAATAAGGCGTTTGGCGACTATTTTGGAGGTTATTTTTTGTAATCACTATATCGATGCAGGAAAGTTTCAAGAATATTCTATTGAAACTGCGAATATTGCTGTTAAATTATATCCTTGGTACTATTTACCAGCAAGTGTTCATAAGATTCTTTTACATGGAAAGGAAATTATAGAATCTTGTGAACTTCCCATTGGTACCTTGTCAGAGGAGGCTCAAGAGAGCCGAAAAAAGGATTACAGATATTTTCGATCCAACAATAGCAGGAAAATTTCAAGGGCGGCTACAAACGAAGATGTCCTGCATATCGTCAGATCCCTTTATTTCATTTTTAAGGCCTGAGCCGAAGTCCAAAAATTATTTGATGAATGAAGAAGCTAAACACTTTATATACATATATACACATTAATATAATTATGAACAAAATAGTCATTAGAAAAACTCTTAATTGTTTGAGAAAGATTTCTTCAAAAATGGCCCTTTTGAGGGCCCCAAATATTAAATAAAAGATATATAAACAAGATTTCAATTCAATGAAAAAAAAACGCAAAATACCTCTTTTTTTAGGCATTTCAACTGGAAGTTTGTTACTTTTTTCCAAAAAAAAGTATGATTTCAAAATATTTTTAAATAATCTTAATATTTTGTTCAATGTTGGATTTTAGAAAAAACATGTTTTGGTCAAAAGCCATTTCCTCTTCTTGTGGGCGTGGCAGTGGGCGGCTATTTTTAGAGTTGATTCTCCTAGCTTTAATCAATCTTCTCTGAAAATTTCATGAAAATCAATTCAGTGGTTCAGATTTTATGGAGTTTTTTCCAGTTCCCCCTACAAGGTGCTGTGCGTTCGTCAAGTTTGCTGACTTGAATTTGTGTAACTCGCGTCGAAAAAACCTTAGACGCTCAGAACGGCAACTAGAACCAATGGCAAATTAGTCTGTTAATATTGGTTTGCAATTCAATTTAAAAAAACAACAACCAAGGGTTATACATCGAAATACATTTACAAGAACTTTTAATGGATCCATTCAGAAAAGAAAAACCTATTTAAAGCCAGGCGCGTAAGACAGTTGTTAAGAAAGAATTCGCTTCTTGAAAATTCTGTAAGTTACGCAACCAAGCAAACCGTGGAAACTAGTGGAATTTCTGGATTATTGAGGAATACGAAGAGACAGGAGATGTACAGTCACCAAATAAAAAAGTACAGCATAGGAAGTGGAAATAGATGAATTTGGCATCGCAGCTATTCGGCGTATAATGCACAACTTCCACCAAGAGGAAAAAATTATGATATCCTTAAAAATGTTGAGAAAACGAGTAAAGGAAGATCTGGAACTTAACTTAAGTATTACTTCTCTCAACAGGATTCTTAGAAGAAACGGTTTTAGTTACAAAACAAAAAACCAAAACAACCGTAAACTTATCTGTGAAAGAAATTGTATTAAAATCTTGCGAGTGAATTATCTGAGAAAAAGGCGGGAATTTAGAACAAAAGGATATGACATCATTTATTTGGACGAAAGCTATATTCATAGCTCACATACAAGACAACGGGCTTGAAATGATGACAGTAGCAGTGGGTTGAAGATGCCAATTTGAAAGGGAGAGAGGCTAATAATGGCGCATGCAGGTGGTGTACAACTCATTACTTTTATTTAAATCTGGAACAAAAACGGGAGACCATCAAGACGACATGAACTTCGAAAATTTCTGCAAATGGATCCAAGAACAAGTTTTGAACAACTTGGAGGAAACTTTAGTTATTGTAATGGATAACGCCTCGTACCACAATAAATTAGAAGAAAAACATATTACTTCTGCTAGCAAGAAATCCGAGATGATACAATGGCTAACCGAAAACAATATTTCGCATACCATTCAGATGTTGAAACTTGAACTGTATGAGGTAATAAAACGATACCGAGCCACACACAACCCAAAGCATAAGATTGACGATATCATTCACGGCATGGGACATGAGGTTCTATGTACGTTTACCATCCTATCATCCATATCTCAATCCCATTGAGAATATTTGGGCAACTGTCAAGGCAAGAGTAGGCTCACGAAACAAAAGGAAGAATTTTCAAAAATAACGGCTGAAGATTGGAGAACGACCTAATGTGGAACACAATTTCGGATTCAATTATAATTAATTCAGGTGACGATTCTTCCACCGAATATGAAAGCAAGATTAGTTCTGAAAACTAAGTATATGTAAATAAACATTTATTATTTAAATTATATTATTGTTATTTATATTATTTTTATTTTATTTTTATATATATTTATTTTTTGTTATAAGACTGCTGAAATTAGTCAAATAAAAAAATTAAACTCATACATTCCGTCTCATTTTAATTTTAAAGAAAAACAAAGTTGAGTTAGGCACTGTAAGATTTAAGGAAAAATCTTTACTCATTAAATATTTTGCGTACCATCTCTAAATCCTCTCTCTAAGATCCTCTCTCTGCGCAACCGACCGTTGGCTAACTAAATTGGTTCAAGCTATAATGGCTGAATCACAAACACGCTTCAGCTTCGCCTTCGCCTGACGTTTACGAGTTCAGCCATAGGAATGCATGCCATCACAATGGAGCTTCGACCTCACGTTTAGTTTGACAATCGTAAGGAAAAGAACGTAATGTTACGCAAACGGAAGCTCTAGTTCAATTTTCTGAACATTTGCTTCGTCTGACAGCTCAACAGCTGTAAGAAAATGTAAACAAACAAATTATTTGCTTTTGGAAGGATTCCCATTTTGTAATTAGAAAAATATAAAAGGTAAGTTATTGAAATATAAATAGAATATTTATACAATTTTTTCTTGAAAATGTTTAATTTTCTTAGAACAAAAAATGAGTTTTGAAGAACTACTCATTGACTTGGTGAGGGAACGGGTATTCCTTTACAACACCAGGTCTAAAACATATACAAATGTTTTAAAAAGAAATGCTGCATGGGAAGAGATTGGCCAAACTTTAAACAGACCAGGTAAATGCTTCAAGTAATAAAAAGTTAAAATAATACCCATCGTTTATTTCTGCAGTTGGCGAGTGCAAGCAGCGGTGGAAGAGCCTTCGAGACCGGTTCGTTCGGGAGAAGCGCTCGATGGAGCAACCGTCTGGGAGTGGAGCTGCAGTGGGAGATAGCTGGGAGTTTTTTGAATTGCTGAAGTTCCTGATCCCATCGCTAACACCACGAAGGTTTGAAAACACAATCATTTTTATTTTATAGTGTTAGATAATGTTTTTATGTGTTGTTGCATGCAATTAGGGAACTACCAGCAAACTGCTGCAGTTGAGTTTGCTGAAGATTTGCCGTCGCCAATCAGCGGTGATGATTTCAATTTTGGAAATGACGACGGCAACGACATGATTACTCCAAAGAGAGCGAGATCCTCAAAGAAAAGGGCGGAAGAGGATTTTAAATCCTTTCTTTGAGGGTTGAATGCGACCGTGTCAGCCCATTTGAGCTCAGCACCTCCTCCTGCGCACGATATGTGAACGAGGACTTCATGCTGAACATGGCTAAGCGCATGAAACCGCTGAGCGAAGCAGTGCGTATGTGTCTGCACGCCAAAATATTGGCAGATGTAAACGAAGAATTACTAAAGCAGCTGGAATGATATTTTTTTTTATGTTTTTATTATGTTATTTTATTTATTTATGTTATTATTTACTGTTAATGTGATAACTTTGTTTTTTTTTTGTTTGAATTGTTAAATTGTTGTAATTAAATTATCTTTTTTGTTA
Organism: Eupeodes latifasciatus; assembly: GCA_920104205.1. NCBI lineage: Eukaryota > Metazoa > Arthropoda > Insecta > Diptera > Syrphidae > Eupeodes > Eupeodes latifasciatus. Next base: position 270,820,295 of record OV049924.1, on the reverse strand, counting down.
TTTGTATGTACCAAAATTCCTAATAATAATAATAAAAAGACTGAATAAAATGTTAAGCATTCAAAGATCATGTTTTTATTTGAAAAAAATATAACAAAAAATACACTTTTCCAGCCTAGAAATAATTGTTTTTACATTTGGTTGTTATTTAGATATTCCTTTAATTTATCTCGCATTGCAAACGCAAGTTGAGAAGAGTTGTGTTATCCAATTGACTTGTATGTCGTAAGTGGTCCTACTTCCCTTCGCCAGAGACCTTCGATAAGGACATCGTTTTCATCGTAGCGATCGACAAAGTCTGGAGTTATGTATGCTGAATCGTTTAGCTTGACAAAATTATGCAGCACTACACTGGCCTTTACGAATTTGTCTGCATTTGTAGGTAACATATTAAGTGTTGTACTAAAAATTCTCCACTTTGTGACTAGTATTCCAAAACGGCTCGAGAAAGCCTTTTATTAAAACTATGTTTCTCAATCGTGAGTAGTTTTCCAGGGTACGGCCGCATCAAATATGGTTTCAAGGGAAAAGCTGAATCACCTGCCATGTAATGGTTGCAGGTATAATTGGAATTCGGAAGTCGACTGGGAGGAGGGAAGTTTATGCCACCAGTTAAAACCTTTCTACCAAAAGATGAGTCTGCAAACACTCCACCATCATTTTGGCTTTCATACGCACCGATGTCAACTGCGACAAAAGTATAATTGGCGTCGCAAGTGGCCAGAAGAACTATCGAATGGTGTCCCTTATAATTGTAGTATTCCGAACCAGCTCCTGGTGGGCACTGAATATTGATGTGTTTGCCATCAATAGCGCCAACACAATTGGGTAAATTCCACAAAGTTTCGAAGTCATGAGAAATGCGCTTCCAATCACTTTCTGTCGCTGGTGATAAATAGAAGGACATAAGGCAGGTCCAAAGAATACCGACTGTTTCGTAAATGATATTTGCAACTGTTGAATATCCCATACGAAACATTCTCGCGAGGACTTGCTTTGGTACTCCTTGTGACAAATACCTTGAAGAAAAATGTTGTACGCAAAGAAATAAACATTTTCACTTTAACAACTTCCAACAGAGTTAAGAAAAGTCGTGCACTTGGTTCAATAGGTTTTCTCCAACTAGTCTTCTCCAGATGAAATGTGGTTCAATAAGAGCGCGGAGTATCTCAAATGCGTTAGGAGACATCCTTGTTATTTTAAAGAAGTGCTCTGGGTCTTTATCCTTTATTTGGTTAAAGTTCAGAGCATAGAACCCTTCCTCATCTCTCCGCAGATTGAGCTTCCGGACCCACCAACGTGTTACATATCGACTTTATTTATTTATTAAACACACAAAAGACGACGAGATAAATATTAAAGGAATCGACGACGACGACGACCGACGAAAATAAACAAAAAAATGATTTTAATTCTTGACTTGTCGAAATGACATTAACGAGATCAAGTGTTACGAAATACGATATTGCGAGTCGTTAATGTAGGTCGGTATTTGAACTAAGGATAGGTTCAGAGAATAGGGACTTGGGACACTAAAAAGAGAAATCTCAGTGAGTTAAAAGAGTGATATTGCTTTTGGGAGAATGGGGATGATATTGTATCAATGTATCCAGAGAAAATTCATTCTAGCTGGTTGGCTGAATGTAATTTGCTAATTCAGCACAAAATGTTGATGGGTAAAGTGTCGGCCGAAAGAAAAAGAATATTTAAATCTCTTTCTTTTCAAATCGACGAGCCGCAAAACAAAGTTAAGCTAACAGATACCTACCCTTTTTACCAATTCAAATTTTTTTACGGTCACGTAAAAATAAAAAAAGGAAATATATCAGCGAAGAGCAAACAATAGTAAAGAACTCGCAGAAAAAGAAGGTGGAATTCAAAGTCAAAAGAGGTAATGGATGAGTGAAGGAAATGAAGATATATGTATAATTTTTGAATTAACATATATATGTATATAAATATATATATAGCTAAATATAGATAATTTAAAATTATTTTTTTGTCGTAAAAATCTAGGAAATTGAGTTCATAGACAGGAGGATTGTTCCCAGTTCCCTGCCTGGACCAAAAAATCCAGAAATACTTAGAAAACACCAAGAAACTTGCTGCATAACCAGGACAGTTGTAGAAAGCGGAATCGAAGCAAACCGGTAGCCGTGGGTGTCGAGGCTCCGCTAATTGTAAAAGTGGCGTTAAGGGCCGGAAGTTCGAATACGGTCCATTAAAATTAAAGTTTTTTTATTTCGTTTTTGTATTATAATTAAATTTTTTAATTCTTTTCTTATCATTTTTTTAATAATTTGATTTACCAATTTGTACCTCGAAGTGGTGACTGTGTCGGTCGAATTCAAAAGTGTTCAAAAAAAAAAATTGTAATTACGCGAACCGTGTGATATGTTTAATTTCGCGAATGAGTAAATTGTACTTATATATACATATATTTATATATCGTGTGCATATCTAACAAAGGCACAGAAAAAGCGTGCATACAAAGTAGCAGCAGTGGCCACTACAAACAGAAGTTTATTTTGTTAAGTTTTAAGTTTTTTAATTATAACTATATCGCTTCAGGAAATAAAATTATTCTGTATTATACATTCAACTTTAAGGAACTATATTATTTCGATTGCTCCGAAAGCGGCCGCCACATCTTTTATTTCATTTTATATCAAGAAGCAGACATCGGAATTCAAGAAAAAAATTAGCTTGGTGAGTTTTTTTTCCTGATTGAATTTGGTTTTGGGCAGGGTAATTCTTGGTGTGATAGTCTCGAAAGCAGAAGGGTTATATAGGGCTAGAAATTCATTATAAATTGTTGTTAAGATGCCGAAAAGATCAAAAGATGCTTCTAAGACAGTAGATTTAGGTACTCAGGGTGGCGAAAGCGAAGAGGAAAAAGAACATGACCTCACAATTATGCCTGTAGCTTCGTCCATGAATTCCAAACTGGAAGAAATAACGAAGCAATTAAATTTCTTGCAAAATGAATTGGCGAGACTAAATACAACAACTACAGTCGCTTCTAGTGTTAATTCTGCGAACACTGAATCCAATAGCGGTGCTCTAGGGAACGGTAACGACTCAGTAACTTTGGCGGCTGCTTTAAGTGACCTGAGCCGTACATTGTCTAACACCAGACCAGAACAGGGAAAGAAATTGTACGATCATCCTGAGTTTGATGGCCAGCCAGAGGACTGGCCTATGTTCAATGAGTCATTTAATATCACGACAGGCGAGTACAACTACAGCAATCAACAGAATTTTATGCGTCTCCAAAGGGCGTTGAAGGGTAAGGCAAAAGAAGTAGTTGAGTGTTTGCTCATTCACAGCAGCAATGTAGGACAAATAATGGATACTTTGGGTACGCAGTTTGGTAGAGCTGAGCTCCTAGCTAAAAGTCAAATGGCCAAACTTAGAAGTATCCCGTCTATACCAGAGAATTGTTTGGTACAGATACTTCCGTTCGCAGTCAAGGTTCAGAACCTTTCGTCATTTTTGAAAGCTGCAAAGTGTAGTCATCATTTGTCCAACCCAATGCTGATGGACGAGTAATTGTTAAAGTTACCTGTTGAGCGAAGGTTAGAAAGGGCACGATACGTTGGTAATATTTCTGAGATTCCGACAGTGGAACATTTTAGTGAATGGCTGCAGATATTGGCAAAAGAGATTAGGGTAGCTTGTTCTGATTTAGGTGAACCAATGAGCCAAAATGTGGTAAGGCGAGATAAATCAACTCGGTTTTTTTTGGCCAATCAGGTTGGTAACAGGGAAAGTGTTCAATGCAGAGTTTGTTCGGGTAGGCATGACATTTTAAAATGCGAACGTTTCTTAAAAATGAACTATGGTCAGCGATGGCGATTTGCTCGGCAAGGTAAATTGTGCTTTAACTGCCTTGATGTGGGGCATCAGACAAATACGTGCACTAAGGTCCATGAATGTAACCAAGCAAATTGTGCGCGAAAACTTCATAAGCTTTTGCATGGGAATGAGAATGGGGCACAGGGTCAACAGGTTTCCTCTGAACCGTGGCAATTGTTCACAGGTACAGCTCTTCATTTTCAAAACAAGAGGCTTCTTTTCAAAATACTACCAGTTAAATTGTATGGCAATGGAAAGGTCGTGGAAACCTTTGCATTTATTGATGAAGGATCGTCAATATCATTAATGAATAAAAGTTTAGCAGATTGCCTTGGGCTGAAGGGACCTGAAGAGACTTTGACTATGCAATGGTTTGCAAACAACACCATAACAGAACCATCCACAAGGGTTAGTGTGAAAATTTCCGGAGTGCGACCTGGTAAAAAAACCTTTGAAATGAGGAACGTGAGAACAGCAACGGATCTTCGACTGCCTACACAAACCATAGAAGTCAACGACCTGCGTACGAGTTGTCGTTTTCCAAAGAATCTTCCAATCGATGAATACACAGCTGCAACACCGGAGCTACTTATTGGTCTCGACAATATTCATTTAGGAGTTTCACGTAAAATCATCGCTGATGGCTGGAAGGGACCAGCTGTGGTTTCTACAAAACTTGGTTGGGTGGTGTATGGCAGTACCGATAAACGCTCGGACATCAGTAGACCCATGTACTTTGCCAAGACTGGTAACCTAGATGGACTGGACGAAATGGTAATGAATTATATTGCCAATGATAATCTTGCGGCGAGATCTTTCGAGGAGGTTGAGTCGGTCGACATGACTCAAGTTAAGGAAATACTAGTACGAACAACAAAAAGAATAGGTATACGGTTCGAAACGGGATTGTTGTGGAGAAGCGATGAAGTTAGTCTACCGCCAAGTAAACAAATGGCTGAGAAAAGATTCTTTACACTGGAAAAGAAGTTTCAGCGAAATGAAGAGTTTCACCGTGAATACTCGCGACTTATTGACAGTTATGAGAGGAAGGGATATTGCCGAAGGCTAAGCTCTATTGAGGCGCAGAAAAGTGATGAACGCACTTGGTATTTGCCACATTTCGGAGTTGTCAACCCAAATAAACCTGGTAAGCTGCGAATTGTTTTTGATGCTGCAGCCGAGGTAAATGGAATTTCTCTCAATTCAATGCTGCTTAGTGGTCCAGATGGATGTCAACCCTTGACAGGAGTCCTGATGAAGTTTAGGCAAAGGCGAATTGGAATTTGTGCAGACATACTCGAAATGTTTCACCAGGTGAAAATTCGAGTGGATGATCAGATGGAACAGCGGTTCTTGTGGCGTTCTTGTGCCAAAGAGTCAATAAGGGAGTATGTCATGACATCAATGACTTTCGGAGCTACATGTTTGCCGTGCTCGGCACAGTTTGTAAAGAACAAGAAAGCAGAAGAATTTAGAGACAAGTTTCCAGCTGCAGTGGATGCAATCATAAACAATCACTATGTAGATGACTTCGTGCATTGTTTTACGTCTGAGTCAGAAGCTAAGGATGTTTCTAAGGAGATTGTTTGGATCCAAAAGCAGGCAGGCTTTGATCTTAAGCGATTTGTATCAAATTCAAAAGTAGTTGCTCAAAAATTAGGCGAACCGGAACAAAATACTTCTGTTCTGAGTCTCGACAAAGAAGATGCAGAACATTATGGGAAGGTTCTTGGCTTATATTGGGATACGAACGAAGACGTTTTGAAATTTGTGATGACCTTTGGAAAAATAGATCCAGTTCTGCTAAGCGGTGGAAGGAGACCAACGAAACGTGAAATGTTAAGCATTTCAATGTCAGTTTTCGATCCGTTTGGATTCGCTGCTGAGTATTCACTTATAGCTAAATTGGCTCTTCAGTCTGTATGGCGTGAACGTGTAGGCTGGGACGATGAGATCCTTGATGAAGCCAACAACTTGTGGGACATATGGATTCGCAGCTTAAGTGAGATACAAGAAATTAAAGTCCCTCGGTGCTACAGTAGTGAATTTACTTCCAAACCAGTTGAGCTTCATATATTCGCAGATGCCAGCGAACAGGCCTTTGCAGCGGTTGCCTACTGGAGAATTCTGGAAGAGGACGGAAGAGTGCAAGTTGCGTTTGTAGCAGGAAAGACCAAATGTGCGCCGTTGAAAGCAACATCAATACCGCGACTCGAACTTCAATCAGCTGTACTTGCCATACGATTAAGGCAAATGATCTTGCAAAGCCACGATTTCCCGCCGCTAAGAGTGGTGATGTGGAGTGACGCCAGTACTGTTTTGGCATGGATACGTTCTGATCACCGACGTTATAAGCCGTACGTAGCGCACCGTGTAAGCGAAATTTTGGGTGGCAGCAAGACTGATGAATGGAAGTGGCTTTCAAGTTCATCCAACCCAGCGGATTTTGGCACTCGGGTAAAAAATGGAAAACGTGAATCCTTCTGGCTTAGAGGCCCTGATTTTTTGGAAGACGAAGAGTCAAAGTGGCCCGAAATGAAGCACCACACAGAAACTACGGAGGAACTCCGAATAAAAGCGACGTGCCTATTTACTAACACTAAAGATTTTTTTAAAAGATTCTCATGCTTTCAAAGAATGAAAAGAGTTATGGGCTGGATGAAACGGTATCGAGAGAACTGCAGAATAAAGGAACCAGATCTGAGGGATAAAACGGTAGTTTAAAAGTGTACGAGTTGCGAAAGGCAGAATTAGCAATAGGTCGTGGCATCCAGATGGCTGTCTATATGAAGGAGTACGAAAAGTTATTGGCGGGAAAACCAGTGGGACGCACTAGCAGTATTCGAAAGCTGAACCCGTTTTTGGATGATGATGGTGTTACGAGTTGATGGCCGAATAAACTCAGCCTTTGCTGTTCCAATCTTTGTCCGTAATCCTATTATAATGCCACAGAAGCACCACGTCACGGATCTCATCGTTGATTTTTACCATAAGTTATGGAAACATCAGGTAGTACCCGTGGTATGATGGTTAGTGCGTTGGACTGTCATGCGAGAGGTCTTGGGTTCAATCTCTGCCTGTGCCACCTTAATTAAAAAAAAAAAAAAAGAGTTTTCATGGGTACTGCCTCTTGCGAGGAATTGACAAATTCTCCAAGAGTAATTCTTGTCATGAAAAAGTGCTTTCTAAAATTAGCCGTTCGGATTCGGCATATAAATTGTAGGTCCCCTCCATCCCTGACAACATTACTCGCACACAGGAATGGTTGAGAGTTGTAAGTCACTAGGCCCTGGTTCTCTACGGACTGTTGCGCCACCTAATATATAATATATATGGAAACATCAGAACCAGGCTACTATTATCAGTGAGATACGACGTCGATTCTGGATACCACACATACGAACAGTTGTGAGACATGCCTCGAAAAGATGTCTGGATTGCAAAAAAGAACGAGCCAAGCCACACATTCCACTCATGGGACAGCTGCCAGAGGACAGATTGACGCCGTTTGTAAAACCATTCACATATGTTGGACTAGATTATATGGGACCGTTTTTCGTTGTCACTTGGCGACGAACTGAAAAACGATGGATCGCGTTGTTTACGTGCCTTACGATTCGAGCGGTGCATCTGGAAATAGTCAGAGACCTAACCACTGATGCATGTTTGATGAGTATCCGTAATTTCATCAATCGATGCGGGATTCCAGTGCGCATCCGCTCAGACAATGCAACTTGTTTCGTAGGAGCGGACAAGGAACTTAAACGATAGATCAACCAATGGAACCATTGACTTATTTTAGATACTCTTGCGAGCTCGAACATAGAATGGATCTTCAAGAACATAGTCTTTTTAGCTTGATGTGTGAAGCAGAGAACATAGTGAACTCTCGACCTCTAACTCATATTCCGCTAGACTAACCCAATGATGAACCCTTAACCCCTAACCATTTTCTTTTAGGTGTACCAAACTCACAGCAAACCCCTCACCTTCGAGCCGAGGATTTGAGTGTGACGAGAAAGCAATGGCGCAAGGTGCAGCAAGCGCAACACCGTTTCTAGAATAAATGGTTGGCAGAGTATTTACCCGTTTCAGCCAGTCGAGCCCTTAGCTTTGGGTGACGTGGTCCTGATATGCAACAGCAGCGTGCATCGATCGAGATGGCCTCTGGGAAGAGTTATCAGAGTATTCCCCGGCAAAGATTCTCAGGTGAGAGTTGCAGAAGTTTCGACGAAGACAGGTGTACTGAAGCGACCGGCGTGCCTACTGGCGAAGCTTGATGTTGGTGAATCCCGATGAGGGAGATTCACGGGGTCCGGGATGTTATCGCCATCTATTCGTCAATTTCATAAAACTTGTACATTCAATTACACTTTGAACGTCACCCTTGCTAAGGCGCCTGAACACACTCATTTCATGTTTTTATTTTAAGTTGAAAGCCTGCCAAAACTTCTCTGGCAGAATTTTGTAAGTAACCGCCATTTATTGTGACGACGCTTAGCAAGGAGGGCGTAAAAAGTGTAAGTAGAATATATTTTGTATTTAAGTTTTTTAATTATAACTATATCGCTTCAGGAAATAAAATTATTCTGTATTATACATTCAACTTTAAGGAATTATATTATTTCGATTGCTCCGAAAGCGGCCGCCACACCTAGTTAAGGGGTTGTTCTGGCGAAGGAGACAACCATGGCAGGGTGGGTCGAGGCGACATTCTCGCGCGTCGATCAAGACCATATGTTGCGGTAAAATTTGCCCCAACAAGTTTCACTCGCCTATTTTATATCCTTTTCCCTTTTAACCTTCCGTTCTTCGTTGTGGCTCCAAAATATTCTAAGCGTTCAGTTGAATCCTGTCGTCCATCAGTCAGTGTCCTGCTCTTATTATATACTGGAAAAGCAACGCAAAACAGGTGTGGACAAACTGGTGCATTTGTGTGACGGGCGGTCCACAAAGTTACTGTTGGTACGACAGATGGTCTGCACGCATACCAGTCATGGTGACAGACAGGTGGTCCGGTCACCAAAGCAAACAAAAAAAAAAGGCACGAGCGACACTTGGTCCTCGATTGCTGATGTTACTCAGATGAGAATGGCTGCATGCCCAACATAAATCAATCTCTTATTGTAAAAGATGGAACGTTAACGCGAGTCCCTAATCCCCTAGTCTGCACGAAAGTTCAACGACAAGTAGAGTAGAAGCGCGAGATCAAAACCACTGCCAACTTCCACCCTCCGACAGTTAAAACAAAAAAAAGCTTTCACCAATTTTTACATAATTGTAATTTCGTACGAGGGGAAAAATGAACACGTTAAACACCACTTGAGTTTCACGCAACTTATCAACGTTTCTCCAAAATTATGGGGGTGTGAATAGGGTGGCTAAATGTACCTATTGAATTCCCGCTCACTAGAAGAAGTACCAGTACCAGTACCAGGTCGGCGAATCCAATGATGGTGGTAGTGCATAAAACTGGGGTGAAACGTGCGAGTAGGAAAAGTAGTGGTGTCTCAACTGCGTTCGCTCACTCTTGCAAATATGCTAGGTGTAGCTGAATTAAAACGCGAACGAGACCCATACTTTCTGATTGGCCGAAAGCATGTGGGAATGAAATAAAAAAGAAGAGGTCATCAAGGCAAGGTGAAAGCCTGGAAGATCACTTTTTTGCGAGATAGAAACTGAGCCGGAGGTTCAAGAAGAATTGAAAAAAAAATTAAGAAAGGAAACTTTGACAAGTTGAAAAGAAATTGAAGTGTTTTAAATAATAAAGTAGTAGAAAAGGTGAACATTTTTGGAGAAGAAAATAAAGTGAAAATTGGAGGAAGGAAGAAGAAAAAAAAAGGATTGCAAAACCATTAGGAGAGGGAAGTTGGCAGAACATCAATAAAAGCTAAGTATTTGATTTGTTTTTTTTTGAAGAGTAGAATTCTTTCATTTGTGCGTTATAATTACTAGTGAGAATTGTTTATTCATCGCTTGGGCTTTCGTTTCGTCAAAAAAAGGTAATTCCGAAAAAGCGGAACTCGCGACCCGTGCTTTAAAATTTTCTTTGTCTAGTAGGGACGAAAAGTTAACGGTCCATCTTCGGTGTTATACACCAATTCTTTGTCTTTAAAAATTCAGAAAAGATCTTGGGCTTTAATCCTACTTGTAAGGTTTCCCAAGCAAAATCTAAAATAATTAAAAACACTCCTACCTACTTAAAACATTTTTTTAATTTGTTCACAAATTGGTCTGGTTGGTTCTGGTCCAAAAGGTTTGTAATTTCCTTTTACAAAAAAAATTACTGGCGCCCATCGTTTTTCTTTTATTTTTTTTTATATATTTCAAGAACATCCTGTTCATCGCCTTTAATCAAATTAATTTGATAAGACTTAAATCATTCCGATTAATAAAACTTACCTTGTTCCCAAATCAAATAATCAAACCCACCCCAAAACTGAGCTATCGGGCGACAGCACTGCTTTTGCTGTCTGTGTGAAAATTAACGAACAAACCTATTCGCGTCTGACAGTTGTGTATTATTTCAATTAATCACAAATCGGTACTATTCGTGCGAATTAAGTTCTTTTATTGATTGAAACACTTTTTAAAAAAAGGTAAAGCAACTTGTTTTATTGATGTACCAGATTCAACTAACTTATTCTATATAATAATTTTGGCAAGAAGCTTATGCCGATCGAATGCATTTGCCAATGTCAGCAATTGTATCGTTTCTTGGAACTCTAACGAGTCCAGACGATTGGTAAATGCATTTTATTTTTTGGTGTCATGGTATTTGCAACACCTGTGGGAACATCCGTTGTGTGTTCCCCTGGGTGTGCTGACATTGACATAACTTCTCCCTTCTTTAGATTAGAACTCTCCTGAGTTACATACAATGTATTTTTTAATTTATTGAATTTAAAACAAATATAAGCAAAAACAGTTATAAACAATATGACAGTTATACCAATGCATAAATTGAACAAAATATGGTTTTTATGATTATATTTTAATTCATTAATATTTTCTATGTTTTCAATTTGTTTCATTACAATTTCATTGAAATTTAATTGGTTTTTTGTTAAATTGAGATTCTTTTCGTAAGGTATGGAAAATCTTTGTTCAAATATTTCTCTTTTACTGGTGTATAAATTATTTTCTATTTTTAATTGACAATTATTAAAATTCAATAAGTAGTTTCCGTTAAGTTTTGTGACTCTTTCGTCACAAGTACTTGTAAGATTTAAGTTTTTAACATATTTCAACAATATTAATCCTCGTACGAAATTACAATTATGTAAAAATTGGTGAAAGCGTTTTTTTGTTTTAACTATCGGAGGGTGGAAGTTGGCAGTGGTTTTGATCTCGCGCTTCTACTCTACTTGTCGTTGAACTTTCGTGCAGACTAGGGGATTAGGGACTCGCGTTAACGTTCCATCTTTTACAATAAGAGATTGATTTATGTTGGGCATGCAGCCATTCTCATCTGAGTAACATCAGCAATCGAGGACCAAGTGTCGCTCGTGCCTTTTTTTTTTGTTTGCTTTGGTGACCGGACCACCTGTCTGTCACCATGACTGGTATGCGTGCAGACCATCTGTCGTACCAACAGTAACTTTGTGGACCGCCCGTCACACAAATGCACCAGTTTGTCCACACCTGTTTTGCGTTGCTTTTCCAGTATATAATAAGAGCAGGACACTGACTGATGGACGACAGGATTCAACTGAACTTTGGAGCCACAACGAAGAACGGAAGGTTAAAAGGGAAAAGGATATAAAATAGGTGAGTGAAACTTATTGGGGTAAATTTTACCGCAACAAATCCCACCCTTACCTCCTAGGAAATGTGCTTACAATTCTGTAACACATTTTCTAAAGGATGCCAAGTTATGGAAAATAAGATTAAGGATGTTCCATCAAAAAAAACAAAAAAATGAAAACAAAAAAAGAAACTACTTTAAACTATTTTCTTCGGATGCATTGGTATACGGTTTCAGATCTTTAACGTGCCATGTTCCGCGTTCTATTACCATTAATATCTTTTAACACGTACGTCCAAGGTGACACACGCTTTTTAATTTCAAACGGACCGACAAACTTCGGTGCTAATTTGGCAGCATAGTAATTCGCGGCATCTGACAATGTAAAGTTTCTACGCCATACAAAGTCGCCGGGGTGATATTTAACATCACGCCACCTAAGTTCTTTGAAACGCTCAGCGATCTCACCCAGATCCTGGACATTCCCCGAACCATCTCCGACTAATGGTACTTCTCGACCTGAAGTTACCATATCCCTCCCAAAATTCGCGTAATATGGTGAAACACCTAAAACCTCATGTTGTGATGTGCGAATAGCACACGCCACCTTACTGAGCTGTAAGTCCCACACTCTGTGGTTTTCTGCGACGTATGCCCTTAACGTCGTCTTTAGAATCTGATTGATCCTCTCCGCAGGATTCTCCTGCGGGTGGTAATGGGCTGTAAATTTTAATTATGACGCTTTGAGTTCCTTTGATCGGAACTGAGGACCGTTGTCACTCACGATCACCTTAGGGATGCCAAATAAAAGAAATACGTTGTCTTCCAACTCCCTAACTATGGCCTTAGCAGTGGCCGACCTCAAAGCGAACAGAAGTGGAAACTTCGTAAAGCAATCTACCACCGTCAGAATATAGATAGAACCCCTACTCGATTTTGGAAGCGGACCTACCAAATCAATACAAATCATTTCCCACGGTGCATTAATACCTATCCTCTCCGTCATTAATCCAGCTGTTCTCATTCACCGGCTTTACTTGTTGGCAAATTTTACAACTCCTAACATATTTAGTTATATCGGCCCTCATTTTAAGCCAGTAAAACTTCGCCCCAATTCTGGCAAAAGTTTTCCTAACGCCCATGTGTCCTGTTAATGGACTATCATGGTTTTCCTGTAAAATAGCTAACCTATCATTTTTCCCTATCACTCTCTTTCATTCTTGATTGTTTTCGTGTACTACTACATAATTTGCCTTCACGAATTTGAACAACTGACCTTGTTTAACCCGCCAGGCTGGGTATCTAAGGGGATTTGTATTTATTGCTAAAATCATTTTCTTCACCCGAGGGTCTGAATCCTCATCTGAGATACCACCCAACTGTGGCACTCCTCGAGAGAGCATATCCGGAACTACATGCTCCTTGCCCTTACGGTGAATGATTTCAAAGTCGAATTGTTGAAGCCTAGTTGCCCATCGGGCCAACCTACCCTGCGGATCTTTAAGATTGCTTAACCATACCAAGGAGTAATGATCTGTCACAACCGTAAATCGAACTCCTTCAATGTACGGTCGCAACTTCTCAACAGCCCAAAGTACAGCCAAGCATTCTTTCTCCGTTGTGCTATAGTTTTTCTCGTTCCTATTTAAAGACCTACTAAGGTAACAGACAACCTTTTCTCCCTCATCGAAGTTCTGTGAAAGAACTGCACCGATACCGAAATCTGACGCGTCTGTTTGAACGACAAAAGGTCGTTTAAAATCTGGGCAAGTGAGTATAGGTGCTGTCACCAGACACTCTTTTGCCTTCCTAAAGCTATCCTCACATTCCTGAGTCCAAATAAACTTTTTATTTTTCTTTAATAAATCTGATAAAGTCCGGAGTAATTCGGCGAAATTTGGTACAAAACGACGGTACCATGAAACTGTCCCTACAAAACTCCTAACCTCTTTAACATTCCTCGGTGCTGGAATCCTAACCATGCTTTCCACTTTCTCTGGAGCTACGTGTAAACCATTTCGATCCACTATGTACCCTTAAAATTTTAAAGATGGCATGCAAAAATTGCATTTTTCCCTACTGACTTTCAACCCCGCTCCACTCAACCTTTTCATCACCTCATTAAGAATTTCTAGATGTTTTTAGAAATTATCTGTAATGATGATGATGTCGTCTAAATAGACGAAAACGTATGGTTCGAGGTCGGCACCCAAAACTGTGTCGATAAACCTCTGCCAAGTCGCAGGCGAATTGTGAAGACCGAAAGGCATTCTCCTAAACTAAAAAAGGCCCCTCCCTGGTACCGTAAAAGCAGTATAGGGTTTCGATTCCTCTTCCATAGGGATCTGAAAATATGCGGATTTGATATCAAGCGAGGACAAGAACCTCGCACCTCTTAGTCTATCTAAAATTGCGTTAATATATGGTAGTGGATAAGCATCCCTATCTGCATTCTTATTTAGCTTCCTATAGTCCACACAGAACCTATAGGAGCCATCCTTCTTTTTAACTAATAGTATTGGAGATGACCAAGCACTTGTCTATCTCTCAATAACTCCTGATTCTAACATTCGTTTAATTCCCTATCTATATGTCCCTGCATTGCCGGAGAAACCGCATAATACCGTTGTGTAATCGGTTCCGCCGACGTCCTAATTTTGTGTTCAACTATTGTTGTACACCCTAAGCCTTCTGGCATTTTCCTAAACGATTCTTCAATAAGATCGTCTAACAATTTAATTTCCCTATCACACAATTCAGAACGTTCTGTAATAGAACAAATCGAAACCGGCTGTTCCGAAAAATTCCATTCACGCGATCTTAAATCCGGGACAATTCCCGACAAGGCCCAAAAATCGGCATCCAAAATCAGCGTGAGTGGTAGAGTTGGTAATACTTGACAGTCCATTAATACTCACCCAATTAAATTTTATATATTACAATAAAAGAAATAATAAATTGCAACACGAATGAAAATAAAATTCTTACTTCTTTCTCTCCTATAAAACAAAACCCCTTTGCCGCAAATCCGAACCAACGAACACTTGATGATACCGCAGGTACATATTTCTGTAGGTATTCCTGTAGTATGTAAGTATGTTTGTAGTTGTTGCGATTTTAGCTGGATACAAGTATCTGGATACGAGTAGTACGGCTGCCGGTACCTCGAAGAATTTAGGAGTGGCAGATTCGAATAGGGATAGAATTAGGGATAGTGAAAACCAGGTTTATTCGGATAAGTTTTTCAACATAAAAAAATGGGACGTGAAATTCACTGGGGAGCGCTGTGGTGCTTCAGTGAATGCGTTTTTAGAAAGGGTTGAAGAGATTCGTTCTGCTAGGGGGGTTTCGGAATCCCAACTTTTTAAGGCAGCTGTTGAGCTTTTCGTAGGGAAAGCTTAAATTTGGTTCAGGGCAGTTAGGCCATCAGTTAGTTCGTGGTCGGAACTCATTCGAGAGATGAAGTTAGAGTTCTTGCCACCGAACTATGATGATCAATTATTGGATGAGATTAGGCGTCGTACACAAGGCAAAGATGAATCCACGGAGTCTATGTGGCGACAATGCAAAATCTGTTTGGTAGGCTAACTGAACCAATATCGGAAAGTAGGAAGTTGTCAATGATCCAAAGGAACTTGACACCTTTCTACCAAACTCAGCTTGGTTTGGCTAAACCAACTTGTGTGTCCGACTTAGTTGCATTAGGTAGACACTTAGAAGCGGTTAGGGCAAACGTGGAATCGTATCTTCCACCACCTAGTGTTAGGGATAATAGGAATCTGCTAGAACCGGATCTAGCATACGTAGGTATAGAAACTCCAATGGTTTCGGTTGTTGTGGGGAATGACCAAACCAAAAATCAGGCCAGGTCTTCCAATCAAAACTCTTCGCTGAGGTGCTACAACTGCAATGGATCAGGCCATTTTGTAAATAGTTGTTCCGCTCCTAGGCGTTGCTTTGGTTGTGGGCAGTTAGGGGTCAAGAGACAAAATTGTCGTCGCTGCTCGGGAAACGGTCAACGGGCTCTTGCGCCAGCAGGGCGGGAAGTCAGCAGGAATTGAATAGGTTGCCTGCTGAGAACCAGCCGGCAGATCAAATTCATTAAGGTTTTACTTTGGAGCAAACGGTAGTGATAGGAGACCATTTTTGAGTGTTAGAATTTATGGTACTAGATTTTTAGGTTTATTAGATTCAGGAGCTTCTAGAACCATAATAGGTAGGGATTCTTGGAAAATATTACAGAATTTAGGTCTTTCAGTAAGGACAGATATGGTCCGCAGCGTACGTTTAGCTGACGGAAAAGGTGTTGAGGTTTTAGGGACAATTTCTCTTCCAATTGTAGTAGAAGACAAGGCGGTATTTATGGACTGTCAAGTATTACCAACTCTACCACTCACGCTGATTTTGGATGCCGATTTTTGGGCCTTGTCGGGAATTGTCCCGGATTTAAGATCGCGTGAATGGAATTTTTCGGAACAGCCGGTTTCGATTTGTTCTATTACAGAACGTTCTGAATTGTGTGATAGGGAAATTAAATTGTTAGACGATCTTATTGAAGAATCGTTTAGGAAAATGCCAGAAGGCTTAGGGTGTACAACAATAGTTGAACACAAAATTAGGACGTCGGCGGAACCGATTACACAACGGTATTATGCGGTTTCTCCGGCAATGCAGGGACATATAGATAGGGAATTAAACGAATGTTAGAATCAGGAGTTATTGAGAGATAGACAAGTGCTTGGTCATCTCCAATACTATTAGTTAAAAAGAAGGATGGCTCCTATAGGTTCTGTGTGGACTATAGGAAGCTAAATAAGAATGCAGATAGGGATGCTTATCCACTACCATATATTAACGCAATTTTAGATAGACTAAGAGGTGCGAGGTTCTTGTCCTCGCTTGATATCAAATCCGCATATTTTCAGATCCCTATGGAAGAGGAATCGAAACCCTATACTGCTTTTACGGTACCAGGGAGGGGCCTTTTTTAGTTTAGGAGAATGCCTTTCGGTCTTCACAATTCGCCTGCGACTTGGCAGAGGTTTATCGACACAGTTTTGGGTGCCGACCTCGAACCATACGTTTTCGTCTATTTAGACGACATCATCATCATTACAGATAATTTCTAAAAACATCTAGAAATTCTTAATGAGGTGATGAAAAGGTTGAGTGGAGCGGGGTTGAAAGTCAGTAGGGAAAAATGCAATTTTTGCATGCCATCTTTAAAATTTTAAGGGTACATAGTGGATCGAAATGGTTTACACGTAGCTCCAGAGAAAGTGGAAAGCATGGTTAGGATTCCAGCACCGAGGAATGTTAAAGAGGTTAGGAGTTTTGTAGGGACAGTTTCATGGTACCGTCGTTTTGTACCAAATTTCGCCGAATTACTCCGGACTTTATCAGATTTATTAAAGAAAAATAAAAAGTTTATTTGGACTCACGAATGTGAGGATAGCTTTAGGAAGGCAAAAGAGTGTCTGGTGACAGCACCTATACTCACTTGCCCAGATTTTAAACGACCTTTTGTCGTTCAAACAGACGCGTCAGATTTCGGTATCGGTGCAGTTCTTTCACAGAACTTCGATGAGGGAGAAAAGGTTGTCTGTTACCTTAGTAGGTCTTTAAATAGGAACGAGAAAAACTATAGCACAACGGAGAAAGAATGCTTGGCTGTACTTTGGGCTGTTGAGAAGTTGCGACCGTACATTGAAGGAGTTCGATTTACGGTTGTGACAGATCATTACTCCTTGGTATGGTTAAGCAATCTTAAAGATCCGCAGGGTAGGTTGGCCCGATGGGCAACTAGGCTTCAACAATTCGACTTTGAAATCATTCACCGTAAGGGCAAGGAGCATGTAGTTCCGGATATGCTCTCTCGAGGAGTGCCACAGTTGGGTGGTATCTCAGATGAGGATTCAGACCCTCGGGTGAAGAAAATGATTTTAGCAATAAATACAAATCCCCTTAGATACCCAGCCTGGCGGGTTAAACAAGGTCAGTTGTTCAAATTCGTGAAGGCAAATTATGTAGTAGTACACGAAAACAATCAAGAATGAAAGAGAGTGATAGGGAAAAATGATAGGTTAGCTATTTTACAGGAAAACCATGATAGTCCATTAACAGGACACATGGGCGTTAGGAAAACTTTTGCCAGAATTGGGGCGAAGTTTTACTGGCTTAAAATGAGGGCCGATATAACTAAATATGTTAGGAGTTGTAAAATTTGCCAACAAGTAAAGCCGGTGAATGAGAACAGCTGGATTAATGACGGAGAGGATAGGTATTAATGCACCGTGGGAAATGATTTGTATTGATTTGGTAGGTCCGCTTCCAAAATCGAGTAGGGGTTCTATCTATATTCTGACGGTGGTAGATTGCTTTACGAAGTTTCCACTTCTGTTCGCTTTGAGGTCGGCCACTGCTAAGGCCATAGTTAGGGAGTTGGAAGACAACGTATTTCTTTTATTTGGCATCCCTAAGGTGATCGTGAGTGACAACGGTCCTCAGTTCCGATCAAAGGAACTCAAAGCGTCATAATTAAAATTTACAGCCCATTACCACCCGCAGGAGAATCCTGCGGAGAGGATCAATCAGATTCTAAAGACGACGTTAAGGGCATACGTCGCAGAAAACCACAGAGTGTGGGACTTACAGCTCAGTAAGGTGGCGTGTGCTATTCGCACATCACAACATGAGGTTTTAGGTGTTTCACCATATTACGCGAATTTTGGGAGGGATATGGTAACTTCAGGTCGAGAAGTACCATTAGTCGGAGATGGTTCGGGGAATGTCCAGGATCTGGGTGAGATCGCTGAGCGTTTCAAAGAACTTAGGTGGCGTGATGTTAAATATCACCCCGGCGACTTTGTATGGCGTAGAAACTTTACATTGTCAGATGCCGCGAATTACTATACTGCCAAATTAGCACCGAAGTTTGTCGGTCCGTTTGAAATTAAAAAGCGTGTGTCACCTTGGACGTACGTGTTAAAAGATATTAATGGTAAAGAACGCGGAACATGGCACGTTAAAGATCTGAAACCGTATACCAATGCATCCGAAGAAAATAGTTTAAAGTAGTTTCTTTTTTTTGTTTTCATTTTTTGTTTTTTTTGATGGAACATCCTTAATCTTATTTTCCATTACCTTGGCATCCTTTAGAAAATGTGTTACAGAATTGTAAGCACATTTCCTGGAGGTAAGGGTGGGATTTGTTGCGGTAAAATTTACCCCAATAAGTTTCACTCACCTATTTTATATCCTTTTCCCTTTTAACCTTCCGTTCTTCGTTGTGGCTCCAAAATATTCTAAAAGTTCAGTTGAATCCTGTCGTCCATCAGTCAGTGTCCTGCTCTTATTATATACTGGAAAAGCAACGCAAAACAGGTGTGGACAAACTGGTGCATTTGTGTGACGGGCGGTCCACAAAGTTACTGTTGGTACGACAGATGGTCTGCACGCATACCAGTCATGGTGACAGACAGGTGGTCCGGTCACCAAAGCAAACAAAAAAAAAGGCACGAGCGACACTTGGTCCTCGATTGCTGATGTTACTCAGATGAGAATGGCTGCATGCCCAACATAAATCAATCTCTTATTGTAAAAGATGGAACGTTAACGTGAGTCCCTAATCCTCTAGTCTGCACGAAAGTTCAACGACAAGTAGAGTAGAAGCGCGAGATCAAAACCACTGCCAACTTCCACCCTCCGACAGTAAAAACAAAAAAAAGCTTTCACCAATTTTTACATAATTGTAATTTCGTACGAGGGGAAAAATGAACACGTTAAACACCACTTGAGTTTCACGCAACTTATCAAAGTTTCTCCAAAATTATGGGGGTGTGAATAGGGTGGCTGAATGCACCTATTGAATTCCCGCTCACTGGAAGAAGAACCAGAGGTCGGCGAATCCAATGATGGTGGTAGTGCATAAAACTGGGGTGAAACGTGCGAGTAGGAAAAGTAGTGGTGTCTCAACTGCGTTCGCTCACTCTTGCAAATATGCTAGGTGTAGCTGAATTAAAACGCGAACGAGACCCATACTTTCTGATTGGCCGAAAGCATGTGGGAATAAAATAAAAAAGAAGAGGTCATCAAGGCAAGGTGAAAGCCTGGAAGATCACTTTTTTGCGAGATAGAAACTGAGCCGGAGGTTCAAGAAGAATTGAAAAAAAAAATTAAGAAAGGAAACTTTGACAAGTTGAAAAGAAATTGAAGTGTTTTAAATAATAAAGTAGTAGAAAAGGTGAACATTTTTGGAGAAGAAAATAAAGTGAAAATTGGAGGAAGGAAGAAGAAAAAAAAAGGATTGTAAAACCATTAGGAGAGGGAAGTTGGCAGAACATCAATAAAAGTATTTGATTTGTTTTTTTTTGAAGAGTAGAATTCTTTCATTTGTGCGTTATAATTACTAGTGAGAATTGTTTATTCATCGTTTGGGCTTTCGTTTCGTGAAAAAAAGGTAATTCCGAAAAAGCGGAACTCGCGACCCGTGCTTAAAAATTTTCTTTGTCTAGTCGGGACGAAAAGTTAACGGTCCATCTTCGGTGTTTTACACCAATTCTTTGTCTTTAAAAATTCAGAAAAGATCTTGGGTTTTAATCCTACTTGTAAGGTTTCCCAAGCAAAATCTAAAATAATTAAAAACACTCCTACCTACTTAAAACATTTTTTTAATTTGTTCACAAATTGGTCTGGTTGGTTCTGGTCCAAAAGGTTTGTAATTTCCTTTTACAAACAAAATTACTGGCGCCCATCTTGTTTCTTTTAACTTTTTTTATATATTTCAAGAACACCCTATTCATCGTCTTTAATCAAATTAATTTGATAAGACTTAAATCATTCCGATTAATAAAACTTACCTTGTTCCCAAATCAAATAATCAAACACACCCCAAAACTGAGCTATCGGGCGACAGCACTGCTTTTGCTGTCTGTGTGAAAATTAACGAACAAACCTATTCGCGTCTGACAGTTGTGTATTATTTCAATTAATCACAAATAGGTACTACTCGTGCGAATTAAGTTCTTTTATTGATTGAAACACTTTTTAAAAAAAGGTAAAGCAACTTGTTTTATTGATGTACCAGATTCAACTAACTTATTCTATATAATAATTTTGGCAAGAAGCTTATGCCGATCGAATGCATTTGCCAATGTCAGCAATTGTATCGTTTCTTGGAACTCTAACGAGTCCAGACGATTGTTAAATGCATTTTATTTTTTGGTGTCATGGTATTTGCAACACCTGTGGGAACATCCGTTGTGTGTTCCCCTGGGTGTGCTGACATCGACATAACTTCTCCCTCCTTTAGATTAGAACTCTCCTGAGTTACATACAATGTATTTTTTAATTTATTGAATTTAAAACAAATGTAAGCAAAAACAATATGACAGTTAATATACCAATGCATAAATTGAACAAAATATGGTTTTTATGATTATATTTTAATTCATTAATATTTTCTATGTTTTCAATTTGTTTCATTACAATTTCATTGAAATTTAATTGGTTTTTTGTTAAATTGAGATTCTTTTCGTAAGGTATGGAAAATCTTTGTTCAAATATTTCTCTTTTACTGGTGTATAAATTATTTTCTATTTTTAATTGACAATTATTAAAATTCAATAAGTAGTTTCCGTTAAGTTTTGTGACTCTTTCGTCACAAGTACTTGTAAGATTTAAGTTTTTAACATATTTCAACAATATTAATCCATTTTCTATTTCGATAATTTTCATTTGTTCATTCTTTGTTTTAATGCAATTATTTGTATACAAACATAAATTAGATTTTTTCAAATTCTTCAAATCAATATTTTCTTTATATGTATAAGCAGTTTCATTAATTTTTACTATTTCTGTGTCATCTATTATTAATTCTTCAAAGTTTATATTTGTTATAGAAGTAACTAAATATTTTCTTGTTACAATGGTTTCATTAGGAATTTTAAATACAAACACTATTTTTTTATTTTCATAAAGAGCTGTTGCTAATTTTATGTTTTTTAGTTTTTCAAAATTATTATTTTTATATTTTTCAAAGTTATTATTTCTTTTTTACTTAAAATGTTGTTTCCCATAATACCTGTTCGACTAGAAGCGATATTGTATTGTATATGTTCAATATTATCTTTTATTATTCCGATTTTTAGTAATGATTCTAAATACAAAAGCTTACTATTAATTTTAACAGTTTCTTTTCTTATGTTCGCAAATTCGTTTAAAATTTTAGATCTATCTTTCTCTATTGTTTGTTTCAAAGTTAAAAAGGTTTGGTTAAAATTATTATTTATAAGTATTTGTTTATTTATTTGGTTTATAGCGTTATGGTTGTTTTCGTCAATAGTTTTTAAATGTTGTTCAATATTCTGTCGGTCCTCGTCATCCATGGTTCCATATAGAAATTTTAAACTTGTTCCTATTATATTTATTAACCCTCTTTTACTTCTATGAGGAATGATTGTGTTTAACTTAAATTTTAAAGATTCTAATTCATTAACTAAAACTTCTTTTGCATCTTTATCTATCGGAATGTTAAAAATGTTTTCTTCTAAATTAGAGATAAAGATTTGGATTTCGTTTGGATTAATGATATGCAATATTATATTATATGATTTTTCGAATTCGGTGTTTCCCAATTTAATTTCTGTGAATCCACTGTTTGTTTCAATTTTGTCTATCATTAAGGTTGCATCAATTACTTTAGTTACCATCAGGAGGAATATCAATATCCATTTTATCTGCAAATTTTAAAGGTCTCTTAATATTTGTAGGATGTACGTTGTGTAATTTAAGTTTTCTATTCCTAGGTTCTTCCTTATGCCTAAGTGCTTTATAATTCTTAACTAATCCTTCCTCTCTTTCCTCATTATATTCTTCTCTGTTTCTGTTAAGTTTATCAATAACCTTGTCTTTTATACTTTGCATGTTAGTTTTAACTTTTTCTTTATCTACTCTACCTTCTGAAATATCAATTGGTTTGAATTTTGTTGTTGAATGTATTGAGTTATTATACCATCCTACACATTTATATATTTTTTCTTTCTTTGTTAGTTCTGATTTTTCTGTTGGAAATACTCTCAATTTCTCACTTATGGTATTGTGAAGTCTCTCTATATCCGCATTTCCTGTGTGGTTGTTCGGCTTAGTGTAGTGTACTTCAATGTTTTCTTGTCTTAGAAAGTCCTTAACATTAATGCTTTGAAATTCATTATCTAAAACTATTTTATTAGGTTTACCTCTAATAGAAAAGTATAGTCTTAATACTTCTTTTATAGTTATACTATTTTTTTTTTTTTTTTTTTTTTTTTAGTGTAAATATCTGCATGTACAATTTGATTAATATCGCTTGGTGTTTCTGTGTGATTAAATTTCGGTTTTATTGGTTTTCTATCGTACTTTACCTGGTTGCATGTCTCACAATTATTGATGTATTTTTGAATGAGTTCTTTTAAGTTTTTAAAATATATAAGTTTCTTCAGACCTGCATAACTTTCATTTATGCCAGTATGACCCGTTTCATACTTATGATATCTCGCTATTTGTTTATAAGTATCTTCTTCGCTTTTCATATTTTGCGCGTAATATGCACATTTGTAAAACGTGATTTTTCTTGTATCGAATAATTCAATTAACTTAAGTTGAACCAAGTTATACTCGTGTTCAGTTAGTTCTGAGTAAATACCCATTTTACCTTTTCTCTTAATGAATCTTCTGAATATATCTAAAAGTCTTTCTTCCCGGATGTCCTCAGAGTTGACGTAAATAATTCTCTTATTGTTTAGTATTTCTATTTCTTTTGTTTTATTGTTTGTTAGAATAATTTGTGTATAGAATCTATTTACTACAGTGTCTAATATAGCAAAATGATCGTTCTGTTCCTCTTCCTGTGGGTGAATTGTATTATTATCTGTACTCATATTATCAATTTCAAAATTTAAATTTGTATGGGGGGTTACTTCTCCCTCCTTTTGTGTGATCGTCTCGATCACATTTATTTCTCCTGTTTCACTATTGATACGACTAAGAAAATCTGCAGCATTGTTCTCTTTTGCTTTTATGTAGTCTATGTTAATATTGTATTCTCCTAGTTTTAGTAACCATCGTTGAAGACGATGATTTATGTCTTTGCCCTTGTGTTTTGATTGCAGCCATTTGAGAGGTTGGTGATCTGTCAATAGGTCAAAAGATCTACCATATATATATGGCCTGAAATAATTCACGGACCAAACTATTGCTAGTAGTTCCTTTTCAGTGACAGAGTAGCTTCGCTCGTGTTTATTTAATGTGCGGCTTGCATAGCACACTGGGTGTCCTTCTTGTGTTAGTACGGATCCGATAGCAAAGTCGCTTGCATCAATCGTAAGTTGATTTTTTGTTGTTAAAGTCCGGATAACTTAGGACTGGTGAATCCGTCAGTATTATTTTTAATTTTTCAAACGAACTTATATAATTTGAATCATTCAGATTTATTCTGGTATTCTTTTTGAGATATCTAGTCATAGGTTCCGCAATTTTGGCGTAATCCCTTATGAACTTTCTAAAGTAACCAGTTATGCCTAGGAATGACTTTATTTGTTTTGTAGTTTCCGGTAGTTGAAGTTTTTGAATGGCTTCGATTTTTTTATTATTTGGTTTTACACCTTCAGTCGTTAAGACATGTCCCAGATATTCCGTTTCTTTAGCAAAAAAGTTACATTTATTTATTTGGATTTTCAGATTGTGTTCTCTTAGTTTATCTAAAACTTTTTGTACGCTGATTATATGTTCTTTAAGGGATGACCTAAAAATTAAGATATCGTCTAAATAGACTACGCAAATTTGATTAATGTGTTCTCTAAGTACAGAGTTAATAAGTCTTTGGAAAGTTGCTGGGGCATTTTATAGTCCAAAAGGCATTCTCGTGAACTCATAATGCCCAAGAGGAGTCGAAAAAGCTGTTTTCTTTCTATCCTCTTCCCTAACTAAAACTTGATGGAATCCTTTCGCTAGGTCTAACGTCGTAAAATATTGTGACCTTCCTAATTTCTCTAATATAGTTTCTATGTTAGGAATAAGAAACTTGTCATCGATCGTTGCTTCGTTTAGCTTCCTATAGTCAACAACTATTCTCCACTTCTCCTGTCCAGAATTATCTAGCTTTTTGGGTACAACCCATAAAGGACTGTTATATGGAGAGTTGCTTTCTTTTATAATTCCCTGTGACAACATTTCCTTAATTTGTTTGTTAATTTCCTGTTCATGTATTTGTGGATATCTATATATTTTTGAGTATATTGGTCTATCTGTTGTAGTAACGATTTCGGGTTTAATTTCATGAGTACAAGTTAGCTTTTGCCCCTAGTGAAAAAACAAATCTCTATTTTTCTTAAGAATTTTCTCTAACGATTCTCTTTCTTCTATGTTTAAGTGATCGCCAAGAAGACTCGGTAATACACCTTGATCTTCTTTGATAGGCTCTAAATTGTGCACTTCGTTATAAGTATATGGACAAGCACTCAAAAATTTAATTTTATTACCAAGTATTTCTATGTATTCATCTTCAAGATTAATTTTGGCCTGTAAAGGTTTTAATAAATTTTGCCCTATAATGCCGTCAAATTCTTTCTCACTAAAGGAAGTAAGCTTCCAACACATTCTAGCTTTCTCTTCAAACTCTTTTGGAAGTTCTGTTATGATTTCAGTGCCTATAGACGTTCTTCAATTAAGTGTATTAAAAACAATATTTTCTTTTAAAGGGATTCGTTTATAATTTTGCAGTTTTGTTTTGTCAAGGAGTGTAGTAGTAGACCCTGTATCTATCAAACATTTTATCCTATTTTCTCCAATCGTTAATTCTACTATCGGTAGATCCGATCTGGAGGCGGTGAGTGAAAATTTACTTCTTCTTTTGCTTGTTGGACATGGTCACATTCCATTGGTGTTTGATTGTTATTATATTGTCGCTGATTATTATTATTATTATTATTATTATTATTATTATTAAAACCGTGGTTATTATAGTTGTTACCGTTATTATTATTATTGTTATTGGAATTATTTTTAAATTGACCTGAACTATTCCTATTTTGATTAAAAGGATTCTTATATTGTCCTGAGTAATTTCTGTTTTGGTTTCTATACTGCCCTGAATTTTTATAATTATTATTATTGTTATTTCTAAATTGACCTGAGTTGTTGTTATAATTTCTATGGTTATTGTCATGTCTGTGTCTAGTCTGGTCATTTTGGTTACTAGTCTGTCGGTTAAAATTGTTATTATTATAATTTTTGCTGTTCGTATTTTGTCTATTGTATTTATTTTTATTTATTTGAATCAAACCTGTTTCTTCTAATATGTAATATGCGTCTCTTAGATTGTTAGTTTGTCTACTTATAACAACGCTAGCTAGATTTGGATCTAATCCATTAATAAAAATTTTTACAATCATTGCCTCATTCGCTGAAGGCGAAAATTCTACAGGCTTTTCATAGTCAAATTCATACTTTGTATTTAATTTATCTAGAATTTCTTTAAGGTTATAAAAATAATCACTTACATTGTTATTTCTTGATGGTGTAGACTGTAATAGGTATCCCTCACTCCGAAGTTTCTTATTAGTTCTGCCTTAATATTATCCCATGTTGGATTTGGTCCTAATGTCCTGATCGCTTGTAATGCTGGTCCCTGGATTTTGTTGATGATATTCCTTTGAAGGATGTACTGTTCCAGTGCAGTACCGACGAAATGTGGTAAGAATATTTCCACTTCTCTTATAAAAGATGTCAGGGAGTTTTGTGAACTTCCCCAAAATTCTTTAATTTTAGAGGATTCTTTTATTAGTTCCGCCACTGTTATTGCCATTGGAGGTTGAGTTGGATCGATATTGTATGTTGGTACACTTTCATTGTCCACCATGATTCTTAAAACTGTTTTTGCTTTTTTTTTCACAAAAGTTTGTTTCACTTTAGAATATAATAGCCTTTTAAAAAAAAGGCCGCGGTGACCCGAAACTAATTTAAAGTAATCGGTAAGTCACTTTGAGCTATTTTAATATTCTTTTACACGATATTCCAATCTTTGGATTTGGAATCCTACCGACTGCGCCAATTAAGTTCTTTTATTGATTGAAACACTTTTTAAAAAAAGGTAAAGCAACTTGTTTTATTGATGTACCAGATTCAACTAACTTATTCTATATAATAATTTTGGCAAGAAGCTTATGCCGATGGAATGCATTTGCCAATATCAGCAATTGTATCGTTTCTTGGAACTCTAACGATACCAGACGATTGGCAAATGCATTTTATTTTTTGGTGTCATGGTATTTGCAACACCTGTGGGAACATCCGTTGTGTGTTCCCCTGGGTGTGCTGACATCGACATAACTTGCGCGCCGGCTACCTATTTGATTAAATTATAATTCGATCAAATCATCTCCTTGGTGAGTCTCAAGCCGGGTTCCGCAAGAACTACTCAATGATAGACCAAATCTACTCACTCACATCCATTGCGGGCATCTTCATTAAAGATAAAAAGAATCTGTATGCCTTCTTTATACATTTTAAAGCTGCCTTCGACACCATCGACAGAAAAGCTCTAATGCTTAAACTTTACAACAAAAGTGTTTCAACAAAATTTGGACGCATTTTGGAAAAAATTTATGAATCTACAACATCTGCAATCTCTTTCAACAACGATGTAGCGGAATCATACGAAGTGGAAGTAGGAGTAAGACAAGGTTGCAACTTAAGCCATCTTTTGTTTGCACTCTTCATAGACGACATGGAGGACGATCTACAGGGTGGAGCAGAAGTTACAGCAAATCTTCTTGTGAAATCCTTAAAATTCGCCGATGACATTGTTATATTTGCTGAAACGCCTGAAAGTCTCCAGTTGATGATAAACAGAATAGCTGCATACTGCTACAAATGGAGGCTTCAGGTAAACCTTAGCAAATCCAAGGTTATGATCTTTCGTAACGGTGGAGGCCCAAACTGTCGCAACGAAAAGTGGAGATTTGATAGCAAGGAAATCGAAGTAGTAAGTGACTATAACTACCTAGGAGTAAAGATATCAAGAAATCTGAATCTGAGAAACCACATTGTAGAGAAACTAGCCAAATCAAAAAATGCACTAAATGCAACGTGGAAGTCCATTATGCACAACAAAGACGTTCATTTCAATTCAAAGTTCCGAATTTTTGAAACAACGGCGAAGGCAGTTATGTGCTACGCCGCACAAGTATGGGGTCACAAAGAATTCAGTGAGGTGGAACATCTTTTGAGATATTTTCTAAAGAGAACTTTGAGGCTTCCAAACAGTACTCCAAATCACATTCTCATGCTCGAGACGGGTCTTCCTCCTCTATTCATTTCGACACTTAAAATGCAAGTAGACTACATAATAAAGACGTTAACCATGAACGAGAACAGGCTGCCCAAAAAAATAACTATGGTCATTTTAAGAAGGAAGTCATCTTGGTTCGAGAGCTGGAGTAGCTTAGCTACTCTTTGTGACCGTCAGCTAACTCTAAACGAAAATAGGCCAGATCAATGGAAAGCTGAACTTTATGATTTCATAAGTGCAGTTGATGTGAAGAAAAGAGAGGAATTCATTACAAAAGCTAGAGAGTCGACAAGCAGACGTATTTACACAATGCTCGATTACAATCTTGCAACCAGAAGTTATTTCAAGGAAGAGTACTCATCCGACCTCATGTCACTGGTTTTAAAAACAAGACGAGAGTTGCTGCCACTCAACTTTATGCCGCATAGAGAAGAACGCTCGGAAATCTGCAATCTGTGCAACCAAGGAGAAAGGGAAAACATATACCACTTCCTTTGCAGATTCCCGATCTTAATGGAATCTCGGAGGAGTGTTTTTGGGAAGAGTTTACTGAGTGAAGATGAAATGATAACCATTCTCAATGGAGCTGATTGGAAAGTCCTGTTTCAATTTGTCAAACTTGCTCTTTCATACAGAAAAAAAATTACAGATGAACTTTTTTAAATACAAAAAAAAATGACTTAAAATATACTTTAAAGTTTATATTGTCAACTGGCAGACGGCTTAGGCCATGCTCTAAAAATGTTAGTTTATTATTATATATATATATAATCTGTATAAGACTTAAAGAAAAATAAAACATTTGTTAATCTAATCTAAATCTAAATCGAATTCGATTCCGATTTTGATTACTTTGTTTTCTTATTGAGTTTGCGGACAATCACTCCGCATCGTAATAATCTTCCTATCTTAAAGTTCGTCATAAATTCGGTTTGTTAATTTTCACAACACATAGACGCATAAGCCGGAAATTCATTTTTTTTTAATCGATTTAGGTTCAAGAACCCAAAGCAAAGCTAGCCAAAGGGGCATTGTTCCGGCAGCCTGAACCGATGGCAAAATAGTCATTTACAAAATGGCGCCCAACGTGGAGCCCTCTATCTTTTTAGATAGAGTGGCTAATTGATTTTTTTTTGAGCCAATTTATTTTTTTTTATTAGTAGATTTTTTTTTACATTAATTTCAATTTAATTTTGTCTATTTAATTTTCAACATTTTTACAACTTTTTTCCATTTTTTATTTTTAAAGAATTTCAGTAGTGGTGGCATTTTTTTTTGTGAGTCCCGATGACTGGGAAGTTACCACAGGAAAGATGCAACCATAGAATGCAAAATAAATTTTGTTTGTGAAAGATTGTCTGAGTCTTTAGGTATCTTCACTAAAGATATCCAGGAGTCCGGACAGTCTTACACAATATCAAATAATGCTGAAAGAGACCTGTAGATATAAAGGCGTCTTCGGAGGTCCTTTCAGCAAGTCACTAAAAATTCTCCGAGGGTTCTAGATGTCTTCAAGAATGAAGGATTCGTCCTTGGAGGTCCTGAAACCTGAGGAGAATAACATTTTTTTTATAGTCCTTTACAGTTTCTAGTTTGTTCCATTTTTTTTTTCGGCTCGCAGAACTTCGGCTTCTTCATCATCTTCGTCATCTTTGGTTATCATTCTTCTTGTGTCAGAATTCTCATCCTCTTTTTAAATTTTATGAATAAATTTTAAATACCTTTTTGAGAAAACAAATCATTTTTTATTTTAAAATCATTTTTTTTATCTTTTTTATAAAACTTTTTATAGAAATCATTAAAAGAATATAAACACAAAAATACAATCTTTTAATTTCCGTAAAGTTTCATTATTATTTTTTTTTAGTTTTATTTTTTTTACAATTTAAAAATTTCTAACATTATTAAGCTCCAACTGGATTCTTCGATACCTGCATCTGCAATTTTTTTTTGGATTACATGCGAAGCTCAGTTTATTTTTGAAAATTGTATTTTCAAAAATTATAGTACAAACTTTTAAGTTGCCTAAAATTTTTGAGTTTGATATTTTGAATATTTTTTTTTAATAT